>JAPTYO010000022.1:2167343-2330832 GCA_036873135.1 Clarkia xantiana subsp. parviflora | reverse complement strand
AAACGGTTGCCACCCGCTCACAACTCTCGTCCGCTCGCCCTTCCCGCCCTTCGTTTCGTTCTTACTAAAGTCGCTGAACCGAATTAGACAGTAAGACGCTGCAATTTTCTTACTCTACTAAACACCCAATGTGAGTTTGTTTTATTATTATTATGAAAATATACATAGACGTTGTTGATTTTTGCAAATGTTGTTAATTAGCAATTTTTTCGGGCTAACTGACTAATTTATTCACAAAACCAAGAAATGTTGGGTTATATAGAATGTCCTTCTGAATTAAAGAAAAAAAGAGAAGGCTGGGATTTGAAAACTGAATCATGTATGCACAAATATTAATTAGCTATGGATGATACAAATGTTGATTTCGTTGTTTATGAGACAAATTTTGTTGATATTTAAGGCATAACTGAAATAGATGAGAATTTTCGTTACTGGGTTCACTTCAAGAACTGAACTGGGTTGAGTTCAGTTGTTCTAAACTGGTTCTAGTTCAAATACTGAATTGGGTTCTATTCAGCATAATTGAACCCATTTTTAATTCCAGACATAATGAAACTTCGTCGGTTTTGAATTCAGTTTTCAAAATGGTAATTGACTAATTTGAAAATCTTTAAACTTAATAATATATGTGATTAAATTTTTTCTTTAAATTTTATAGAGTTCAGTTAGGATGAAGTGAACGACTGGGCTCACTTGCTCAGTCGTTCACTTCATCTCCCCAAAATAGGAAACCCTAAATCTTTGGACTCCATCCTCATCTATGCTCGCTAAACGGTTGCCACCCGCTCACAACTCTCGTCCGCTCGCCATTCCCGCCCTTCGTTTCGTTCTTACTAAAGTCGCTGAACCGAATTAGACAGTAAGACGCTGCAATTTTCTTACTCTACTAAACACCCAATGTGAGTTTGTTTTATTATTATTATGAAAATATACATAGACGTTGTTGATTTTTTGCAAATGTTGTTAATTAGCAATTTTTTCGGGCTAACTGACTAATTTATTCACAAAACCAAGAAATGTTGGGTTATATAGAATGTCCTTCTGAATTAAAGAAAAAAGAGAAGGCTGGGATTTGAAAACTGAATCATGTATGCACAAATATTAATTAGCTATGGATGATACAAATGTTGATTTCGTTGTTTATGAGACAAATTTTGTTGATATTTAAGGCATAACTGAAATAGATGAGAATTTCCGTTACTGGGTTCACTTCAAGAACTGAACTGGGTTGAGTTCAGTTGTTCTAAACTGGTTCTAGTTCAAATACTGAATTGGGTTCTATTCAGCATAATTGAACCCATTTTTAATTCCAGACATAATGAAACTTCGTCGGTTTTGAATTCAGTTTTCAAAATGGTAATTGACTAATTTGAAAATCTTTAAACTTAATAATATATGTGATTAAATTTTTTCTTTAAATTTTATAGAGTTCAGTTAGGATGAAGTGAACGACTGGGCTCACTTGCTCAGTCGTTCACTTCATCTCCCCAAAATAGGAAACCCTAAATCTTTGGACTCCATCCTCATCTATGCTCGCTAAACGGTTGCCACCCGCTCACAACTCTCGTCCGCTCGCCATTCCCGCCCTTCGTTTCGTTCTTACTAAAGTCGCTGAACCGAATTAGACAGTAAGACGCTGCAATTTTCTTACTCTACTAAACACCCAATGTGAGTTTGTTTATTATTATTATGAAAATATACATAGACGTTGTTGATTTTGCAAATGTTGTTAATTAGCAATTTTTTTCGGGCTAACTGACTAATTTATTCACAAAACCAAGAAATGTTGGGTTATATAGAATGTCCTTCTGAATTAAAGAAAAAGAGAAGGCTGGGATTTGAAAACTGAATCATGTATGCACAAATATTAATTAGCTATGGATGATACAAATGTTGATTTCGTTGTTTATGAGACAAATTTTGTTGATATTTAAGGCATAACTGAAATAGATGAGAATTTCCGTTACTGGGTTCACTTCAAGAACTGAACTGGGTTGAGTTCAGTTGTTCTAAACTGGTTCTAGTTCAAATACTGAATTGGGTTCTATTCAGCATAATTGAACCCATTTTTAATTCCAGACATAATGAAACTTCGTCGGTTTTGAATTCAGTTTTCAAAATGGTAATTGACTAATTTGAAAATCTTTAAACTTAATAATATATGTGATTAAATTTTTCTTTAAATTTTATAGAGTTCAGTTAGGATGAAGTGAACGACTGGGCTCACTTGCTCAGTCGTTCACTTCATCTCCCCAAAATAGGAAACCCTAAATCTTTGGACTCCATCCTCATCTATGCTCGCTAAACGGTTGCCACCCGCTCACAACTCTCGTCCGCTCGCCATTCCCGCCCTTCGTTTCGTTCTTACTAAAGTCGCTGAACCGAATTAGACAGTAAGACGCTGCAATTTTCTTACTCTACTAAACACCCAATGTGAGTTTGTTTTATTATTATTATGAAAATATACATAGACGTTGTTGATTTTTTGCAAATGTTGTTAATTAGCAATTTTTTCGGGCTAACTGACTTTATTCACAAAACCAAGAAATGTTGGGTTATATAGAATGTCCTTCTGAATTAAAGAAAAAAGAGAAGGCTGGGATTTGAAAACTGAATCATGTATGCACAAATATTAATTAGCTATGGATGATACAAATGTTGATTTCGTTGTTTATGAGACAAATTTTGTTGATATTTAAGGCATAACTGAAATAGATGAGAATTTCCGTTACTGGGTTCACTTCAAGAACTGAACTGGGTTGAGTTCAGTTGTTCTAAACTGGTTCTAGTTCAAATACTGAATTGGGTTCTATTCAGCATAATTGAACCCATTTTTAATTCCAGACATAATGAAACTTCGTCGGTTTTGAATTCAGTTTTCAAAATGGTAATTGACTAATTTGAAAATCTTTAAACTTAATAATATATGTGATTAAATTTTTTCTTTAAATTTTATAGAGTTCAGTTAGGATGAAGTGAACGACTGGGCTCACTTGCTCAGTCGTTCACTTCATCTCCCCAAAATAGGAAACCCTAAATCTTTGGACTCCATCCTCATCTATGCTCGCTAAACGGTTGCCACCCGCTCACAACTCTCGTCCGCTCGCCATTCCCGCCCTTCGTTTCGTTCTTACTAAAGTCGCTGAACCGAATTAGACAGTAAGACGCTGCAATTTTCTTACTCTACTAAACACCCAATGTGAGTTTGTTTTATTATTATTATGAAAATATACATAGACGTTGTTGATTTTTTGCAAATGTTGTTAATTAGCAATTTTTTTCGGGCTAACTGACTAATTTATTCACAAAACCAAGAAATGTTGGGTTATATAGAATGTCCTTCTGAATTAAAGAAAAAAGAGAAGGCTGGGATTTGAAAACTGAATCATGTATGCACAAATATTAATTAGCTATGGATGATACAAATGTTGATTTCGTTGTTTATGAGACAAATTTTGTTGATATTTAAGGCATAACTGAAATAGATGAGAATTTCCGTTACTGGGTTCACTTCAAGAACTGAACTGGGTTGAGTTCAGTTGTTCTAAACTGGTTCTAGTTCAAATACTGAATTGGGTTCTATTCAGCATAATTGAACCCATTTTTAATTCCAGACATAATGAAACTTCGTCGGTTTTGAATTCAGTTTTCAAAATGGTAATTGACTAATTTGAAAATCTTTAAACTTAATAATATATGTGATTAAATTTTTTCTTTAAATTTTATAGAGTTCAGTTAGGATGAAGTGAACGACTGGGCTCACTTGCTCAGTCGTTCACTTCATCTCCCCAAAATAGGAAACCCTAAATCTTTGGACTCCATCCTCATCTATGCTCGCTAAACGGTTGCCACCCGCTCACAACTCTCGTCCGCTCGCCATTCCCGCCCTTCGTTTCGTTCTTACTAAAGTCGCTGAACCGAATTAGACAGTAAGACGCTGCAATTTTCTTACTCTACTAAACACCCAATGTGAGTTTGTTTTATTATTATTATGAAAATATACATAGACGTTGTTGATTTTTTGCAAATGTTGTTAATTAGCATTTTTTTCGGGCTAACTGACTAATTTATTCACAAAACCAAGAAATGTTGGGTTATATAGAATGTCCTTCTGAATTAAAGAAAAAAGAGAAGGCTGGGATTTGAAAACTGAATCATGTATGCACAAATATTAATTAGCTATGGATGATACAAATGTTGATTTCGTTGTTTATGAGACAAATTTTGTTGATATTTAAGGCATAACTGAAATAGATGAGAATTTCCGTTACTGGGTTCACTTCAAGAACTGAACTGGGTTGAGTTCAGTTGTTCTAAACTGGTTCTAGTTCAAATACTGAATTGGGTTCTATTCAGCATAATTGAACCCATTTTTAATTCCAGACATAATGAAACTTCGTCGGTTTTGAATTCAGTTTTCAAAATGGTAATTGACTAATTTGAAAATCTTTAAACTTAATAATATATGTGATTAAATTTTTTCTTTAAATTTTATAGAGTTCAGTTAGGATGAAGTGAACGACTGGGCTCACTTGCTCAGTCGTTCACTTCATCTCCCCAAAATAGGAAACCCTAAATCTTTGGACTCCATCCTCATCTATGCTCGCTAAACGGTTGCCACCCGCTCACAACTCTCGTCCGCTCGCCATTCCCGCCCTTCGTTTCGTTCTTACTAAAGTCGCTGAACCGAATTAGACAGTAAGACGCTGCAATTTTCTTACTCTACTAAACACCAAATGTGAGTTTGTTTTATTATTATTATGAAAATATACATAGACGTTGTTGATTTTTTGCAAATGTTGTTAATTAGCAATTTTTTTCGGGCTAACTGACTAATTTATTCACAAAACCAAGAAATGTTGGGTTATATAGAATGTCCTTCTGAATTAAAGAAAAAAGAGAAGGCTGGGATTTGAAAACTGAATCATGTATGCACAAATATTAATTAGCTATGGATGATACAAATGTTGATTTCGTTGTTTATGAGACAAATTTTGTTGATATTTAAGGCATAACTGAAATAGATGAGAATTTCGTTACTGGGTTCACTTCAAGAACTGAACTGGGTTGAGTTCAGTTGTTCTAAACTGGTTCTAGTTCAAATACTGAATTGGGTTCTATTCAGCATAATTGAACCCATTTTTAATTCCAGACATAATGAAACTTCGTCGGTTTTGAATTCAGTTTTCAAAATGGTAATTGACTAATTTGAAAATCTTTAAACTTAATAATATATGTGATTAATTTTTTCTTTAAATTTTATAGAGTTCAGTTAGGATGAAGTGAACGACTGGGCTCACTTGCTCAGTCGTTCACTTCATCTCCCAAAATAGGAAACCCTAAATCTTTGGACTCCATCCTCATCTATGCTCGCTAAACGGTTGCCACCCGCTCACAACTCTCGTCCGCTCGCCATTCCCGCCCTTCGTTTCGTTCTTACTAAAGTCGCTGAACCGAATTAGACAGTAAGACGCTGCAATTTTCTTACTCTACTAAACACCCAATGTGAGTTTGTTTTATTATTATTATGAAAATATACATAGACGTTGTTGATTTTTTGCAAATGTTGTTAATTAGCAATTTTTTTCGGGCTAACTGACTAATTTATTCACAAAACCAAGAAATGTTGGGTTATATAGAATGTCCTTCTGAATTAAAGAAAAAAGAGAAGGCTGGGATTTGAAAACTGAATCATGTATGCACAAATATTAATTAGCTATGGATGATACAAATGTTGATTTCGTTGTTTATGAGACAAATTTTGTTGATATTTAAGGCATAACTGAAATAGATGAGAATTTCCGTTACTGGGTTCACTTCAAGAACTGAACTGGGTTGAGTTCAGTTGTTCTAAACTGGTTCTAGTTCAAATACTGAATTGGGTTCTATTCAGCATAATTGAACCCATTTTTAATTCCAGACATAATGAAACTTCGTCGGTTTTGAATTCAGTTTTCAAAATGGTAATTGACTAATTTGAAAATCTTTAAACTTAATAATATATGTGATTAAATTTTTTCTTTAAATTTTATAGAGTTCAGTTAGGATGAAGTGAACGACTGGGCTCACTTGCTCAGTCGTTCACTTCATCTCCCCAAAATAGGAAACCCTAAATCTTTGGACTCCATCCTCATCTATGCTCGCTAAACGGTTGCCACCCGCTCACAACTCTCGTCCGCTCGCCATTCCCGCCCTTCGTTTCGTTCTTACTAAAGTCGCTGAACCGAATTAGACAGTAAGACGCTGCAATTTTCTTACTCTACTAAACACCCAATGTGAGTTTGTTTTATTATTATTATGAAAATATACATAGACGTTGTTGATTTTTTGCAAATGTTGTTAATTAGCAATTTTTTTCGGGCTAACTGACTAATTTATTCACAAAACCAAGAAATGTTGGGTTATATAGAATGTCCTTCTGAATTAAAGAAAAAGAGAAGGCTGGGATTTGAAAACTGAATCATGTATGCACAAATATTAATTAGCTATGGATGATACAAATGTTGATTTCGTTGTTTATGAGACAAATTTTGTTGATATTTAAGGCATAACTGAAATAGATGAGAATTTTCGTTACTGGGTTCACTTCAAGAACTGAACTGGGTTGAGTTCAGTTGTTCTAAACTGGTTCTAGTTCAAATACTGAATTGGGTTCTATTCAGCATAATTGAACCCATTTTTAATTCCAGACATAATGAAACTTCGTCGGTTTTGAATTCAGTTTTCAAAATGGTAATTGACTAATTTGAAAATCTTTAAACTTAATAATATATGTGATTAAATTTTTTCTTTAAATTTTATAGAGTTCAGTTAGGATGAAGTGAACGACTGGGCTCACTTGCTCAGTCGTTCACTTCATCTCCCCAAAATAGGAAACCCTAAATCTTTGGACTCCATCCTCATCTATGCTCGCTAAACGGTTGCCACCCGCTCACAACTCTCGTCCGCTCGCCATTCCCGCCCTTCGTTTCGTTCTTACTAAAGTCGCTGAACCGAATTAGACAGTAAGACGCTGCAATTTCTTACTCTACTAAACACCCAATGTGAGTTTGTTTTATTATTATTATGAAAATATACATAGACGTTGTTGATTTTTTGCAAATGTTGTTAATTAGCAATTTTTTTCGGGCTAACTGACTAATTTATTCACAAAACCAAGAAATGTTGGGTTATATAGAATGTCCTTCTGAATTAAAGAAAAAAGAGAAGGCTGGGATTTGAAAACTGAATCATGTATGCACAAATATTAATTAGCTATGGATGATACAAATGTTGATTTCGTTGTTTATGAGACAAATTTTGTTGATATTTAAGGCATAACTGAAATAGATGAGAATTTCCGTTACTGGGTTCACTTCAAGAACTGAACTGGGTTGAGTTCAGTTGTTCTAAACTGGTTCTAGTTCAAATACTGAATTGGGTTCTATTCAGCATAATTGAACCCATTTTTAATTCCAGACATAATGAAACTTCGTCGGTTTTGAATTCAGTTTTCAAAATGGTAATTGACTAATTTGAAAATCTTTAAACTTAATAATATATGTGATTAAATTTTTTCTTTAAATTTTATAGAGTTCAGTTAGGATGAAGTGAACGACTGGGCTCACTTGCTCAGTCGTTCACTTCATCTCCCCAAAATAGGAAACCCTAAATCTTTGGACTCCATCCTCATCTATGCTCGCTAAACGGTTGCCACCCGCTCACAACTCTCGTCCGCTCGCCATTCCCGCCCTTCGTTTCGTTCTTACTAAAGTCGCTGAACCGAATTAGACAGTAAGACGCTGCAATTTTCTTACTCTACTAAACACCCAATGTGAGTTTGTTTTATTATTATTATGAAAATATACATAGACGTTGTTGATTTTTTGCAAATGTTGTTAATTAGCAATTTTTTTCGGGCTAACTGACTAATTTATTCACAAAACCAAGAAATGTTGGGTTATATAGAATGTCCTTCTGAATTAAAGAAAAAAGAGAAGGCTGGGATTTGAAAACTGAATCATGTATGCACAAATATTAATTAGCTATGGATGATACAAATGTTGATTTCGTTGTTTATGAGACAAATTTTGTTGATATTTAAGGCATAACTGAAATAGATGAGAATTTCCGTTACTGGGTTCACTTCAAGAACTGAACTGGGTTGAGTTCAGTTGTTCTAAACTGGTTCTAGTTCAAATACTGAATTGGGTTCTATTCAGCATAATTGAACCCATTTTTAATTCCAGACATAATGAAACTTCGTCGGTTTTGAATTCAGTTTTCAAAATGGTAATTGACTAATTTGAAAATCTTTAAACTTAATAATATATGTGATTAAATTTTTTCTTTAAATTTTATAGAGTTCAGTTAGGATGAAGTGAACGACTGGGCTCACTTGCTCAGTCGTTCACTTCATCTCCCCAAAATAGGAAACCCTAAATCTTTGGACTCCATCCTCATCTATGCTCGCTAAACGGTTGCCACCCGCTCACAACTCTCGTCCGCTCGCCATTCCCGCCCTTCGTTTCGTTCTTACTAAAGTCGCTGAACCGAATTAGACAGTAAGACGCTGCAATTTTCTTACTCTACTAAACACCCAATGTGAGTTTGTTTTATTATTATTATGAAAATATACATAGACGTTGTTGATTTTTTGCAAATGTTGTTAATTAGCAATTTTTTTCGGGCTAACTGACTAATTTATTCACAAAACCAAGAAATGTTGGGTTATATAGAATGTCCTTCTGAATTAAAGAAAAAAGAGAAGGCTGGGATTTGAAAACTGAATCATGTATGCACAAATATTAATTAGCTATGGATGATACAAATGTTGATTTCGTTGTTTATGAGACAAATTTTGTTGATATTTAAGGCATAACTGAAATAGATGAGAATTTCCGTTACTGGGTTCACTTCAAGAACTGAACTGGGTTGAGTTCAGTTGTTCTAAACTGGTTCTAGTTCAAATACTGAATTGGGTTCTATTCAGCATAATTGAACCCATTTTTAATTCCAGACATAATGAAACTTCGTCGGTTTTGAATTCAGTTTTCAAAATGGTAATTGACTAATTTGAAAATCTTTAAACTTAATAATATATGTGATTAAATTTTTTCTTTAAATTTTATAGAGTTCAGTTAGGATGAAGTGAACGACTGGGCTCACTTGCTCAGTCGTTCACTTCATCTCCCCAAAATAGGAAACCCTAAATCTTTGGACTCCATCCTCATCTATGCTCGCTAAACGGTTGCCACCCGCTCACAACTCTCGTCCGCTCGCCATTCCCGCCCTTCGTTTCGTTCTTACTAAAGTCGCTGAACCGAATTAGACAGTAAGACGCTGCAATTTTCTTACTCTACTAAACACCCAATGTGAGTTTGTTTTATTATTATTATGAAAATATACATAGACGTTGTTGATTTTTTTGCAAATGTTGTTAATTAGCAATTTTTTTCGGGCTAACTGACTAATTTATTCACAAAACCAAGAAATGTTGGGTTATATAGAATGTCCTTCTGAATTAAAGAAAAAAGAGAAGGCTGGGATTTGAAAACTGAATCATGTATGCACAAATATTAATTAGCTATGGATGATACAAATGTTGATTTCGTTGTTTATGAGACAAATTTTGTTGATATTTAAGGCATAACTGAAATAGATGAGAATTTCCGTTATTGGGTTCACTTCAAGAACTGAACTGGGTTGAGTTCAGTTGTTCTAAACTGGTTCTAGTTCAAATACTGAATTGGGTTCTATTCAGCATAATTGAACCCATTTTTAATTCCAGACATAATGAAACTTCGTCGGTTTTGAATTCAGTTTTCAAAATGGTAATTGACTAATTTGAAAATCTTTAAACTTAATAATATATGTGATTAAATTTTTTCTTTAAATTTTATAGAGTTCAGTTAGGATGAAGTGAACGACTGGGCTCACTTGCTCAGTCGTTCACTTCATCTCCCCAAAATAGGAAACCCTAAATCTTTGGACTCCATCCTCATCTATGCTCGCTAAACGGTTGCCACCCGCTCACAACTCTCGTCCGCTCGCCATTCCCGCCCTTCGTTTCGTTCTTACTAAAGTCGCTGAACCGAATTAGACAGTAAGACGCTGCAATTTTCTTACTCTACTAAACAAATGTGAGTTTGTTTTATTATTATTATGAAAATATACATAGACGTTGTTGATTTTTTGCAAATGTTGTTAATTAGCAATTTTTTTCGGGCTAACTGACTAATTTATTCACAAAACCAAGAAATGTTGGGTTATATAGAATGTCCTTCTGAATTAAAGAAAAAAGAGAAGGCTGGGATTTGAAAACTGAATCATGTATGCACAAATATTAATTAGCTATGGATGATACAAATGTTGATTTCGTTGTTTATGAGACAAATTTTGTTGATATTTAAGGCATAACTGAAATAGATGAGAATTTCCGTTACTGGGTTCACTTCAAGAACTGAACTGGGTTGAGTTCAGTTGTTCTAAACTGGTTCTAGTTCAAATACTGAATTGGGTTCTATTCAGCATAATTGAACCCATTTTTAATTCCAGACATAATGAAACTTCGTCGGTTTTGAATTCAGTTTTCAAAATGGTAATTGACTAATTTGAAAATCTTTAAACTTAATAATATATGTGATTAAATTTTTTCTTTAAATTTTATAGAGTTCAGTTAGGATGAAGTGAACGACTGGGCTCACTTGCTCAGTCGTTCACTTCATCTCCCCAAAATAGGAAACCCTAAATCTTTGGACTCCATCCTCATCTATGCTCGCTAAACGGTTGCCACCCGCTCACAACTCTCGTCCGCTCGCCATTCCCGCCCTTCGTTTCGTTCTTACTAAAGTCGCTGAACCGAATTAGACAGTAAGACGCTGCAATTTTCTTACTCTACTAAACACCCAATGTGAGTTTGTTTTATTATTATTATGAAAATATACATAGACGTTGTTGTTTTTTTTGCAAATGTTGTTAATTAGCAATTTTTTTCGGGCTAACTGACTAATTTATTCACAAAACCAAGAAATGTTGGGTTATATAGAATGTCCTTCTGAATTAAAGAAAAAAGAGAAGGCTGGGATTTGAAAACTGAATCATGTATACACAAATATTAATTAGCTATGGATGATACAAATGTTGATTTCGTTGTTTATGAGACAAATTTTGTTGATATTTAAGGCATAACTGAAATAGATGAGAATTTCCGTTACTGGGTTCACTTCAAGAACTGAACTGGGTTGAGTTCAGTTGTTCTAAACTGGTTCTAGTTCAAATACTGAATTGGGTTCTATTCAGCATAATTGAACCCATTTTTAATTCCAGACATAATGAAACTTCGTCGGTTTTGAATT
This sequence comes from Clarkia xantiana subsp. parviflora, assembly GCA_036873135.1. NCBI lineage: Eukaryota > Viridiplantae > Streptophyta > Magnoliopsida > Myrtales > Onagraceae > Clarkia > Clarkia xantiana. The sequence continues at coordinate 2,319,496 of JAPTYO010000022.1, read as the reverse complement.
CAGTTTTCAAAATGGTAATTGACTAATTTGAAAATCTTTAAACTTAATAATATATGTGATTAAATTTTTTCTTTAAATTTTATAGAGTTCAGTTAGGATGATGTGAACGACTGGGCTCACTTGCTCAGTCGTTCACTTCATCTCCCCAAAATAGGAAACCCTAAATCTTTGGACTCCATCCTCATCTATGCTCGCTAAACGGTTGCCACCCGCTCACAACTCTCGTCCGCTCGCCATTCCCGCCCTTCGTTTCGTTCTTACTAAAGTCGCTGAACCGAATTAGACAGTAAGACGCTGCAATTTTCTTACTCTACTAAACACCCAATGTGAGTTTGTTTTATTATTATTATGAAAATATACATAGACGTTGTTGATTTTTTTGCAAATGTTGTTAATTAGCAATTTTTTTCGGGCTAACTGACTAATTTATTCACAAAACCAAGAAATGTTGGGTTATATAGAATGTCCTTCTGAATTAAAGAAAAAAGAGAAGGCTGGGATTTGAAAACTGAATCATGTATGCACAAATATTAATTAGCTATGGATGATACAAATGTTGATTTCGTTGTTTATGAGACAAATTTTGTTGATATTTAAGGCATAACTGAAATAGATGAGAATTTCCGTTATTGGGTTCACTTCAAGAACTGAACTGGGTTGAGTTCAGTTGTTCTAAACTGGTTCTAGTTCAAATACTGAATTGGGTTCTATTCAGCATAATTGAACCCATTTTTAATTCCAGACATAATGAAACTTCGTCGGTTTTGAATTCAGTTTTCAAAATGGTAATTGACTAATTTGAAAATCTTTAAACTTAATAATATATGTGATTAATTTTTTCTTTAAATTTTATAGAGTTCAGTTAGGATGAAGTGAACGACTGGGCTCACTTGCTCAGTCGTTCACTTCATCTCCCCAAAATAGGAAACCCTAAATCTTTGGACTCCATCCTCATCTATGCTCGCTAAACGGTTGCCACCCGCTCACAACTCTCGTCCGCTCGCCATTCCCGCCCTTCGTTTCGTTCTTACTAAAGTCGCTGAACCGAATTAGACAGTAAGACGCTGCAATTTTCTTACTCTACTAAACACCAAATGTGAGTTTGTTTTATTATTATTATGAAAATATACATAGACGTTGTTGATTTTTTGCAAATGTTTTTAATTAGCAATTTTTTTCGGGCTAACTGACTAATTTATTCACAAAACCAAGAAATGTTGGGTTATATAGAATGTCCTTCTGAATTAAAGAAAAAAGAGAAGGCTGGGATTTGAAAACTGAATCATGTATGCACAAATATTAATTAGCTATGGATGATACAAATGTTGATTTCGTTGTTTATGAGACAAATTTTGTTGATATTTAAGGCATAACTGAAATAGATGAGAATTTCCGTTACTGGGTTCACTTCAAGAACTGAACTGGGTTGAGTTCAGTTGTTCTAAACTGGTTCTAGTTCAAATACTGAATTGGGTTCTATTCAGCATAATTGAACCCATTTTTAATTCCAGACATAATGAAACTTCGTCGGTTTTGAATTCAGTTTTCAAAATGGTAATTGACTAATTTGAAAATCTTTAAACTTAATAATATATGTGATTAAATTTTTTCTTTAAATTTTATAGAGTTCAGTTAGGATGAAGTGAACGACTGGGCTCACTTGCTCAGTCGTTCACTTCATCTCCCCAAAATAGGAAACCCTAAATCTTTGGACTCCATCCTCATCTATGCTCGCTAAACGGTTGCCACCCGCTCACAACTCTCGTCCGCTCGCCATTCCCGCCCTTCGTTTCGTTCTTACTAAAGTCGCTGAACCGAATTAGACAGTAAGACGCTGCAATTTTCTTACTCTACTAAACACCAAATGTGAGTTTGTTTTATTATTATTATGAAAATATACATAGACGTTGTTGGTTTTTTTGCAAATGTTGTTAATTAGCAATTTTTTTCGGGCTAACTGACTAATTTATTCACAAAACCAAGAAATGTTGGGTTATATAGAATGTCCTTCTGAATTAAAGAAAAAAGAGAAGGCTGGGATTTGAAAACTGAATCATGTATACACAAATATTAATTAGTTATGGATGATACAAATGTTGATTTCGTTGTTTATGAGACAAATTTTGTTGATATTTAAGGAATAACTGAAATAGATGAGAATTTCCGTTACTGGGTTCACTTCAAGAACTGAACTGGGTTGAGTTCAGTTGTTTTAAACTGGTTCTAGTTCAAATACTGAATTGGGTTCTATTCAGCATAATTGAACCCATTTTTAATTCCAGACATAATGAAACTTCGTCGGTTTTGAATTCAGTTTTCAAAATGGTAATTGACTAATTTGAAAATCTTTAAACTTAATAATATATGTGATTAAATTTTTTCTTTAAATTTTATAGAGTTCAGTTAGGATGATGTGAACGACTGGGCTCACTTGCTCAGTCGTTCACTTCATCTCCCCAAAATAGGAAACCCTAAATCTTTGGACTCCATCCTCATCTATGCTCGCTAAACGGTTGCCACCCGCTCACAACTCTCGTCCGCTCGCCATTCCCGCCCTTCGTTTCGTTCTTACTAAAGTCGCTGAACCGAATTAGACAGTAAGACGCTGCAATTTTCTTACTCTACTAAACACCCAATGTGAGTTTTTTTTATTATTATTATGAAAATATACATAGACGTTTTTGATTTTTTGCAAATGTTGTTAATTAGCAATTTTTTTCGGGCAAACTGACTAATTTATTCACAAAACCAAGAAATGTTGGGTTATATAGAATGTCCTTCTGAATTAAAGAAAAAAGAGAAGGCTGGGATTTGAAAACTGAATCATGTATGCACAAATATTAATTAGCTATGGATGATACAAATGTTGATTTCGTTGTTTATGAGACAAATTTTGTTGATATTTAAGGCATAACTGAAATAGATGAGAATTTACGTTACTGGGTTCACTTCAAGAACTGAACTGGGTTGAGTTCAGTTGTTCTAAACTGGTTCTAGTTCAAATACTGAATTGGGTTCTATTCAGCATAATTGAAACCATTTTTAATTCCAGACATAATGAAACTTCGTCGGTTTTGAATTCAGTTTTCAAAATGGTAATTGACTAATTTGAAAATCTTTAAACTTAATAATATATGTGATTAAATTTTTTCTTTAAATTTTATAGAGTTCAGTTAGGATGATGTGAACGACTGGGCTCACTTGCTCAGTCGTTCACTTCATCTCCCCAAAATAGGAAACCCTAAATCTTTGGACTCCATCCTCATCTATGCTCGCTAAACGGTTGCCACCCGCTCACAACTCTCGTCCGCTCGCCATTCCCGCCCTTCGTTTCGTTCTTACTAAAGTCGCTGAACCGAATTAGACAGTAAGACGCTGCAATTTTCTTACTCTACTAAACACCCAATGTGAGTTTGTTTTATTATTATTATGAAAATATACATAGAAGTTGTTGATTTTTTTGCAAATGTTGTTAATTAGCAATTTTTTTCGGGCTAACTGACTAATTTATTCACAAAACCAAGAAATGTTGGGTTATATAGAATGTCCTTCTGAATTAAAGAAAAAAGAGAAGGCTGGGATTTGAAAACTGAATCATGTATGCATAAATATTAATTAGCTATGGATGATACAAATGTTGATTTCGTTGTTTATGAGACAAATTTTGTTGATAATTAAGGCATAACTGAAATAGATGAGAATTTCCGTTACTGGGTTCACTTCAAGAACTGAACTGGGTTGAGTTCAGTTGTTCTAAACTGGTTCTAGTTCAAATACTGAATTGGGTTCTATTCAGCATAATTGAACCCATTTTTAATTCCAGACATAATGAAACTTCGTGGGTTTTGAATTCAGTTTTCAAAATGGTAATTGACTAATTTGAAAATCTTTAAAGTTCATAATATATGTGATTAAATTTTTTCTTTAAATTTTATAGAGTTCAGTTAGGATGAAGTGAACGACTGGGCTCACTTGCTCAGTCGTTCACTTCATCTCCCCAAAATAGGAAACCCTAAATCTTTGGACTCCATCCTCATCTATGCTCGCTAAACGGTTGCCACCCGCTCACAACTCTCGTCCGCTCGCCATTCCCGCCCTTCGTTTCGTTCTTACTAAAGTCGCTGAACCGAATTAGACAGTAAGACGCTGCAATTTTCTTACTCTACTAAACACCCAATGTGAGTTTGTTTTATTATTATTATGAAAATATACATAGAAGTTGTTGATTTTTTTGCAAATGTTGTTAATTAGCAATTTTTTTCGGGCTAACTGACTAATTTATTCACAAAACCAAGAAATGTTGGGTTATATAGAATGTCCTTCTGAATTAAAGAAAAAAGAGAAGGCTGGGATTTGAAAACTGAATCATGTATGCACAAATATTAATTAGCTATAGATGATACAAATGTTGATTTCGTTGTTTATGAGACAAATTTTGTTGATATTTAAGGCATAACTGAAATAGATGAGAATTTCCGTTACTGGGTTCACTTCAAGAACTGAACTGGGTTGAGTTTAGTTGTTCTAAACTGGTTCTAGTTCAAATACTGAATTGGGTTCTATTCAGCATAATTGAACCCATTTTTAATTCCAGACATAATGAAACTTCGTCGGTTTTGAATTCAGTTTTCAAAATGGTAATTGACTAATTTGAAAATCTTTAAACTTAATAATATATGTGATTAAATTTTTTCTTTAAATTTTATGGAGTTCAGTTAGGATGAAGTGAACGACTGGGCTCACTTGCTCAGTCGTTCACTTCATCTCCCCAAAATAGGAAACCCTAAATCTTTCGACTCCATCCTCATCTATGCTCGCTAAACGGTTGCCACCCGCTCACAACTCTCGTCCGCTCGCCATTCCCGCCCTTCGTTTCGTTCTTACTAAAGTCGCTGAACCGAATTAGACAGTAAGACGCTGCAATTTTCTTACTCTACTAAACACCAAATGTGAGTTTGTTTTACTATTATTATGAAAATATACATAGACGTTGTTGGTTTTTTTTTGCAAATGTTGTTAATTAGCAATTTTTTTCGGGCTAACTGACTAATTTATTCACAAAACCAAGAAATGTTGGGTTATATAGAATGTCCTTCTGAATTAAAGAAAAAAGAGAAGGCTGGGATTTGAAAACTGAATCATGTATACACAAATATTAATTAGCTATGGATGATACAAATGTTGATTTCGTTGTTTATGAGACAAATTTTGTTGATATTTAAGGAATAACTGAAATAGATGAGAATTTCCGTTACTGGGTTCACTTCAAGAACTGAACTGGGTTGAGTTCAGTTGTTCTAAACTGGTTCTAGTTCAAATACTGAATTGGGTTCTATTCATCATAATTGAACCCATTTTTAATTCCAGACATAATGAAACTTCGTCGGTTTTGAATTCAGTTTTCAAAATGGTAATTGACTAATTTGAAAATCTTTAAACTTAATAATATATGTGATTAAATTTTTTCTTTAAATTTTATAGAGTTCAGTTAGGATGATGTGAACGACTGGGCTCACTTGCTCAGTCGTTCACTTCATCTCCCCAAAATAGGAAACCCTAAATCTTTGGACTCCATCCTCATCTATGCTCGCTAAACGGTTGCCACCCGCTCACAACTCTCGTCCGCTCGCCATTCCCGCCCTTCGTTTCGTTCTTACTAAAGTCGCTGAACCGAATTAGACAGTAAGACGCTGCAATTTTCTTACTCTACTAAACACCCAATGTGAGTTTGTTTTATTATTATTATGAAAATATACATAGACGTTGTTGATTTTTTTCGGGCTAACTGACTAATTTATTCACAAAACCAAGAAATGTTGGGTTATATAGAATGTCCTTCTGAATTAAAGAAAAGAGAGAAGGCTGGGATTTGAAAACTGAATCATGTATGCATAAATATTAATTAGCTATGGATGATACAAATGTTGATTTCGTTGTTTATGAGACAAATTTTGTTGATATTTAAGGCATAACTGAAATAGATGAGAATTTCCGTTATTGGGTTCACTTCAAGAACTGAACTGGGTTGAGTTCAGTTGTTCTAAACTGGTTCTAGTTCAAATACTGAATTGGGTTCTATTCAGCATAATTGAACCCATTTTTAATTCCAGACATAATGAAACTTCGTCGGTTTTGAATTCAGTTTTAAAAATGGTAATTGACTAATTTGAAAATCTTTAAACTTAATAATATATGTGATTAAATTTTTTCTTTAAATTTTATAGAGTTCAGTTAGGATGAAGTGAACGACTGGGCTCACTTGCTCAGTCGTTCACTTCATCTCCCCAAAATAGGAAACCCTAAATCTTTGGACTCCATCCTCATCTATGCTCGCTAAACGGTTGCCACCCGCTCACAACTCTCGTCCGCTCGCCATTCCCGCCCTTCGTTTCGTTCTTACTAAAGTCGCTGAACCGAATTAGACAGTAAGACGCTGCAATTTTCTTACTCTACTAAACACCCAACGTGAGTTTGTTTTATTATTATTATGAAAATATACATAGACGTTGTTGATTTTTTGCAAATGTTGTTAATTAGCAATTTTTTTCGGGCTAACTGACTAATTTATTCACAAAACCAAGAAATGTTGGGTCATATAGAATGTCCTTCTGAATTAAAGAAAAAAGAGAAGGCTGGGATTTGAAAACTGAATCATGTATGCACAAATATTAATTAGCTATGGATGATACAAATGTTGATTTCGTTGTTTATGAGACAAATTTTGTTGATATTTAAGGCATAACTGAAATAGATGAGAATTTCCGTTACTGGGTTCACTTCAAGAACTGAACTGGGTTGAGTTCAGTTGTTCTAAACTGGTTCTAGTTCAAATACTGAATTGGGTTCTATTCAGCATAATTGAACCCATTTTTAATTCCAGACATAATGAAACTTCGTGGGTTTTGAATTCAGTTTTCAAAATGGTAATTGACTAATTTGAAAATCTTTAAACTTAATAATATATGTGATTAAGTTTTTTCTTTAAATTTTATAGAGTTCAGTTAGGATGAAGTGAACGACTGGGCTCACTTGCTCAGTCGTTCACTTCATCTCCCCAAAATAGGAAACCCTAAATCTTTGGACTCCATCCTCATCTATGCTCGCTAAACGGTTGCCACCCGCTCACAACTCTCGTCCGCTTGCCATTCCCGCCCTTCGTTTCGTTCTTACTAAAGTCGCTGAACCGAATTAGACAGTAAGACGCTGCAATTTTCTTACTCTACTAAACACCCAATGTGAGTTTTTTTTATTATTATTATGAAAATATACATAGAAGTTGTTGATTTTTTTGCAAATGTTGTTAATTAGCAATTTTTTTCGGGATAACTGACTAATTTATTCATAAAACCAAGAAATGTTGGGTTATATAGAATGTCCTTCGGAATTAAAGAAAAAAGAGAAGGCTGGGATTTGAAAACTGAATCATGTATGCATAAATATTAATTAGCTATAGATGATACAAATGTTGATTTCGTTGTTTATGAGACAAATTTTGTTGATATTTAAGGCATAACTGAAATAGATGAGAATTTTCGTTACTGGGTTCACTTCAAGAACTGAACTGGGTTGAGTTCAGTTGTTCTAAACTGGTTCTAGTTCAAATACTGAATTGGGTTCTATTCAGCATAATTGAACCCATTTTTAATTCCAGACATAATGAAACTTCGTGGGTTTTGAATTCAGTTTTCAAAATGGTAATTGACTAATTTGAAAATCTTTAAACTTAATAATATATGTGATTAAATTTTTTCTTTAAATTTTATGGAGTTCAGTTAGGATGTAGTGAACGACTGGGCTCACTTGCTCAGTCGTTCACTTCATCTCCCCAAAATAGGAAACCCTAAATCTTTGGACTCCATCCTCATCTATGCTCGCTAAACGGTTGCCACCCGCTCACAACTCTCGTCCGCTCGCCATTCCCGCCCTTCGTTTCGTTCTTACTAAAGTCGCTGAACCGAATTAGACAGTAAGACGCTGCAATTTTCTTACTCTACTAAACACCCAATGTGAGTTTGTTTTATTATTATTATGAAAATATACATAGACGTTGTTGGTTTTTTTTGCAAATGTTGTTAATTAGCAATTTTTTTCGGGCTAACTGACTAATTTATTCACAAAACCAAGAAATGTTGGGTTATATAGAATGTCCTTCTGAATTAAAGAAAAAAGAGAAGGCTGGGATTTGAAAACTGAATCATGTATATACAAATATTAATTAGCTATGGATGATTCAAATGTTGATTTCGTTGTTTATGAGACAAATTTTGTTGATATTTAAGGCATAACTGAAATAGATGAGAATTTCCGTTACTGGGTTCACTTCAAGAAATGAACTGGGTTGAGTTCAGTTTTTCTAAACTGGTTCTAGTTCAAATACTGAATTGGGTTCTATTCAGCATAATTGAACCCATTTTTAATTCCAGACATAATGAAACTTCGTGGGTTTTGAATTCAGTTTTCAAAATGGTAATTGACTAATTTGAAAATCTTTAAAGTTCATAATATATGTGATTAAATTTTTTCTTTAAATTTTATAGAGTTCAGTTAGGATGAAGTGAACGACTGGGCTCACTTGCTCAGTCGTTCACTTCATCTCCCCAAAATAGGAAACCCTAAATATTTGGACTCCATCCTCATCTATGCTCGCTAAACGGTTGCCACCCGCTCACAACTCTCGTCCGCTCGCCATTCCCGCCCTTCGTTTCGTTCTTACTAAAGTCGCTGAACCGAATTAGACAGTAAGACGCTGCAATTTTCTTACTCTACTAAACACCCAATGTGAGTTTGTTTTATTATTATTATGAAAATATACATAGAATGTTGTTAGTTTTTTTTGCAAATGTTGTTAATTAGCAATTTTTTTCGGGCTAACTGACTAATTTATTCACAAAACCAAGAAATGTTGGGTTATATAGAATGTCCTTCTGAATTAAAGAAAAAAGAGAAGGCTGGGATTTGAAAACTGAATCATGTATACACAAATATTAATTAGCTATGGATGATTCAAATGTTGATTTCGTTGTTTATGAGACAAATTTTGTTGATATTTAAGGCATAACTGAAATAGATGAGAATTTCCGTTACTGGGTTCACTTCAAGAACTGAACTGGGTTGAGTTCAGTTGTTCTAAACTGGTTCTAGTTCAAATACTGAATTGGGTTCTATTCAGCATAATTGAACCCATTTTTAATTCCAGACATAATGAAACTTCATCGGTTTTGAATTCAGTTTTAAAAATGGTAATTGACTAATTTGAAAGTCTTTAAACTTAATAATATATGTGATTAAATTTTTTCTTTAAATTTTATAGAGTTCAGTTAGGATGATGTGAACGACTGGGCTCACTTGCTCAGTCGTTCACTTCATCTCCCCAAAATAGGAAACCCTAAATCTTTGGACTCCATCCTCATCTATGCTCGCTAAACGGTTGCCACCCGCTCACAACTCTCGTCCGCTCGCCATTCTCGCCCTTCGTTTCGTTCTTACTAAAGTCGCTGAACCGAATTAGACAGTAAGACGCAGCAATTTTCTTACTCTACTAAACACCCAATGTGAGTTTGTTTTATTATTATTATGAAAATATACATAGACGTTGTTGATTTTTTTTTACAAATGTTGTTAATTAACAATTTTTTTCGGGCTAACTGACTAATTTATTCACAAAACCAAGAAATGTTGGGTTATATAGAATGTCCTTCTGAATTAAAGAAAAAAGAGAAGGCTGGGATTTGAAAACTGAATCATGTATACACAAATATTAATTAGCTATGGATGATACAAATGTTGATTTCGTTGTTTATGAGACAAATTTTGTTGATATTTAAGGCATAACTGAAATAGATGAGAATTTCCGTTACTGGGTTCACTTCAAGAACTGAACTGGGTTGAGTTCAGTTGTTCTAAACTGGTTCTAGTTCAAATACAGAATTGGGTTCTATTCAGCATAATTGAACCCATTTTTAATTCCAGACATAATGAAACTTCGTCGGTTTTGAATTCAGTTTTCAAAATGGTAATTGACTAATTTGAAAGTCTTTAAACTTAATAATATATGTGATTAAATTTTTTCTTTAAATTTTATAGAGTTCAGTTTGGATGATGTGAACGACTGGGCTCACTTGCTCAGTCGTTCACTTCATCTCCCCAAAATAGGAAACCCTAAATCTTTGGACTCCATCCTCATCTATGCTCGCTAACGGTTGCCACCCGCTCACAACTCTCGTCCGCTCGCCATTCCCGCCCTTCGTTTCGTTCTTACTAAAGTCGCTGAACCGAATTAGACAGTAAGACGCAGCAATTTTCTTACTCTACTAAACACCCAATGTGAGTTTGTTTTATTATTATTATGAAAATATACATAGACGTTGTTGATTTTTTTTACAAATGTTGTTAATTAGCAATTTTTTTCGGGCTAACTGACTAATTTATTCACAAAACCAAGAAATGTTGGGTTATATAGAATGTCCTTCTGAATTAAAGAAAAAAGAGAAGGCTGGGATTTGAAAACTGAATCATGTATACACATATATTAATTAGCTATGGATGATACAAATGTTGATTTCGTTGTTTATGAGACAAATTTTGTTGATATTTAAGGCATAACTTAAATAGATGAGAATTTCCGTTATTGGGTTCACTTCAAGAACTGAACTGGGTTGAGTTCAGTTGTTCTAAACTGGTTCTAGTTCAAATACTGAATTGGGTTCTATTCAGCATAATTGAACCCATTTTTAATTCCAGACATAATGAAACTTCGTGGGTTTTGAATTCAGTTTTCAAAATGGTAATTGACTAATTTGAAAATCTTTAAACTTAATAATATATGTGATTAAATTTTTTCTTTAAATTTTATAGAGTTCAGTTAGGATGAAGTGAACGACTGGGCTCACTTGCTCAGTCGTTCACTTCATCTCCCCAAAATAAGAAACCCTAAATCTTTGGACTCCATCCTCATCTATGCTCGCTAAACGGTTGCCACCCGCTCACAACTCTCGTCCGCTCGCCATTCCCGCCCTTCGTTTCGTTCTTACTAAAGTCGCTGAACCGAATTAGACAGTAAGACGCTGCAATTTTCTTACTCTACTAAACACCCAATGTGAGTTTTTTTTATTATTATTATGAAAATATACATAGAAGTTTTTGATTTTTTTCAAATGTTGTTAATTAGCAATTTTTTTCGGGCTAACTGACTAATTTATTCACAAAACCAAGAAATGTTGGGTTTTATAGAATGTCCTTCTGAATTAAAGAAAAAAGAGAAGGCTGGGATTTGAAAACTGAATCATGTATACACAAATATTAATTAGCTATGCATGATACAAATGTTGATTTCGTTGTTTATGAGACAAATTTTGTTGATATTTAAGGCATAACTGAAATAGATGAGAATATTCGTTACTGGGTTCACTTCAAGAACTGAACTAGGTTGAGTTCAGTTTTTCTAAACTGGGTATAGTTCAAATACTGAATTGGGTTCTATTCAGCATAATTGAACCCATTTTTAATTCCAGAGATAATGAAACTTCGTCGGTTTTGAATTCAGTTTTCAAAATGGTAATTGACTAATTTGAAAATCTTTAAACTTAATAATATATGTGATTAATTTTTTTCTTTAAATTTTATAGAGTTCTGTTAGGATGAGAAGCTTTCAGAATTTTCAATCATTGATTGATATTATATGAATCATTTTACCTTAGTAAGTTGAATTACTTAGTTAATTTATTTATGTTTAATGCCTTATGGAATTCTATTAATGCCAAATTGAATATTGATATTGTATTTTAACGTATGAATTAAGAATAACTGCATGGCAAAATAAATAAATTAGAATATCTGAATTCAATTCGGAATTAACTGGCTTCAATTCAGTTCGAAGCTGAATCCAATTCAGATCTATATTTAATCTAGATGAGCTGATAGATTAACTTACTTAATAAGCTTATTATTTGTATTTTTTTTTCATCAAGAGTACTAGACTTTTGTTACACTTTTGAAGCTTGAGCTACAACTCTTGACATCAGTTTATTTTAAATATTTCGACTTTCTTATATAACGATTGATGACATGGATATGAAATATATACCTGTAAGCATATGGTGATGAGCGCCGTAAATGGAAAGCCATTATATGTATATGTTACCTAAGTTAATTGGGTAAATGTCACATTAGGGAATTTGACCAGACCTAAATCCAAATTGACATGAGAGGCCCAAAATTAGGCCTCCCTATACATGTGGTCGGCCGAAATTTATAGTGAGAGTAAAGTGTACTTTTGTCCACTTTACTCCTCCTATATATATGGGTAGTTAGGGGTTTTATTAGGGTTAATCACAATTCCCTTTAAGTGGTGTTTTGAGAGAAAACGTAAGCATATGGTGATGGGTGCCATAATTGGTAGCCCATAATATGTATAGTTTACCTAATGAACTTGGGTAAATGTCACATTAGGGTAGTTGGGCTAGACCCAAATCACAATTGACATGGGAGGCCCAAAATTGGGCATCCCTAAATACATAGGCCGACCGAATATTTGTGGTGGAGTAAAGTGGACTTTTGTCCACTTTACTCCTTTTATAAATAAGAGGTGTTCGGAAAATTTTAGGGTTAATAATAATTCCCTCACAAGAGAGTTTTAGAGATAAAAACCCTCCTCCCCACACTATAGGTTCGGCCGGACCAAGTACCTCACCGAAGGTGTGTCAAATTGCTTTCGAGCAAACTCTCCAGAGATCTGTCCCTGTGCCAAGAATCGATCAGAGGCTTTGCTGTGGAGCTTATACCGCGTAGGGCTTCTTTCACAAGGACTTCTACGGGTTCCGACTGGAGGATCGCGAACTCCCTCGAGCAAGGATCCTTGACTACAGTTACTCTTGAGGTATGTGTAAACTTTCCGCTGCGTAATTGATATAATTAGCAGATACCATGTTTAAGTTTCCGTATGATTACTCCCTGTAATCTAACAGTGGTATCAGAGCATGTGTTAGGAGTTCATGATTTTGATAAATTGGTGTTCTTGAAATTTTTAATTTTGGACCGAATAAATTTAAAGTAAAAAGATTTAAAAAAATTTCGAACTTTAAGGGTTTTATGATGGGTCCGAAATTTTCATGTTTTTGGTTTAAATTGATGTTCATGATCTTCAAGAAAAAGGTAATATTTATCAAAAATCAAACATTGGATTGTAGATCTTATTGAAATTTGATCTTAAAATTTGACAACTTGTTCCCAATTTCATGTTTATGGCCGAAAACCCTAGTGAATTTATAAGGTAATTTTTTTTAATTTCTTAAGTCACCAAGGATAAAATTTCGGCCAGATTTTAAAATAATATTGTTTTCCATATTTTAATTTTTAATTAAGGTAACAATATATCTATAATTGGGAACATTAGGATAGATTCACAATAATATATAGAAATATATATCCCTATCAATATATCTAAATATTTAAATAGGGTTATAGATATTATTGATAAATTTAGTTACCTAAAAGATTGTGAAAATATATTGTCAGTATATTTGTTACCCTATTTAAGATATTGACAATGATATATATATATATATATATATATATTGTTGATTGATTTAATCTTATAGATAGAATCTTACCAATAAATATATATATATGTTTGTGTTTGGTCCAAAATATATATATATTTTTAATATTGGAAATTATTTTATATAATTAATGTTACTTGATGGTCAAGTTAAATATTTTTGGATTTTAAAACCCTACTTGGGCCACAAGTAAGCATTTATGCCCAACCTTTTAAAATTTTAATTTTTGGGCCGGTCCAATATGTTAAACCGGGACGAATTTAAATGGAACCGGGTTTTCTCAATCGGTTCGACCTCTTCGGGTCGGGTCGAACCGGGGTAATTCAGTGGATCTAATCGAACCGGTTTTGAGTGTTGAACCGAACCAAACACTATTTTCTTCGACCGGTTCGAACCGAACCAGATTAAAAAAAACCGGACCGAACCGGATTTTGCCGGACAGAACCGAACCGGTTTTTCTGAACCGAACTGGACCAAAACGGGCTGAAATTAACTGAACCGAACAATGTTTTCTAAGCCGAATTCAATCCAATTAAAATAGGGAGGTCAAGTTTTAAAATTCAAATGTTTTTGAACCTCGAAATGGACTACACAGTGCTCATAGGGTTGCTAACTTTTATGCCTTGTTTCGATTATGGGGATGGATCTCAGAGATACATGTTTTTGGGACTGGATTAATTAGAGGGCTGAATTACAATTGTTTATTATTCAATATATATTTATGCATGATTAGAAATGTTGTCTTGACTAAGTCAAGCTAGCTGGATATTGCATGTTGTGGGCGGAGCCATGGTTAAATATATGGAATGCACACTAGGATAGATATGCTGTGAAGGTTGTAAATGCCTAGGATTCATGTCTTGAAACTTGCGTGATTGAATATAAGCATGAATTACAAATCAGCCACTAATGTTTAAAATTATTTTAAAACCGAAAACCAGTCGCCAAATATGTATGATTGATGTGAATGTTACATGTTTGACACGTATGATAGAATGTTGAGGATGTAGTTGCATTTGATAATTTACTTGTAAGTAGAATTATGAATGCAAGCATGAGTTCCTCAGAACATTAGACGCATGACGCGTAAGCATGTGTGTGTTGTGTATGATGAATGTTACTGACATATGATAATTTACATGGATAGTAGAATTATTTATGCATGAGTGAATTCATCGGAATGATTTTCCAAAACAAAAAGGTCATTGGGAAAGCCAAGATCGGGTATGCTTATTTTAAAATTCACGTTCCGGTAATTTGCGATTAAAACGTTTTAAGAGACTGATCTATTGGATAGAAGACGACGATAATGTGAACTCTTTCATAGCCGTCTTCCATTGGTTTACTGGTGGTTGGTTGGTTTAGATGACTGAGGAATCATTATTTATCGGATTCCATCTTAATAGACATTTGATGTATGCAATTCTATCTCAAAATGTTATTGTCTCCCTGATTTTTGCATAATCATCGATGTGTTAGTATGAATTGGTTGAATTAGTGCGATTCGATATTCCTCGCAATCTTGATGGTATGAATAATGATGAATAAATAGAGTACGTGTTTAACTCTCTACTACGATTCCGAAAAGTGGAGAGGACAACTACAGATGAATATGGTAGTCTGTATGATTTTGACAATGTGAAACAAATGTAATAATTTGTTCCACCAAGAATAGGAGTAGGTTCTTTGATGATCTAAACGCGTATGTCGTGATACATTCAACCTTGTTCAAGGGGGGTTGAAGAATACTTCAATAGCGACCAAACAATGTTACAACTTTATATTCCTTTGCATCCACCACGGTGGAAGCAAGGATGCAAAAGCAAGAAATGTTTCGGATCTTCAGAATGAGAGATAAACATGGAAAAGATGTATATGGTTGTCTGATATTGACAGGACTCAATGACCTTGAGCCTAATCAAGTAAAGTAACCACAACAGTAAAATGGAAACCTTCTCTGCTCACCATACTGGGTTCGAAAGAAGTCAACAATGATCCGCATATTATAGAGAGAAATGGACCATAAATGTCTTATACAATAATCTGTTGGGTTAAACCATGTTGATAAAGTGTGTCTCTAGTACGCCACGTAGGTCATGTGTATGAAGCTGTAAAACATTTTATACAGACACAAATCATTTGATGTAATCACTCGTGAATTTACTCAGATGTGATGTTCAACATGACTTAAAGTTCTTGACTATCTATGCGACAACCATGGATCGAATACACGTTCTTCAGATCAAGAACCCTACCATTGTCATTTATCGTTCGTTTGAGTTACTAAAATTTTGGTTATTTCGAGATTCGGACTTATTGAATAAAGTAGTTTCCATTCAATTCGAAATGTGATCTACTTGTCAATATTAATCGACCCGGTTAAGAGGGATCGATCCGAAACGAAGTTTCGGCTAGGTAAAAGTGGTAGAATAAATCGAAATGATTCACGTACTCCGTTATCTCAGTCAGAAAACTGAACTGAACATCCACATCAATTGCGTAGCTAGATCGAAAGATTTTATATTTCTTATTTGTTAGTACTCCATTGAAAGAAATAAACTGTAATGATGATCATGTTTGAAACCGATTGGATTAAATTGAATTAAATTCAAAAATGAAACGATTTAACCAAGGGTTTTAAACCCCATAGTAAATTGCGCCTTGCGCAAGTGGACCTCGATAGACGGAACACATCATTTTCATAAAATTTATTTAACAATGAAGTGTTTGAATAATGATGTGCTGAATTTTCAACTTATTGATAACATTTACATCGGTAAGAAGTAGGCTTCGGAAGCTACCACGACCTTGTAAAAGTATCAACTGACGCATAAGGTGAAAATCTAAAACGCTCAGTTCAGATATGAGATAAAATCTCTGAAATAAGTTAGCAAACGAAGAAGGATGAAGTCGGTTAAACGATTTTCCTTCCGTAAGCCTTGAACGATAAGTCAGTCTAGGCATTCAAGTTAAAAGACACACTTCAAGAAGCACAGTTTGTATTTACATAATGTTGGAGTCATTCTGTCAAAGGTTCTCTATGGGATGATGAAAGATGATTCACATAAATGTAAAACTGTGTTCCATCGATATCGGTAAGTTACGTCGCCATTATAGCTTAAAGGTGATAATGAGTTAAATCATATCATCATGTGACATTAATTTGCGCAATAAACACATATTTAGGACAAGAGTACGTATGTTGCTCTTAGAAAATACCTGTTTACAGCCTGATTATAAAATGGTGCCGAGGTCGGACATGAGACGTTACATCACTAAGAGGGCGAATTTTCAAAATGCATGAACAGCTTCAATCAACGAAGTCATGATAAAAAACGGAGAAGAATAATGATGACAATTGTTGGCCAAAAAAAAAATGATGACAATCAGGTCCCACTTAATTCGAGTGGGAGAGATTTGAACCAGCAACTCAAGTGAACGACATGGTAAATGAGATTGGGAACATTTTCATAGTAAATCCAGTGGGAGGAATAAACCCTATCACACGTAAACACTGTTGCTGTTGAGACGAATCAAGTTGAACCTGATGGACATATAGCTAAACCAGGAATGACACAACTATCTAAAATACCCATTGTTTCCAGTGGGAGTGAACCAACCATACTTAGTTCCAGATCCTAGTGATAAAAAAATGCATCTGGGAAGTAAAACCCCGAGACCAAGAGGTTGTCATAGGAAAGTTGCAAGTCGAGGTCCTAGCACTGCTCTTGTTCCCAATAGAGACAATGCTCTGATAAGAAGCGTTGTTCTGAGTGGGAGGATCGTTCCCAATAGAAATGATGCTACGATAAGAAACATTATTCCGAGTGGGAGAAAAGATCAGACTAATAAATGGGACTTGCAATGCCTAGACGAGAGTCAAAGGCAAGTATCCTATTGAGTAAGGTGAAAAACTGTTGACAAACGTTGGAAAGACCTCAAGTGGAGAAATGGAGGAAAATAATAAATGAGAGAGATCGCCTAAATGAAAGCCATTATAGTCGATAGTTGATTTACCTGCTGACCACAGGAGCGCAAGGATAAGGTGAGCCCTGAAGTAAGGCTCACCACTGATGGAAGAAGGTCTAACAACCCGACTTATTGTGAAAGGACTTACCAAATTCACGGAGTAGACTTTGATAAGAGAAACTCACTGACTGTGCGAAAAACCACGGTTAGGGCCATTAATGGTCCTGGTCGCAAGTCTCGATCCCGAGCTGCACCAAATGGATGTTAAGACCGCATAACTCCACGGAAACCTGGAGAAAGAGATCTACGTGGAGCAACCGGAGGGTTTCATTACTCCTGGTAACGAACGCAAAGTTTGTAAACTCCAAAGGTCCATCTACGGTCTCAAACAGTCGTCTCGGCAATGCTACCGCAGATTCCATGAGGAAATCGTAGGAAACGGATTCATGAATCTTCACGAGGATCCGTGTGTGTATTAAAAGACCTCCGAGTACAAGTATTTCAACTTAACCTTAAATGTGGACGACATACTCATTGCTGCAAACGACATGAGTTTCATGAATAAGTCAAAGTCCTGGTTAGCATCTGTATTTGAGATGAAAGACATGGGAGAGGCCACGTATATCTTAGGCATTAAAATTTCTAGAGATCAAGCTACTTGGAAATTGTGTCTGTCTCAAGAAGCCTATATCAACAAGCTGTTGAAAAGGTTCAAATTACAGGATGCCAAATTTGGGTGTGCACTGTCAAAACGTGACGGCCCCAAGAACCTGGCAGAGCGCGAACAGATGAAGTGTGCAGAATATTTAAGCATGGTTGGTAGTTTGATGCACGCCATGCAATGCACCCGTCCGGATATCCGTTATGCCGTGGGCCTAGTAGCACGTTTCCAATCAGATCCTGGCTATCAACATTTAAAGGCTCTAAAACGAATAATTCATTATCTGAAAGGTACTGCCGAATATGCTCTGTGGTATGAGGGCGGGAAGTTAGAATTGACCGGTTACAGTGACGCCGACCATGGTGGCGATCCGAATGATCATAAGTCCACCGTAGGGGGAGTGTTCCTCCTTGCTAAAGCCGCCATTTCATAGACGAGCAAGAAGCAAACATGTGTCGCGCTGTCAACGATGGAATCAGAATTCGTAGCTCTCTTTAAGAATGCACAGGAGGCAGTCTGGCTGAAAAGGCTTCTTACTGCGCTGCTTAATGGTGACGTCGAGAGTAAACTTGTGAAGGTGTTCTCTGACAGTCAGGCAGCCATTGCGGCAGTTAAGAATCCGAAGTACCATAGTAGGACCAAACACATTGATGTGAAATATTTTTATGCTAAATCTATGGTAGAAGACAATATAATCACTATGGAATACTTGTCCACTGATAATATGATTGCGGATCCATTAACTAAGCCACTACGCAGGGAGATATTCGAAAAGCATGTAAAACTGCTTGGATTGCGTAGGGTTTAGAAATGGCATGTATCTTTGATAAAATTTTGATATTAGAGAGTTACGTTTTGTAAGAGAAAGAATTGCAACCGAGTTTATGATCAATCGACGTCATAATGTTTTGATTACATCAGATTTATGGTCTATAAACTAAGTCGTAGGAGGACACAATCCTCTGTCAAACTATGTCGAATGTGGGCCTTACCTAGTCACATAGGTACGGTCGTCTTATGATGGAGGGAGGCCTCCACCAAACAAGACTGGCTAAGAGTCAGGGGGATAAACCTGATTAAGCGAGACGATTATCTAGTTTCAAAGTAACTCGACGTGATCTTCGTTTCGCATATCGCCGTGATGAACTTCGTTCGTCATTTAACCACATTCTCGGCCAGATGAGAATCTGTGATAGCATGATTGACATGTCCCTTTCCTGTCAACCCAAAAGGTTCAGGTATGCTATCAACGCGTGCTTCATACTACGCATGCCACGTTCGACCACGGGGTCACAACTCGGTTGTGCTAGGAAGGAATCATCGTGATTCTGGCGGGCGCAAACTTCTTCACCTCGAGCGTGTGATTGATCCCGGGAGCCTTATGAAGAGGCACCCAAGTATCCTCATGGACTCAGAACTCATACCTAAGGCCAGGCTCAATGCTCGCTTCCCGGCGTACGAGTGTAGTACTGAACAAAAAGGCCCAGTGACCACGTCTTGGAAACCGGTTGGGTTTGACTAAGGGTATGATCGATGGGGATGGTCAAGTTCACCTGTAATTCACCGATTCTTGTATTCACTAGGTGGCCACCAGCCGGATATTAGTTGAAGGTTGTGAATACTTGTACGGATGCCTTGGAGAAGTGTTCCTATGTGGAAACTAGGCAAATGGAGAATTATCAGTTGACCTAGGATACAGCGCGGTACAATATATAAATGTTGTTTATAACAGGTTGATTAGATAAAAGGGAATCAACGTTCCGCGGGCGCTACAATACTCCTTACAGATGAGTAGCACGATGCCCGTCGTAACCGGCGGTCGCATGGTAAACCTCGTATGAACTATTCAGAAGCATGGAGCCGATCAAAGGGGAGAAATGTTGATGCGGATTTGGACAACAATACATTAACAGGCACCCTCCCATTCCGGCGAGTGGGAGCTGTAAGCATATGGTGATGGGCACCGTAATTGGTAGCCTTTAATATGTATAGTTTACCTAATGAACTTGGGTAAATGTCACATTAGGGTAATTGGGCTAGACCCAAATCCCAAATGACATGGGAGGCCCAAAATTGGGCCTCCCCAAATACATAGGCCGGCCGAATATTTGTGGTGGGGTAAAGTGGACTTTTGTCCACTTTACTCCTCCTATAAATAAGAGGTGTTAGGAAAATTTTAGGGTTAATCATAATTCCCTCACAAGAGAGTTTTAGAGAGAAAAACCCTCCTCTCCACACTATATGTTCGGCCGCACCTAGTACCTCACCGAAGGTGTGCCAAATTGCTTTCGAGAAAACTCTCCAGAGATCTGTCCTTGGGCCAAGAATCGATTAGAGACTTTGCTGTGGAGCTTATACCGCGTAGGGCTTCTTTCACAAGGACTTCTACGGGTTCCGGCTGGAGGATCGCGAACTCCCTCGAGCAAGGATCCTGGAGTACGGTTACTCTTGAGGTATGTGTAAACTTTCTGCTGCGTAATTGATATTACTAGCACATACCATGTTTAAGTTTCCGTAGTGATTACTCCTCGTAATCTAACAGAAAACCCTTCCCCCAAAAACACCATATACTCGGCCGAACCTACACCTACCAAAGGGTGTGCAAATTGGCTTTCTAGCAAACACTCCAGAGATCTGTCTCCTTGCCAAGAATCGATCAGAGGCTTTGCTGTGGAGAATATTCTACGTAGGGCTTCCTTAACCAGAACCTCTACGAGTGCGGACCGGAGGATCGTGAACTTCCTACAGGAAGGATCTTGGGACTACAGACTACTTTTGAGGTATGTGCGAATCTTCCGCTGCGTAATTTCGGTTACTAGCATGTACTATGTTTTAGTGTCCGTAGTAATTACTCCCCGTAATCTAACAGTGGTATCAGAGCCAGGTTAGGAGTTCATGATTTTGATAAATTGATGTTCTTGAAATTTAAAGATGAAAACCGAAAATTATAAAAGAAAAATTATAAAATTTTGATTTTTAGGGTTATTGGTGAATCCGAAATTTTCATGATGTTATTGGTTAATTTGATGTTCACGATCTTCAAGAAAAATGTGATATTTATCAAAATCAAACATTAGATTGTAGATCTTATTAAAATTTGATCTTAAAATTTGACCACTTGTTCCCAAATATGTGTTTGTGCTGAAAATTTTATGTAAATTACAAAATTTTCAATTTCTTGGTCTCTAAGCATAAAATTTCGGCACACTATAATTAAATAATATTTTTTACAATATTTTAATTGTAAACTAGGTAAAAATATATCTATAATTGGGAACATTAGGATAGATTCACATTAATATATAGAAATATATATAACTATCAATATATCTAAATATTTAATAGGGTTAAAGATATTATTGATAGATTTTAGTTGCCAAAAATATTGAGAAAATATATTGTTGATATATGTTTCCCTATTTAAGATATTGACAATAAATATTATATATATATTTATATGATGTAGCCGATTTTTATATATATGTATATATATTGTTGATTGATTTAATCTTAAAGATAGAATCTTAGCAATAAATATATAAATATATATATATATATATATTTAATATTGGAAATTATTTTATATAATTAATGTTCCTTGGTGGCTAAGTTAAATATTTTTGGACTATAAAACCCTACTTGGGCCACAAGTAAAAATTTCTGCCCTACCTTTCATATTTTAATTATTGGGCCAGTCCAATATGTCAAACCGGGACGAATTAAAACTGAACCGTATTTTCTCAATTGGTTCGACCTAATCGGGTCGGGTCGAACCGGAGTAACTAAATGGATCTAACTGAACCAGTTTTGTGTGTTGAACCGAACCCTTTTTTATTGGACCGGTTCGGACCGAACCAGATTTTAAAATTAAAACCGGACCGAACCAGATTTTAAACCGGTCCGAACCGGACCCGAACCGAACCCGAACCTGATTTTTCAGACCAGACCGAACCGGACCAGAACGGACCGAAATTGACTGAACCGAAATGATTTTCAAAACCGAATTCAAGTCAATTAAATAAATTTGGGTGGTTAAGTTTTAAAATCCAAATGTTTTGAACCTTAAAAGGCCTACACAGTGCTCAAGGTTTGATAACCTTAATGCCTTGTTTCTATTATGGGGATGGATCTCGGAGATACATGTTTTTGGGACTAGTATAATTAGATGGCTGAATTGCAATTGTTTATTATTCGATATATATTAATGCATGATTAGAAATATTGCCTTGACTGAGTCAAGCTAGCTGGATACTGCATATCGTGGGCTGAGCCCTGGTTAAATAGATGTAATGTGCACTAGGATAGACATGCTGTGATGGTTGGAAAGGCCTAGGATTCATGAGAATTTTGCGTGATTAAATATAAACATGAAGTGCAAATCAGCCCCTAATGTTTAAAATTTTTTAAAATCGAAAACCAGTCGCTTAATATGTATGATTGTTGTGGAATTTTCATGTTTGACACGTATGCTAGAATGTTGAGGATATAGTTGCATTTGATAATTTACATGGAAGTAGAATTATGTATGCAAGCATTTCCTCGGAACATTAGACGCATGACGCGTAAGCATGAATGTGGTTTGTATGATGAATGTTGCTAGCATATGATAATTTGCATGGATAGTAGAATTATATATGCATGAGTGAATTCATCGGAATATTTTTCCAAAATAAAAAGGGCATTGGGAAAACCAAGATCGGGTATGCTTGTTTTAAAATTCCCGTTCCGGTAATTTGCGATTAAAACCGTTTTAAAAGACTAATCTATTAGATTGAAAACGACGATAATGTGAACTCTTTCACAGCCATCTTCCATTGGTTTACTGGTGGTCGGTTGGTTTAGATGAGTAGGGAATCATTATTTTTCGGATTTAATTTTAATAGATATCCGGTATATGTAATTCTTTCTCAAAATGTTATTGTCTCCCTGATTTTATTATAATCAACGTGTTTAGTAACGAATTACGGCATAGATGGCAACATCTTGTGCTAGTGAGCTTTTGATTGAGAAGAACTACGACTCGTGGAGCAAGCGAGTCATTGCACTGCTGGAGGATATTGGCCTGGTAGGCCACATTCAGAAATCCATGAGTTGTCAAGATGCCGGTCTCACCAAAGACCTGGCGTATGCCCATTTCCAATGGGAGCAAGATGACAAGAATGCAAAGGAGATATTGCTGTCTAAGATGTCTCAGGAATTCCATGATGAGTATAAGGATGTTCCAATTACAAAGGACATTTGGGATGCCCTCTTCCTGAAATATGGAAACGGCATGGCAGCAATCTTGCACCCACTTATACCAATTATGGAAGAAAACTTAAATAGCTACAGCAAAAGTGTACTTGAAAAGGTATACGATTTCCTTGGCATGTTGAAACCACTGGAGGAAGAAGGTTAGGTGGGTGAATGGGATAAAATTCAAGCCATCATCGGATCCTCCCGAAGTCTTGGAGAGCAGCCAAGGCTTTACTGACAGCCAGTGGTTCAGTGTTGGATCTTGCATCGGTACTGAAGTTCATCGAGATGGAACAAGCTCGGTTGAAAACAATACCGATACCAGCTGGGCAAGAGAAAGAGGATGAACAAAGGAAAGAAATAACAGGCAGTCGACGGTAAAATGTTGACAAAGCCTAAACAAGACAATCTTCGATTAAAATCAGAGATAGTCCGCGGGAACTCTAGTCCACGCTGAATAGGCGAAGGTACATGATCAGGCAAAACGAATCCTGGAAAGGTATGCGAGGTTGGTTGTGTAATGGAAGCTCTAGTTTCCACAATTGTCATGTTAACTGACTCAAATCCTTCCTGGATTCTTGACTCAGGTGCGACGGACCACATAGCCAACAACAAAGGGCTGTTTGCCAAGTTTAGACGATTGCCGAAGGATTCTAAGAGGATATACGTTGGCGACAACTCACAAGTTGAAGTCATTGGAGTAGGGAACTGCAAATTGTCTATGAACAATGGCAGGACCATGCTACTTGAGAATGTCCTTTTTGCTCCTAGAATCCGTAGAAATGTTGTTTCTTTTTCCACTCTTATGAATAATATTTACATTTTATCATTTGAGAAGAACTTTGTTCGTATCAATAAAGGCAATGTCTTCTTTGGGCATGCCTATTCCTCTTATGGTCTCTTTATAATGGATTTGAATGGAAGTGTAGATTCGAATAGAATGTAAGAATTATCCTCCAGGGAAGTAGATACTGACGCAACCGGATGGCATGCGAGGCTGAGACACATAAGCTACGATAGGGTCCATTCATTAGCTCGAAGAGATCTTTTGCCTGGTACCAGCAATGTGATTAAACACACTTTCCATGATTTTCTGGCTGGAAAGTCCACCCGCAAACCGTTTGGAGAAGATCAACGAGCCGAGTATCCATTGCAGTTGATTCACTCCGACGTCTGTGGAGCAATGAGTGTAACCACTAGGAATGGGAAACGATACTTCGTAACTTTCATTGACGGCTATACCCGTTAGGGGTTTACTCATTTGATTTGTAAAACTGAGGCAGTAGATTGCTTTAGAAACTTTCTAAACCTCGTAGAGAATCAACAAGAGCGAAAGGTGAAAACCTTACGCACTGACAGAGGTGGAGAATATCTCTCCAATGAGTTTGAGAAGTTGTGCAAAGAAAGAGGGATAGCCCTTCAAACGACAATCCCGAACACACCACAACAGAATGGTGTGGCTGAACGTCGTAATCGAACACTCCTAGACATGGTTAGAACCATGATGTCACAGGCTCAATTACCTATCTCCTATTGGAGTGATGCGTTGTCGATTGCCACTCATGTAATAAACCTTGTCCCAACAAAAGCAGTAGACACAAAGCCATATGAGCTGTGGTATGGAACAGAATTAGATCTCACCAGATTGCGGCCTTGGGGTTGCGCTGCCTATACACATACGACTGACAGCGGTTTTGGCAAGTTAGGACCCAGAGGACTAAAAATTATATTTGGAAGGTATTCAGAGAACTCAAAAGGTTACGTATTCGTGTCAGCTCAAGAAAATGGTGGCGTGGTCGAACATGAATCCAGGGACGTAACTTTCCTTGAGGACGAATTCCCAACGCTTGGCGAAATTAAAACAGATGAGATATTGACTGAACTGGAGCAGGATAACATAGATGATCAGGTCCCGCTTACTTCGAGTGGGAGATTTGAACCGGCAACGCAAGTGAATGACATGGTTAATGATAATGGAAACATTTTCATCATAAATCCAGTGGGAGGATCAAACCCTGCCACACAAATCACTGTTGCCGCAGAGACGAATCAAGTTGAACCTGATAATCATGTAACCAGACCGACACCACAACCACCAACACTACCCATTGTTTCCAGGGGAGTACTCCGACCAACTTGGTTCCAGGTCCTAGTGATCAAGGAATTCATCTCGGGGATAGGATCCCGAGACCAAGAGGCCGTCCGAGGAAGGTTGTAGGTCAAGGTTCAAGCACTGCCCTTGTTCCCAGTTGGTGGGTTCCGACATAGCCGTTAGGCCCATTGACGACAAGTAAACGGCAGAATAGGCCCATTGGACTCCGAAGGAGGCCTAGAAGGCCAATACGGGAAGTCCCGACAAGGTCGGTCTCGACATAGGAGCTGAACGCTCCCGACGATATGCCTTTGAGTAGGCCCCGACGATATGCCTTTGAGTAGGCCCCGACGATATGCCTTTAAGTAGGCCCCGATATTGAATCCCTGAGAATATTGGCCCTGTCCCGATGACGCGGGGCCCCGAGCGGTGACCAAAGGAGATAACTCTGGAGTCCCCGACATCCGTCGGGACTAGTCACCAGAGGATGAGGCCGAGAAACACGCCCACTACCCGCGTAGTGGGAAAATGGCCTGAAAAGACGGAACGTGGGCTAATGGGCCGAGATACACGGAACGTTGCAGTTATCTCAACAGGTAACTGAGGTAATCCCTCCCCTATATAAAGGAAGGAGTTACCTCAGGATTGATTACGTTGACTTGCATACTGATATTTGCTTACCAGCAATCGAGATACTCATTTAAGCATCGGAGAGGGATTCTGGGTCACCGCCTAGTCTATCCCCTTCTTGCAGGATTACTTGGAGCGAAGGAGTTCGGACTTCCGTCAAGAACGTACCGGAGTTCCAACCGTGATCCAACACCAGTGAGAGTGATGCTCCGATTAGAAGCATTATCCCGAGTGGGAGTAGCGTTCAAAATCAAGATGGGGGGGGGGGGGAACGAGCCTAGACGTAGTCAAAGGCATCGAACTTCTGTTAGGAAGTATGCCATCGAGAGAGGAGAAATCTTCACTCTAACATCTCTTAACGAACCAGTAACGATTCAACAAGCGTTAGAAGGACCTCAAGCAAAGGAATGGAGGAATGAAATGGAGGAAGAGATCTCATCAATGAAAGCCAATTCGGTATGGTCTTTGGTTGATTTACATGCTAACCGCAGAGCCATAGGAGCTAAGTGGGTTCTTAAATTGAAACTCAATGCTGATGGAAAGGTCGAGTGATACAAAGCCCGACTTGTTGCGAAAGAATATACCCAACTTCACGGAGTGGACTTTGACGAAACATACTCACCCACTGTGCGTTACACCACAGTACGGGCCATTCTGGCCTTGGTTGCATGTCTTAATCTCGAGCTGCACCAAATGGATGTTAAGACCGCATTCCTCCACGGAAACCTGGAGGAAGAGATCTACATGGAGCAACCAGAGGGTTTCATTACTTATGGTAACAAACGTAAAGTTTGTAAAGTCCAAAGGTCCATTTACGGTTTTAAACTGTCGTCTCGGCAATGGTACCGCAGATTCCACGAGAAAATCGTAGGAAACGGATTTGTGAATCTTCACGAGGATCTGTGCGTGTATTATAAGACCTCCGGGTCTAAGTATGTCATCTTAACCTTTTACGTGGACGACATACTCATTTCCGCAAGCGACGTGAGTTTTTGAATAAGTCAAAGTCCTAGTTAGCGTTTTATTTGAGATGAAAGACACGGGAGAGGCCAAGTACATCTAAGGCATTAAAATTGCTATAGATCGGGCTACCGAAAATTGTGTTTGTCTCAAAAAGCTTATGTCAACAAACTGTTGAAAAGATTCAGATTACAGGATGCCAAACCCGTGGATACGCCGGTAGTGTTTGGGTGCGCACTGTCAAAATGTGACGGCCCCAAGAACCTGGCAGAGTGTGAACAGATGAAGGGTGCAGAGTATTTGAGCATGCTTGGTAGTTTGATGTACGCCATGCAATGCACCCGTCCGGATATATGTTACACCGTGGGCCTAGTAGCACGTTTACAATCAGATCCTGGCTATCAATATTTAAACGCTGTAAAACGAATAATTCGTTATCTGAAAGGTACTGCTGACTACGCGTTGTGCTATGAGGGCAAGAAATTAGAATTGACCGGTTACAGTGACGTCGACCATGGTGGCGATCCGGATGATCGTAATTCCACCACTGGGGGTGTGTTCCTCCTTGCTAATTCCGCCATTTCATGGACGAGCAAGAAGCAAACCTGTGTCGCGCTTTCCACGATGGAATCATAATTCGTAGCTCTCTCTTAGAATGCACAAGAAGCGGTCTGGCTCAAAAGGCTTCTAACTGCACTGCTTGGTGGTGATGTTGAGAATAAACCTGTGAAGGTCTTCTCTGACAGTTAAGCAGCCATTGCGGCAGTTAAGAATCCGAAGTACCATA
This sequence comes from Clarkia xantiana subsp. parviflora, assembly GCA_036873135.1. Lineage (NCBI taxonomy): Eukaryota > Viridiplantae > Streptophyta > Magnoliopsida > Myrtales > Onagraceae > Clarkia > Clarkia xantiana. The sequence goes on along the minus strand of JAPTYO010000022.1, from coordinate 2,291,606 downwards.
GTAAGACCAAACACATTTATGTGAAATATTTCTATGTTAAATCTATGGTAGAAAACAATATAATCACTATGAAATACCAGTCCGCTCATAATATGATTGCGGACCCATTAACTAAACCACTACGCATGGAGATATTTAAAAATCACGTAAAACTGCTTGGATTGCGTAGGGTTTAGAAATGGCATGTATCTATGATAACATTTTGATATTAGAAAGTTACATTTTGTAAGAGAAAGAATTGCAACTGAGTTTATGATCAATCGACGTCATAATGTTTTGTTACATCAGATATACGGTCTATAAACTAATTCGTAGGAGGACGCAGTCCTCTTCCAAACTATGTTGAATGTGGGCCTTACCTAGTCACACAGGTACGGTAGTCTTGCGGTGGAGGGAGGCCTCTACCAAGCAAGACTGGCTAAGAGTCAGGGGGATAAACTTGATTAAGTAAAATGATTATCTAGTTTTGAAGTAACTCGACGTGATCTTCGTTTTGCATATCACCGTGATGAACTTCGTTCGTCATTTAACCAAATTCTGGGCCAGATGAGAATCTGTAATAGCATGATTGAAATATCCCTTTCATGTCAACCCATAAGGTTCAGGTATGCTATCAACGCGTGCTTCATACTACGCGTGCCACGTTCGACCACGGGGTCGCAGCTCGGTTTTGCTAAGAAGGAATCCTCGTGATTCTGGCGGGCGCAAACTTCTTCACCTCGAGGCTGTGATTGATCCCAGGAGCCTTATGAAGAGGCACCTAAAGTATCCTCACAGACTCAGAACTCATATCTAAGGTCAGGCTCAATGCTCGCTTCCCGGCGTACGAGCGTAGTGCTGAACATAAAGGCCCAGTGACCACGTCTTTGGAAACCGGTTGGGTTTGACTGAGGATATGAACGATGGAGATGGTCAAGTTCACCTATAATTCACCAACTCTTGTATTCACTAGGAGGCCACCAACCAGATATTAGTTGAAGGTTGTGAATACTTGTACGAATGCTTTGGAGAAGTGTTCCTATGTGGAAACTAGGAAAAATGAGAATTATTAGTTGATCTAAGATACAACACGGTACAATATAAATGTTGTCCATAACAGGTTGATTGGAGAAAGGGAATCAACGTTCCGCGGGCGCTACAATACTCCTATCAGATGAGTAGCACGATGCCCTCCGTATCCGCCGGCCGCACATCTCGTATGAACTATTCAGAAGCAAGAACCAGATCGAATGAGTGAAATGTTGATGCAGATTTGGACGACAATACATTAACAGGCACCCTCCCATTCCGACGAGTGGAGCTGTAAGCATATAGTGATGGGCGTCGTAAATGGAAGCCCATTATATGTATAAGTTACCTAAGTTAATTTGGTAAATGTCACATTAGGGAATTGAGCCAGACCTAAATCCCAATTGACATGAGAGGCCCAAAATTGGGCCTCCCTATACATGTGGCCGGCCGAAGTTTATAGTGAGGGTAAAGTGGACTTTTGTCCACTTTACTCCTCCTATATATATGGGTAGTTAGGGGTTTTATTAGGGTTAATCACAATTCCCTTTAAGTGGTGTTTTGAGAGAAAATCCTTCCCCCAAGAACACCGTATACTTGGCCGAACCTACACCTACCAAAGGGTTTGCCAATTTTCTTTCTAACAAACACTTCAGAGATCTGTCTCCTTGCCAAGAATCGACCAGAGGCTTTGCTGTGCAAATATACTACATAGGGCTTCCTTAACCAGAACCTCTACGAGTGCCGACCGGAGGATCGTGAACTACCTGCAGGAAGGATCTTTGGACTACAGAGTACGTTTGAGGTATGTTCGAATCTTCCGCTGCGTAATTTCGATTACTAGCATGTACTACGTTTTAGTGTCCGTATGATTTCTCCCCGTAATCTAACAATATCTCTAGAAGATCTACATTTCTTTCAAAACATGTCATTAATTTGCACGGTCCGTTACATAATATATATCACATCCTTATTGCCGTTTTTATCATAATATAGGTTTATTAAAAAAATAAGAACATAATTTGAAAAAGACCTATCGGTTAATACATTTATTAGTATATATATATATATAATATCATATAATCATATTTCATTTAAAATTTTAGTTATAATAATATTAAAATTGTAAGAATATAATAATAATACTATTGGTAATTTTTTATTTTACAAAATAATAGGTTTAATTTATACAAAATGTAGATTTCTAATATTAAATAATAAAATTGGCAAAAAGAAAATAAAAATTGACTAATCATAATTTATGGATATATTATATAAATACAAATATAATTATCGTATATAGTTATATTTAAAAATTAGGTACATTTATTATTAATAGAAATATATGTTTGATATAACATTTATAATCACTATATGATAATAATAAATATTGAAATAATTAAAATAAAAAATATTATAAACCATCGTACTAGTATGGAAATTATTATTATTATTATTATTATTATTATTATTATTATTATTATTATTAGCTTATGTAATTATGCATTCACTTTATTTATAGATACACATATTTTTGTATTGTGTAATTTATTAATTGAATTAATGTTTTGTTAAATGGGTTTCATCAATTGAACCCTAATATATTTTATTGTATTACCTTTAATTTTATATAAATAAATATGCTATTTCATTCGAAAATGGATTTAATTTCTGCCGAAAGTGGGGTTCAACTAAAGTGGGGTTCAACTATTTACTATTTAGAGAAGAAAGAAAATAGTATTCACCAGAAGACAAAAAAGTAAGACTAATTAATCAATTTTCTTTTGGGTCTACATCAGGTTGATCTGATCGAAATTAGAGGCGGGCTGCTGTTAGCATGGAGGCACATCCTTGATCTTCAGGTGTTGTTTAGTTCTAACAATATTATCCAAGCCCGCTTCCACTGCAATCCAGTCACTTCGACTTTCGACTGCTACTTTGTATATACCCCATGCTCGCCAAAAGACAAAGCTGCTTTCTGACATTCCTTATCCTCTATGATTTCTTATTCCCCCTTCCATATTATCCTGATTGGAGACCTTAGTGATGTCTGGGCTTCAACAGAGAAATTTGGGCAATTTCCAGTTACCCTACAACGTATTGAACAAGTCCTAGACTGGTCCAAATCCCTGAACCTAGTGGATATCGGCTATCAAGACCAACATATCAACTGGAGTAACCGACGTGACCCCCTGATTTAATTCCTCAAAGACTTAGAACTTTTGTCCATCCGGACTGGAGATTACTTTTCCAAGACGTGGTGCTCTTCCATTTGGAAATAGTGGACTCTGACCACTGCCCTATCCTCCTCAAACTGACCCGGAAAAACCGTCCAATTGGAAAAATTCCTTTCTGATTCTTAAATATGTGGCTCCAATATGACAGTATTGGAGATACTATCGGAGTCCTGGGTTGCACCCCAGTCGGGGTCTAGTCAATTCAGATTTTCTCAACAGCTTAACCGTCTTTCCCGCCACCTCACCACTTGGAACAAAACAACATTTGGCAGGATCCAATCAGAGATAGCATCATGTTTAGATCATCTTAAATCACTCCGTATGCAGTTCTCGAATAACCAGGAGGAACGTGTATTACGAGAAAATGTGGCCCTTTTATACCATCAAGATGAGACAACGTGGAGACAAAAATCTCCTCAATTTTGACTTTCCTTAGGTGATCGCAACACCAAATATTTCCATGCCAAGACAGTATCCCGGAGACAGCAAAAACAGGATTGACTGTCTCAAATGTGAGGACAACACTTGGATTACGGAGCCCCGAGATATTGTCGGTCATGTCAAAAGATTTTTTTTCTACTCTTTTTACGGCATCTTTACCACAATACCAATACTCTCTCTTCACTGGTGCCCATCCACAAATTTCTCATTAAGAGTTCTCGTATTTGGATTGCCCTGTTTCTGCCCAGGAAATAAAGGATTCCCTATACTCCATGCACCCTGGTAAAGCACCTGGACCAGACGGGTTCCCTTCACGTTTCTACCAATCTCCATGGGAGACCATTAATTCCGATGCACTCTCCGCTATGCATATTTTCTTCCGAGCTGGCCATCTACTTCGAAAGATGAATTCTAAATTCCTTGTCTTCATCCCCAAGAAAGCATCCCCCTAGTTAATATCAGACTGACGACTGATAAGCCTTTGCAACACATCCTACAAAATAATAGCCAAAATTTTGGCTAACAGATTACCACCGTGCCTTTTGAATCTCATCTCTCAATTCCAAATTGCTTTTGTTCCAGGTGTGCTAATCATAGATAATACATTTCTAGCACAAGAGTTGTGACTTGTCATTAAGATTAGGCGATCGGGAACCAAATGGTTGTTGGCCCTCAAACTGGATATGAGCAAGGCTTATGACATAATGGAGTGACCTTTTCTTAAACGTACCTTGCAATGGATGGGTCCGCCTTTCCGCTTTATTTCATGGATCATGCAGTGTATTACAACTTTTTAGATGTATATTCTTCTGAATGGTAGGAAAACACCTCATATTACTCTATCCCGGAGTTTACGACAATGGAACCCGCTTTCGCCACACCTCTCCATATTGTGTGCACAATTTTTATCCCATCATATTTCCTTGGCACAACAAAATCATTTCGTCTGTTGGACCTAAAATCTGACCTACGGCGAATTACGTTTTGTAAACGTGGATTTTGAAAAGAGTCGCCACTAGCTAATTATTAGGCTAACTAGAATCCTAAATTACCTAAGTGAATAACTAATTAAACATCTAGGTATTAAATCAGTCTACGATCAGAAATATGAGTTCGGGGGTTCTGTTACGAATTAAAACTCATGAAATTAATCACGCCCTTTTGGTACTCAATTTACAAATTTGCCAATTTTATTGCTTATACATACATTACACTAAATCAATCTAACAATGTCAAAATTAATCAAATTTCATCATATGCAAAAGATATTATCGAATATAATCCCAAATCTAAAAATTAATTATAATCTACAGGTCCTAATTAAGACAAAATCTAAAAAAGTCCAAATTATCTGACATGTTTAAATACATACGCAACTTAATACATATTCAATCATACATACAACTTGAATAATTAAACACTCTACCTAATCAAATTTATCTAATTACATTTAAACATCTAATTAAATATGATACAATAATAATAATATAATAACAGAATACTAATAATAATAATAATAATAATAATATTAATAATTAAACAAAAAAAAAAAAACAAACCTGCAGCGGGGAAACTCACCTTCAGGAGGGAGGGAGGCCAGCGACGGGAGGACTGGACTCGCCGACGGAGTGGTTGGTGGTCCGGCCACCGGAGCCGGACGGGCGGGGCGGAGTGCTGTGGGTCGCCGGTGGTTGCGGAGGTCCGGGACAATGGCTGGCCAGGAAGGGAGGATCTGATGTGGCGACAGCGGCAAGCAGCAGCGGTACGGTGAGCGGTCGGAGCGGACGGAGTGCAGCGGACGAGGTGAGCGGTGACTCCTGCGACGGGCTGAGCAGCAAGTGGTGATTTCGGAGACGGGGCGGCGACGATGGCCAGGCTGAGCTCCGGTCGGGGAAGAAGAAGAAGAAGAAGAGAGAGAGAGAGAGAGAGAGAGAGAGAGAGAGAGAGAGAGAGAGAGAGAGAGAGGGAGAGAGGGAGAGAGAGAGAGAGAGAGCAGACGGTCACCGGAGGCTCGTCGGCGGTGGGCGGGCGGAGGTTGTGCGGAGGTGCCGTTACTGATGTGGCCGGAGGGGCTGGGCTGACCGGCGGAGCCGGCCGGTCGCCGGTGACCAGAGCTGCAGCGGAAAAAAAAAAAATCCACTAGAAGACAAAATAGTGCGGTTTTCAAGAACTAGTGTATTATTATTGATGGTTGTGTATTTTTTACATGTAAAATGACCCTATTTATAGCTAAACTAGGACCCCTAAACTAGGAAAATAAAATCTGAAAAAAAATATGCATTTAATATTCTGAAAATATACATATATATTTATGTATTTCACCATAAATACACATAATATATTTTCTAAATATTTTAAAATAAATAATGCATATACACTATCCTATTTTAAGCCAGTCCTATCTCTAGAAACTTCGCGACCTTCCATATTTAAATACTTCCTTTTTTTGACGCGTCACATATGACATTTTGAACGTGCTACGCGCGGACCAAAATTAGGTGTTTACATCGTCCAAGGTATCAGGCCTGGTAGAAACTGCCCTTATGTTTCCCACCTTTTCTTCGCTGATGACAGTTTACTGTTTCTAGAGGCAACACAGGCAAACCTGGCTAATGTCAAATCACTACTGTCTATATATGAAAGGGAATCCGGTCAATGTATCAATTATCCGAAGTCCAATATGTTCTTTAGCCCAAATGTTCCGCCAGCCCAAAGACAACTGCTTTGTTCAATTATGGGGGTCCAGGAGATGGGTGATAGGGAGATGTATTTGGGCCTTCCAATGGATTGGTGCAAGCAAAAATCCTTATCTTCGGCATGTCTCATTGACCGAGTGGCTGCCCGCGTACAAGGTTGGATGGGGAGACTACTCTCGCCTACCGAGAAATAAGTCCTCCTCAAATCCACAGTTGCATCTCTAGCCACATATACGATGTTTTATATCCTACTCCTACAGTCGACTACAAATCAAATTGATCACATATTTCTATTTGTTGGATTGCTTGGGACAAAGTCACTCAAAGTAAAGCTGCAGGAGGTTTGGGATTTCGGGATACTCATATTTTTAACCAGGCGCTTCTTCTCAAAAAAGTTTGGCGTATCCTCACATCTTAACATTGCATTTGGGTACAATGCCTCATACGTAATTACCTTCACTCCTCGACCTTTTTTTAGGCAGTTCCACTTAGTTCTCACTCAGCTGTATGGCAAAGCCTCATTCGAATTAGGCCTATGATCCTACTAGGCGCTCGTTGGCATTTCAGCTCGGGATCCCAAATTCATTTTTGGACTGAACCATGGGTCCTAACACTGGCTCACTTCTCTCTTGGGTTCCCAACCTTATTCCTCCCTAGCAAGGGTTGATGGTATTGTTGGATCTTAAGGTGATAGTTACTACGGACAAGAAACACGTGTACATGTCAGGTAACTAATTACGCAGCGGAATAGGGACACATACCAGTTTCTCCTTAGCCGTAGTACAAGTTCTTGTGGGAGTTCGTGGTCCACCGGTCGGATCCTGGAGTGATTCTTGTTAATGGATCGCCTACGAAGGATGTTCTCCATAGCAAAGCCTCTTGTCGATTCCGCGCGGGATGGATCTCAGGGGTAAATTGCTCGAAGAGATTTGGAACCTTCTTCGCCAAGGGGTTCGGCCGAACTAACTCTCTATAGGGGGAGGGGTTTCTTTGTCTCAACACTTAGGAGAAAGGAGTGATTAACTATTTTTTTAAACCTTAGAGAAATCCTGACACCCCCTATTTATAGGAGGAGGTAGGAAAATCCCACCTCCTCTAATACATAGTTCGGCCGACCTAGGCTAGGAGAGGGGAGGACCAATTTTAGGCATCTCATGTCAATTGGGATTTTAGGCCCAACTCAAAATCCCTAATGTGACATTACCCAATTACCTTAACTGTTGGGCTTATATTAAAGGGCTCCTATTATGGCGGCCCATTCACCAAATGCCAACAGCTCCCACTAGCCGGAATGGCAGGGTGCCTTAATATGTTGTCGACCAACACATCAAAAAATTTTCTTCGAACCATTCCCTGCTTCGGAATAGTTCATACTAGGTTTCTATGCGACTGGCAGGCACAACGGACATCGTGCTACTCATCAGTTAAGAGTGTTGTAGCGTCTGTAGAACGTTAATTCCAAACATGTGATCAACTTGTAAACATATTTGTGCCACGCTGTATCCATGGTCAACTATCATTCTCCAATTGCCTAGTTTCCACATAAGAACACTTCTCAAAGGCATCCGCACAAGTATTCACAACCTTCAACTAATATCCGGTTGGTGGCTACCTAGTGAATACAAGAGTCGGAGAATTGTAGGTGAGCTTGACCATCCCCATTGCTCATACCATTAGTCAAACTCAACCAGTTTCCAAAACGTGGTCACTAGGCCTTTTTGTTCAGCACTGCGTTTGTAAGCCTGGAAGCGACCACTGATTATGACCTTAGATAAGAGTTCTGAGTCTGTAAGGATACTTCAGGTGCTCCTTAATAAAGCACCCGGGATCAGTCACACGCTCAATGTTAAGAAGTTTGCGCACATCCGAATCACGAGGATTCTACCTAGCACAACCGAATCTGATCCCGTGGTCGAACGTGGCACGCGCAGTATAAAGTGCGCGTCGATAGCATAACCTGAACTTACATATTGTCAGGAGTGGGAAATGTCATAAGCTATCACAAATTCTCATCTGGCCCAGAATGTGGTTTCCGACGAAATGAGTTCATCACGGAGATATGCAAAACAAGATCAATTCTTGTTACCCCGAAACCAAATGGTCGTTTTGCTTAACCAGGTTTTTCGAAGGCACCTTGGTTCTTAGGCGGCCTTGACATGTTGAAGGTTCTTCCTCCGTCAAGAAGACTGAGCCTGTGTGATGAGGCTGGCCCACATTCGACATGTTTTATGAGAGGTTTTTGTAAGCATATGGTGATGGGTGCCGTAATTGGTAGCCCATAATATGTATAGTTTACCTAATGAACTTGGGTAAATGTCACATTAGAGTAATTGGGCTAGAAACAAATCCCAATTGACATGGGAGGCCCAAAATTGGGCCTCCCCAATACATAGGCCGGCCGAAACATTAGTGAGGGGGTAAAGTGGACTTTTGTCCACTTTACTCCTCCTATAAATAAGAGGTGTTAGGGAATATTTTAGGGTTAATCATAACTCCCCCAAAAGAGTGTTTTAGAGAGAAAACCCTCCTCCGACAACACAAGTTTCGGCCGAATCATACCTACACCAAGGGTGTGCCAAAATGCTTTCGAGCAACTCTCCGAAGTCTGTCCCCGTGTCAATAGTTGATCCGAGGCTTTGATGTGGAGCTAATACTGATGGGTTCCCATGTAATTGTTAGCCCCGTTAACAGCCAATGGACGGCGAGTAGGTCCAGTGGGCCTCGTGAAAAGCCTGGAAAGCCCAGAGGCCCAGTATGAAGGGTCCCGACTTTAGCGGTCCCGATGTATGAGCTGAATGCTCCCGACAAGAAGCCTCTGAGTAGGCCCCGATATGCCTTAATAAAGGCCCCGATGATAAAAGCCCCGCAGAGGCTGGACCTGTCTCGTGAGACAAAGGGTCCTGGGTGGTGACCTAGAATGAGATAACTCTGGAGTCCCCGACGGGAGTCGAGACTTGCGATCAGAGGATAAGACCGAGAAACCCGCCTACTAGATAGAGTAGTGGGACGACGGTTAAAGATATAGATAAACTTCCCCGAGATACGCAGGGCGTACCCGAGATACGCAGAGTATGGGTAAGATACGCGGAGCGTGGGGCGAGATCTACGAAATCCCGAACGAGATATACGGAATCGTGACGAGATATGCGGAATCGTGGGTAAAACTGCCAGGCGCAGTAACAGGTAACTGAGTAACTTCCCCTCCTATATAAAGGAGGAAGTTACTCAAAAAACATGGATTCTCTAATACGAACTTAGACTATTGCTTACCACCCCATTGATCACATACTCATTTAAGCATCGGAGAGGGATTCTGGGTCACCACCCAGGTCATCCCCTTTTGCAGGATTACGCGGAGCCCAGGAGTCCAAGCTTTCCGTCAAGGACGTAACGGAGCTCTCGCCCGTGATCCAACATTGGCGCCGTCTGTGGGAACTAACAAAAGGCCAAAATAGTTTCTACCAAATCAATGGCCGGTGGTGGCAAGAAGAAGCAAGTTTAGGCCGGCAGTTCTCGCCCCGCTGGAACTGTGAATTCCCCGTTGCTGGAGCATGTTGCTGAACAAGGTGAGAACCCTGCTGTTTCTCAGACAGGGGGGCATGGTGAGGATGAGATCTCAGTCCGAGACACGATGCTGAACAGGCAAGATATCCCGCGAAGGGAGGTGGATGCTCCCCCAAACCCGGTGAGGCACAGAGAGGAAGTCCCGCGAAGGGAAGTAGGTTCTTCTTAAAACTCGGAGTTAGCCAAGGCGGTAGCAGATGCTATGCCTATGTTCTTGGCAGCCATGGAGGCTCTGCTGGACAAGAGAGAGGCCGCCAGAAGGGCGGAGGAGTTGCCTCCGCGAGAAGAGCTGCCCCCACCCCTTCCAAGGGTAGATCCAGAAGAACGGGAGGTTCAGGAGATTCAACCCAGAAATAAGGGTAAGGAGCCCGCGCACTCGGGGAAGATCGTGGTTGATGGTCCCGGACCAGTGCAGCACAGGACCATTCCCCTGAATGGCCCCATCACCCCCGATCAGGTGGTGAAAATTGTCAGCATCTGCATGGGTGACCAGAAGCAAATGACATCGGAGCTGAGGGATCGATCCAGTCATCCTTTCGTTCCACGGCTGCTGGATACTGTCGCCCCACCAGGGCTAGGCATTCCGACCATCAAGGAGTACGATGGTGAAGGAGACCCGGTACGCCATATTCAGAGACATGTCCAGGCTTGCATGGGTAGGACCTCGAATGATGACCTCGTGTGTTCATTGTTCCCGATCACTCTGGGAGAAAGGGCCATGACTTGGTTTTTTAGCCTACCGCCAGGAAGCATTACGTGCTGGGCTGATATGCACGATCGCTTCATCAAGCAATATCAAGGTCGGAGGCGTCTTCTGAAGAGCGTAAGGTCTTTGACCCAGGTGGTGCAGAGATCCGATGAATCGTTGGCATACTACTACCAACGATTCACTGCCAGTGCCGCGGAGATTGATGAGGAGATATCGGAGGGAGAGACCATCCGCACTTTCCTTCGGAACCTTACTGCTCCGTATGGTTCCGACCTGATGCACAGTGTAGCCGCGAAGGCTGTGTGGAGTATGGAGGCCCTGCAAGCGAGGGTGAAACAGCAGATCGACGTCCAGGAGTCGAAGATTGCTGCCGGAGAGCTTGATCCTCCAAAGTCGGGAAGAGGAAAGACATCGTCAAAGCTGTCGGATGATCGTAAAGGGAGCGACAAATCGGAGGGAAGTAGGAACTGTGGCCGCCCCGAGAAAAGGGAGGATAGGCGTCCTCCGAAGAAGGATAATCGCGAAGGTCGTAGTGTTCCCATCAACAGCTCGATGACCTCCGTGCTAGCTGTGATGGATCGGCAGGGTCTCGCCCGATACCCCCCGAGGAAGGAAGGAGAGTTCTTGGGAGGCCGCTCCGATCGTTATTGTCGGTACCATCGAGCCAATGGTCACGACACAGATAACTGTCGGGAGCTGAAGAAGGAGATAGAGAAGCTGATCCAGAAGGGGAAGCTTAAGGAGTTCGTCGGAAGGGGAAGGTGTCGATCCCGTTCCAACAGCCGGTCACGGTCTCGTTCCAAGTCCCGTGATCGATCCCCGAAGAAGAAGAAAGTTGAGTCGGAACCCTCTGGTTCCGGTGCCCGTAAGGAGAGACGGGGGACCATTAACGTCATTCACGAAGGAATGGCAGCGGGAGGTGACACCACCGCTTCTCGGGAGAATTATGCTTCTCGCATCTCCGCTGCTGTGGTACTAGGCAAGAGGTCCCGGTCGTGGACTCTAAAGGAGGAAATGGTAATTTCTTTCTCAGCGGAGGATTTGATAGGAGTGGAGAGCCCCCACGATGACGCCTTTGTCGTGACCCTGGACGTGGACGGATTCGAGATGAAGCGGATCCTGATAGATGGAGGGAGCTCCTCCGACATTCTTTTCATGGACGCCCTGGAGGCCATGGGTAAGACGAAGAAGGACCTGACGCAGGTGAACTTCCCAATGGTGGGCTTCTCCGGATCGACTTCCTATCCGTTGGAGATGATTACCTTACCGGTGGAGTTTGGTAGTGCCTGGAAGATGGAACGGCGGAACGTGGACTTCGTCGTGGTAGAATCCGCGGGAACATACAACGCTATCATCGGGAGGACCAACATCAACCCTCTCATGGCAGTTGCTTCAACCGTCCACCAGAAAATGAAGTTCCCGACTGACCATGGTGTCGGAGAGGTTAAGGGCGACCAGGTGGCGTCGCGAAAATGCTATGTTAATGCCACTCGAAGGAGAAGAAGGGAAGCCATGACTGTCCTGCAAACCGATGCCGATCCTCGAGAGGAGTTTGGGCGGCCCGCCCCCATGGAGGATCTGAAGGAGGTAGAGATTGATGGACCTCGAAGGAAGGTGAAGATCGGATCTGCTCTGTCGGAGGAGAGAGCCCGAGAGTTGATCGAGCTTCTGAAGGAGTTCAAGGAGCTGTTTGCCTGGTCACCGAGTGATATGCTAGGAATCAGTCCCAACGTGATTATGCACGAGCTGAAGATTGATCCCGCGATCAAGCCTATCGCACAGAGGAGGCGTCCGATGGGCGCGGACAAGAGGATCGCAATCCAGCAGGAGGTAGGCAGACTGCTCGATGCTGGATTCATCAAGGAGCTCCGATTCCAGACATGGGTTGCTAACCCAGTCCTGGTGCGAAAGAGTAATGGGAAGTGGCGGATGTGTGTAGATTTCCGCGACTTGAACAAGGCCTGCCCGAAGGATTGCTACCCGCTCCCGAGGATCGACCAGTTGGTGGATGCCACATCGGGACATGAGCTGCTGAGCTTCATGGATGCCTACTCCAGATACAACCAGATCAAGATGGCTAAGGAGGATGCACCCCATACGGCCTTCTATGCTGACAGTGACGTCTACCACTACGACGTGATGCCCTTCGGATTGATCAACGCCGGAGCAACTTACTAGTGGATGGTAAACAAGTTGTTCGGAGATATGCTGGGAAAAACCATGGAGGCGTATGTGGACGACATGCTGGTGAAGTCCCGATAGGCAGGGGACCATGTCCAAAACTTGGCGGCGGCGTTTGAGCGGATGAAGTTTCATCAGGTTCGTTTGAACCCCGACAAGTGTGCTTTCGGGGTGAACTCGGGGAAATTCCTAGGTTTCATGGTGAGCCAGAGAGGGATCGAGGTGAATCCCGAGAAGCTGCGAGCGATCGAGAAGATGCAATCTCCGAAGACTCATCGGGAGGTTCAAGTACTGAATGGCCGGTTGGCTGCGATGAATCGATTCTTATCCAAGGCGAGTGACAGAGCCATGCCATTTTTCGATGTGCTAAGGGCCCACAAGAAGTTTGAATGGTCCGACAAGTGCGAGGAGGCATTCCAAGCACTCAAGCAGCACCTCCGTACCCTCCCACCGTTGGTGAAACCGGTTCCAGGCGAGCCGCTTTATCTCTATTTTGCTGTTTCTGATGTTGCTGTTAGTTCTGTTTTGATTAAGATTGTCAAGGGCAACCAAGTGCCCGTCTATTATGTAAGCAAGGCATTTGCCAAATCAGAAATGAACTATCCCGCTATTGAGAAGTATCTCTTTGCGTTAATTGTTGCCGCTCGAAAGCTCCGACCTTACTTCCATGCCCATGAAGTTACAGTGTTGACAAATCAGCCCTTGAAGCACTTTTTGAACCGACCAGAGGCGTCGGGGAGATTGGTGAAATGGGCCATCGAGCTTACGGAGTTCCGTATACATTTTGCTCCGCGAACTGCTATTAAAGGCCAGGCATTGGCAGATTTTATAGCTGAGTCTACGGCACCCGATCTGGAAGTAACGGGTCCCGCAGAGGGGGCAACTATGGAGGTCCCGATAGCAGAACAGGCCTTGATAACAGAACAGCCAGAACAGCCAAATAAGGAGAACACTTGGGAGATGTACACTGATGGTTCATCAAGCGTAGAAGGATCGGGGGCAGGATTCGTATTGATACCGCCTGGTGGAGGCGAACCCTTGCGATATGCCTTGGCCTTAACGTTTAGGGCCACCAACAATGAAGCGGAGTACGAGGCTCTCATCACGGGTCTTAAGATTGCCAAGGGTACGAGGGCCGAACACTTAAAAGTGAATTATGATGCTAGTTTTGATCGTGAATCAAGTCCAGGGGAACTACGAAGCCAAGAGCCCGACAATGAGGAAGTACTTGCACGAGGTGCAGACTTTGAAGGGAAGCTTCAAAAGCTTCGATATCGAGGCAATCCTGAGAGAAGAAAATGCGGAGGCAGACGCCCTAAGCAAGTTTGCTCTGGGAGTGGCCCCCGAGGAGAATCGGAAGGTGCACTTTCTGGAGAGAATGATTATCTCAACCATCGATCCATCGGAGGTATGCGCTGTGGAAGCAGGATCAGAGGAAGAAGAGAAACCCACCTGGATGACCCCGATGGTCACATACCTGACCACGGGGGCGCTCCCCGATGATGAAGTGGCAGCTGTCCGGCTGCGTCGAATTGCGAACGACTACGTGATGGTGGACAACCAGTTATACAAAAGGGGGCATGTGAAGCCTTTCCTGAAATGTGTGGCGGAGCCTGATACAAATCGGATCCTGAGAGAGCTACACAAGGGAGTCGCGGCCTGTCATGAAGGGGCCCGATCCATCGTGAGGAAGGCATTGAACCTAGGCTACTATTGGCCTTCGATGAACAAGGAGGCGACAGCAATGGTCCGATCCTGCGATGCATGCCAAAGGTACGCTCCGAATATCGTGGCTCCCGCCGCGGACTTGATGCCCATCAGGAGTGCCTGGCTCTTCGCGCAATGGGGCATTGACTTGGTGGACCTCTTCCCCAAGCGAAAGGTCAGTGCAAGTATTTGCTCGTGGCCATCGATTACTTCTTGAAATGGATAGAGGCTAAGGCATTGGCCAAAACGACGGGACAGCAGATCCTCAAGTTCCTTCAAACTCAGATCATATCCCGATATGGGGTCCCTCGAGTGCTGATTAGCGATAATGGTCCTCCGTTCAATGGGGCCCAGTTGAAGGAGTATCTGGAGGAGTTGAACATTGAGCACCGGACAGCTTCCGTCCGCCATGCTCAGACTAGTGGCCAAGTCGAATCAGCCAACAAGATCGTGATGGACGGCTTGAAGAAGTGAGTGTACGCCTTGCAAGGCCATTGGCTGGACGAGCTCGAAAACGTACTGTGGGCTGTTAGAACAACACCTAAGCAATCGATAGGGGAGACTCTGTTTGGCCTTGTTTATGGCACGGAGGCAGTTGCCCCCATGGAGATAGCGGTGGCGTCTCACCGCAGGAGGTATTATGAGCCTCTAACGAATGAAGAAATGAGACGTCTAGACTTAGGCTTGCTCGAGGAGAAAAGGTGGAAGGCTGATGAAGTCCAGGCTCGGATGCGTCTGGCAACAGCCCGATATTACAATCGGCGTGTCAAGTCCCGACAATTCTTCGTGGGAGAACTTGTCTGGCGGAGGAACGAGTTCGTTCATCAAGACCGAATCAACAAGCTATCGCCAAAATGGGAAGGACCTTACAAGATCGTAGGGATGCCAGCCCCGAATGCATACAAGCTGGAGGACCTCGATGGCAAGACGTTGAAGCATTCCTTCAGTGGCGAACACTTGAAGAAGTATCATGTTTGATATTAAGTCGCCGCGAATGGCGCAAGTTATCTATCAATCCGATGTAAGCAAAGCTGTGAGTTATTTATGAATAAAATAAGTTGCTTCCGATCAAATTGCTTTTAGATTTATTCTAACTCTTAGTAAGACGTCCCGAAGGACGCGACAAAAGCCTTCTGAGGTACGATAAAAATCCTTCCGAGGTACGATAAAAAGCCTTCTGAGGTACGATAAAAAGCCTTTCGAGGTACGGACAAAAGCCCTACGGGGTATGCGTAAGTCGTCTTTATGATGCAACCAAAAGCCTAGGTACGAAAAAGCCCTAACGGGTCCGTGTAATTCGTCTATATGATGTGGCCAAAAGCCTTAACAGGTACGAAAAAGCCCTAACGGGTCCGCGTAAGTCGTCTATATGATGCGGCCAAAAGCCTTAAAGGGTACGATTAAGTCGTCTAAAAGGACGCGATAAAAGCCCTTAAGGGGTACGATTAAAGTCGTCTGATTTGGCGCGGTAAAAGCCCTAAGGGGTGTGAAAAATCATCTTAAATGATGTGTAAAAATGGCCTTGAAAGGCAGGGATGAGAAACCTTAAGTGGTGAAGTCCCGATTGGATGAGAAACCTTAAGTGGTGAAATCCCGATAGGATGAGAAACCTTAAGTGGTAAAATCTCAAGTAAAGCGTCAGAAGGACGTATGAAGTCATCTTAAATGGTGCATCGGAGCGTTCTGAGTAACGAGTCTAAAGTCACTTTAAAAAGTGCAAACAATTATCGGGACCAAAACAGATAAAATAAATTTCTTATATAAAGGCTCGAAGGCCTAAGGGGTCCGATACAAAGGATAAGGAAGACAAGGAGAAAAATTACAAGGACTAAAAGATAAAGAATTAAGCTTGGTCCTTGTTGGAAGACGGGTCCTCAGCAGCGTCGGAAGGAGCAAGGTTCGGAGGGGCCTGGACAGAAGGCTCCGCAGCCCGCGGAGTCGGGTCCACGGCAGCAGTCTCTTCACTCTCCGCGGGGAGGTTGAAGTACTTCTCCGCGAAGGGGGTGAGGGTCTCGGACTTCTTGAAGTCGATGGAATCCTCGTAGGCTGTGTAGAGTTCTTCGACGGCATTGAACAAGACGTTCTCCACCTCGGACTTGCAGAACCCTACAGCATCCACCTTGAATTCTTCAGAATTCGGATATTCCTCACAGCCCTGCAGACGGCCCTCCTCGCGACCCTGTAGACGACCCTCCTGGTGGCCCTGCCGGCGACCTTCCTCGTGGCCCTGGGCCTTGGCCTCAGCTAGCTTGGCCTCGAGCCCCTCCTTGGCCTCCGTGAGAGCTTCCACGAGGACGCCCTTCTCGTGGATGAGCTGCCTCTTCTCGGACTCGTTCCGCTGCTGATCCACTTGGACCATCTTCTGCTCCCGACACATGACAGCCTCGTGATCCTGAACCTGCTTGAGTAGGCCCGAAGCCATCTCGTCAAGGAGAGTTTTCTCCTTGGCCATCTTATTCCTGGCCGCCACCGCCTCGTCGAGGTCCACATGGAGCTTGGCCAACGCGTCGGGGTCCGACCTAGCTTGAGCCTCCTCCAAAGCACCCTTCAGAGCCAGGATAAGGCCGAAGCAGCGCTGCTGGTTCGCGGTGTCCTGAGAGAAGGGAGAAAAAGATCAAAATGCAGTAAAGACAAGAATGATGAAGAGAATAAAACAAAGGTGAAGTTTTACCTCCATCCGACGAGGATGGATAGACCTAGCAGCCTCCTATCGCCGGATCGCTCCCAAAATGCCAAGAATGATGAAGAGAATAAAACAAAGAAGTTTTACCTCCATCCGACGAATAGCCATATCGCGGATCTCCTCCTCAAGGTCCTCCCGCGCCAAGGATATTGGCCGCCTCAAGGCTGGAGGAATTGACCCCGCCAGCAGATGCAGGGCCAATTCAGGCTCTAGGTTTCCTCGTTGGAGTGGGACCCCTCGGAGAGACTCGATCGGGTCCCAGGGAACCGCCTCCTGGTCGGAGGTGAAAATCTTGTAAAGATTTTCATCCACGGGGAGAGGGGGGATGACCCTGGAACTTTCAGCCGGAGGAGCCACCTAGGCTGGTGGCTCGGGAGTCGGGGTGCGGAGCTCGGGAGGACTCCGGGACACGTCCTCCACGACGGGACTCAGGATGCTCGGCTTGGCTTGCGGCGGAGCAGGCCCCCTTCGTTGGGCTTCCGTCGGGGTTTCCTCCGTCACCGGCGCCGGTGGAGTCGTGGCCCGAGCTGGAGTAGCAGCTCGCCTCGGAGTGACAGCCTCCGATGGACCTGCGGTGGCGGGACGAATAAAGTCAGGAAGGGTGCCACGAGGGCACCAGACGATTCGACGCTCGAGGTATTGGTTCTTTCCGAAGAAGTTGTAGTACCCCGCCTTGAGAACGCGGGGGGTTTCTCCTCGAAGGATGTATTTGATTTCTCGAACCCGCGATTCCCGATCAGCGGGGATAAACTCCTCGGGAACCAGCTTTTTATATCTTTTAATAGCACGACGGACACGCTTACCTTCCTCGGCGGTAGTAACCCCGAAGGCTTGGTCAATTTCCTCCCTCCTGGATCGCTTGGCCACGACCTGTTCTTCGGTCGGAGGGGCAGCAGAAGGAGTGGCGGAAAAGGAAGCGCCCTTCTTCAGCGACTTTTGCTTCCTCTTGGAGCCACCTGGGACGGCATCAGTCTCGCCCTGCTTCATAATGAGATGAGTCAGCAGAGAAGCCTTCTTGGCTGCAAATATAAAAAGACAAAGTGATTAGAAGAATTACCCAGATGACTAAATCTTTGGAAACAGAATCGAGGAGCCGGACTCCGATGTGAATCAAGTCCTTCTCCATGAGCTTGTTGGCGTCGAGGGGTATGAAGGAGTCCCCCCAACGGTAGAGCTGGACCATTTGAAGAGTGTTGAGGTCATCCTCAGTGTAGACCTCGAGCTTGGGAGCAGGGTCCGCCACGACCTCCCATCGGGGCCATGGGACAGAGCTGTTTTGGACGAAGAAGTAATACTTCTTCCATCCGCTGTTGTCAGACCCCGAGTCGCGAATCAGCACCCGATCCTTGTGAAACTTCCAGGTTTCGCTATCCCAGGCGAAACGTGAAAGTTGCTCCTTTGTCCACTTGGGGAGTCGGGGGGAGAAGGAGCAAACACCAGCCTTATTGCACTTCATTCCGTAGAAAGTGCGGAAAAGCAGCAGACTGTACGTCCACTGCTGGCGGAGGCACAGAAGTTGGAAAGCATTCCACACGCGGATGGCGTGTGGAGAGAAGGTACAAGGATGTGTCTTGTAGAAGTTGCACATCTCCACCAGGTTCCCGCAGAAGGGGAATCGAATCCCCGCGCTTATCTGTCCGGCGGAGACGAACACTTCTCCCTCTCGAGTACGCGTGACGATATGCTTCCTCTTAACAGCAGGCTGAGACTCATAGGGAAAACGAGGTTCCCAATCCGAGGTAATGCAGCCCTCTCGGAGAGCAACCTCATACGAGGTCTCAGAAATCTCATTAACAGCAAGTTCAAAGGTGAAAGGAGTCCTAGCCTCAGAACTAGCCTCGTCTAAAAACGGTTACAAACAAGAAGATTTGAGAAAAGAAGAGCAAACATCAGCAAACCATGAAAACAGAGAAGAAAATCCTTACCAGACATGATGGATGATTGCCGAAAGAAAATGAAGAAGGATCGGAAGATTGAAGGCCTTGGATCACTTGAACAGCAGAAGGAACTTGGAGGAGAAGCTTCGAGTGCAAGAATGGCAGAAATTAAGAGGGTGGAGAAGAAGTGAATAATGCCAGGGTTCTGGCTTTTATAAGCAAAAGGACAAACTGAACGGACTTAATCTGGACCGTTGAAGACGAAACGATTTAATCTTGATCGTCGAAGACTGAGGGACGGTACGAAAGAGACGTGGTGACGTAATAAGTGCTTTTTCAGAAAGCAACAGTCACGCCGATTTAAGCGTCGTTTCATAATCCCTAGCATTTAATGCTACAGTAACCAAGGAGTCTCCTCGGATTTGGCAACTGCCCATAGAGTCCAGTGGGCCCGAGGTAATCATGAGTGAGAGACTCTGTCACACGACAATTACACGCAAGGCAAAAACCTCCGATGGCAATATCGGGCGGCATGAACATAAAAGCCTCCGATAGCAAGGTCAGAAGATCTGGAGCTAGAAGAAACGACGAACTAAAAGTCCCCCATGTCTTGGGGGCAAATGATGGGTTCCGATGTAATCGTTAGCCCCGTTAACAGCCAATGGACGACGAGTAGGTCCAGTGGGCCTCGTGAAAAGCCTGGAAAGCCCAGAGGCCCAGTATGAAGGGTCCCGACTTTAGCGGTCCCGATGTATGAGCTGAATGCTCCCGACAAGAAGCCTCTGAGTAGGCCCCGATATGCCTTAATAAAGGCCCCGATGATAAAAGCCCCGCAGAGGCTGGACCTGTCTCGTGAGACAAAGGGTCCTGGGTGGTGACCTAGAATGAGATAACTCTGGAGTCCCCGACGGGAGTCGAGACTTGCGATCAGAGGATAAGACCGAGAAACCCGCCTACTGATGGGTTCGATTACAGCCGTCAGGCCCTTTAACGGGGAGGAAACGGAAAACAGGCCCACCAGGCCCAAAATGAAGGTCAAGATTACCTAGGAGAAGGGTCCCGACGATGCAAGGTCCCGACAGAGTCGGTCCCGACAGTTGAGCTGGAAGCTCCCGATGAGAAGCCTTTAAGTAGGCCCCGATGATGAATCCCTGAGAATGATTGGCCCTGTCACAATGACGAGGGGCCCCAAGCGGTGACACAACGAGATAACTCTGGAGTCCCCGACGGGAGTCGGGACTCGTTATCAGAGGATAAGGCCAAGATATGCGGGGCGTGGCCGAGATACGCGGAACGTGGTTAAGATACACGGAGCGTGGCCGAGATACGCGGGGCATGGCTGAGATACGCGAGATCATGGCCTAGATAGGCGGGATCACACCCGAGATACGTGGGATACGGGCTAACCACCCCTAACGGTTCACCAGGTACCTGAGGCATCTCTTTGCCTATAAAAGGGCAGGAGGTCACCTCAGAACACTTACGTTGAATTACATACTCTGAGATTATTGCTTGCCAGTTCGTATTGGGCACTCATTTAAGCATCGGAGAGGGATTCTGGGTCACCGCCCAGTCTATCCCCTCTTGCAGGATTGCGTGGAGCAAAGGAGCTAGGATCGCCGTCAAAATCCGTACCGGAGTTCCACCGTGATCCAACATTGGCGCCGTCTGTGGGAATCAAACAAAAAGCTGATATGCCTTTTACTCGATCGATGGCGGCTGGCAAGAACAGAAGACAAGGACAATCTGGTGGTTCCCGTCACCCCGCTGCAACAAATCTGGATTCAGTACCAGAACAGGAGGAAAACCAGAACCATCCCCCGGCTGAGCTCTCCCAAACAGGGGGGCACAATGGAGATCCCGAAGATATTGCTCCTCAGCACCAGGGCAATAGGGGGCAGGAGGCTCCCCCAGCTACAGACTTGACAAGGGCCGTGGCAGAAGCCATGCCCATGTTTCTGGCAGCCGTGGAGGCTCTCTTGGATCGGAGAGAGGCTGCGAGGAGGCAGGAGGAGATGCCCCCGTTGGAGGAAGTGGCCCCACCAACAGAGGGTCGGAACGCACAGGAAGCCCCGCCCCGAGGCCAGGACAGAGGTAGAGCATCCGGTCAGCCGGAAAGGTTCTTGGTTGATGGACCAGGACCAGTACAGCACAGAACCATTCCCCTGAATGGTCCCATCACTCCCGACCAGGTGGTAAAGATCGTGAACATCTGCATGGGAGAACAGAAGCCGTTGGTGTCGGAGCTAAGGGACCGATCTACTCATCCCTTCGTTCCCCGACTAATAGACACCCTTGCCCCGCCAGGGCTGGGTATCCCCGAGATCAAGGAGTATGACGGTGAGGGAGATCCAGTTCGTCATGTCCAGAAGCATCTCATGGCGTGTCTGGGTAGAGCCCCGAACGAGGACATAGTGTGTACGCTGTTCCCAAACACACTTGGAGAAAGAGCCCTGACCTGGTTCTTTAGTCTGCCCCCAGGCTGCATTTCCTGCTGGGCGGACATGCACGACCGTTTCATTCGACAATACCAGGGTCGCAGACGTTTGTTGAAGAGTGTGAGGTCCCTGACCCAGGTGGTACAAAGACACGATGAGTCGCTGGCACACTATTACCAGCGGTACACCGCTAGCGTGGCAGAGATAGACGAGGAGATCTCGGAGGGCGAAACCATCCGTACCTTTATTCGGAACCTGACAGCCCCTTATGGTTCCGACCTGATGCACAGCGTGGCTGAGAAAGCTGTGTGGAATATGGAGGTACTACAGAAGAGAGTGAAACGGAAAATCGATGTCCAGGAGTCGAAGATAGCCGCGGGAGAGCTGGAGCCCCCAAAGTCGAACAAAGGAAAGCAGTCGGTTAAACCCTTCGACGATCGTAAGTCAAAAGGCAAACCCGAGAGTAGTCGGAACCGAGGCCGACCTGATCGAAGGGACGATAGGCGTTCTTCAAGGAAGGATAAGCGGGAGGATCTTGACATTCCTCTCAACTGCTCCATGGAGGAGGTACTGACGGTCATGGAACGACAGGGTATCTCCCGGTACCCCCCAAAAAAGGATGGAGAATTCTTGGGATCTCGCACAGATCGCTACTGCCGATTCCATCGCGCAAATGGTCACGACACCAATCACTGTCGGGAACTGAAGAAGGAGATCGAAAAGCTGATCCATAAGGGGAAGCTCAACGAATTTGTCGGGGATAAGCGGTGTCGATCCCGCTCTCGGTCCCGATCGCGGTCCCGTTCCCGATCCCGCTCTCGGTCCCGATCGCGGTCCCGTTCCCGATCCCGCGATCGGTCCCCAAAGAAGAAGAGAACCGATCCAGAGTCATCCGGTGCTCGCAAGGAGGGACGGGGCACTATCAATGTGATCCATGGAGGATTTGCTGCTGGAGGTGATACTTCATCCGCCCGAGAGGTCTATGCCTCTAGAATCCCTACTGCGGTGGTGTTGGGTAAGAGGTCCCGATCATGGACCTTGAAAGAAGAGATGGTAATCTCATTCTCATCGGAAGACCTCATAGGCGTGGAGACTCCGCACGACGATGCCTTGGTGGTAACCTTGGATGTAGACGGTTTCGAAATGAAGAGAATTCTAATCGACGGGGGGAGCTCCTCCGACATCCTATTCATGGACGCGCTGGAGGCTATGGGGAAAACAAAGAAAGATCTAAAGGAGGCAAACTTCCCGATGGTCGGGTTCTCTGGCTCAACCTCCTATCCGCTAGGAGTAATCACCTTACCAGTGGAGTTTGGTAGCGGGTGGAAATCAGAAAGGAGGAACGTGGAGTTCGTGGTTGTCGATTCCGCGGGGACCTACAACGCGATCATCGGAAGAACCACCATTAACCCCCTGATGGCGGTTGCCTCGACAGTGCACCAGAAGATGAAGTTCCCGACCGACCATGGAGTCGGAGAGGTTAAGGGCGACCAGGTGGCTTCTCGAAAATGCTATGTTAATGCCACCCGAAGGAGGAGACGAGAGGCCATGACTGTCCTTCAGACAGACACGGATCCTAGAGAAGAGTTTGGGCGTCCCGCCCCCGTAGAAGATCTGAAAGAAGTCGAGATCGACGGACCCCAGAGGAAGGTGAAAATCGGGTCTGCCCTGACTGAAGAGACAGCCCAGAAATTAATTGAATTATTGAAGGAGTTCAAGGAGCTGTTTGCCTGGTCCCCAAGCGATATGCCAGGAATCAGCCCCGATGTGATCGTACACTAACTGAAGATAGATCCCGCGATCAAGCCTATCACGCAGAAAAGACGTCCGATGGGCACGGACAAGAAGATCGCGATCCAGCAGGAAGTGGGCAGGTTGCTCGATGCTGGGTTTATTAAGGAGCTTCGATTCCAGACTTGGGTTGCTAATCCAGTGCTGGTGAAGAAAACTAACGGGAAATGGCGAATGTGTGTGGACTTCCGCGACTTGAACAAGGCTTGCCCAAAGGACTGTTACCCACTCCCGAGAATCGTCCAGCTGGTGGATGCCACGTCGGGACATGAGCTGTTGAGTTTCATGGATGCGTATTCAGGCTACAACCAGATCAAGATGGCCAAGGAACACGCTCCCCATACAACGTTCTATACAGACAGTGACATTTATCACTACGATGTCATGCCTTTCGGGTTGATCAATGCTGGGGCCACCTACCAACGGATGGTGAACAAACTATTTGGAGATATGCTGGGAGAAACCATGGAAGCTTACGTGGATGATATGCTGGTGAAGTCCCGACAAGCCGAGGATCATGTGCACAACCTAACCATGGCATTTGAGCGGATGAGGCTCCATCAAGTTCGCTTGAACCCGACGAAATGCGCCTTCGGAGTCCACTCAGGGAAATTTTTGGGCTTCATGGTGAGCCAGAGGGGAATTGAGGTGAATCCTGAGAAGCTGAGGGCAATCGAGGAGATGCAGTCTCCGATAAACCATCGGGAGGTACAAGTGCTAAATGGCCGACTAGCTGCAATGAATCGCTTCTTATCCAAAGCCAGCGACCGATCAATGCCGTTTTTTGAAGTCCTGAGGGCCAACAAGAAATTCGAATGGACCGCCAAGTGTGAAGAGGCGTTCTAAGCACTCAAGCAGCACCTTCGCACACTCCCGCCGTTGGCGAAACCGGTTCCAGGCGAGCCGCTCTACCTTTATTTGGCTGTTTCTGAATTTGCCATTAGCTCTGTGTTAGTAAAAATTGTCGAGGGTAATCAAGTCCCCGTCTATTATGTAAGCAAGGCGTTTGCCAAGTCTGAATTAAACTATCCCGCCGTTGAGAAGTACCTCTTTGCGTTGATTATTACTGCTCGGAAGCTAAGGCCTTATTTCCACGCACACGAGATTACTGTGCTGACGAACCAGCCTTTGAAGCATTTTTTGAACCGACCGGATGCGTTGGGAAGATTAGTGAAATGGGCAGTAGAGCTTAGTGAGTTTCGCATACACTTCGCTCCAAGAACAGCCATTAAGGGCCAGGCATTGGCGGATTTTATAGCAGAATCTACAGCCCCCGATCTGGAAGAAGCGGGCCCTGTAGAGGGGGCAACCATGGAGGTCCCGATAGAAGAACAACCAGAGAGGGCAGAGCAATCAGAACAGCCAAACAAGGAGAATACCTGGGAGATGTACACGGATGGCTCCGCGAGTTAGGATGGATCAGGAGCGGGATTTTTGTTGATACCACCGGGTGAAGGTGAACCGCTCCGATACGCCTTGGCTTTAACATTCAAGGCCACAAACAACGAAGCGGAGTATGAAGCTCTTATCACAGGCCTAAAAATTGCTAAAGGCACTGGAATCGATCACTTGAGAGTGAAGTGCGACGCAGCTTTAATCGTGAACCAGATTCAAGGGCGATACGAAGCAAGGAGTCTAATAATGAAGAAGTATCTGCGAGAGGTACAAGCCCTGAAAGAGAGCTTCAAAAGCTTCGATATCGAGGCAATTCCGAGGGAGGAAAATGTAGAGCAGATGCTTTGAGCAAATTTGCCCTGGGGGCACCCTTGGAAGAAAATCGGAAGGTGCACTTCTTGGAGAAGGTGATCTTATCAAACATCGACCCAACACAGGTGTGCGCCATTGAATCGAGATCAGAGGAGGAGCCAACTTGGATGACCCCGATAGTCGCGTACCTGACTACGGGGGCAGTCCCCGATGATAAAGTAGCAGCGGACAGGATACGTCGGATCGCGGCCAATTATGTGATGCTGGACAATCAGCTATACAAGAAGGGCTGGTTCTCGACTCCGTACTTGAAGTGTGTGGCAGAACCGGACACCAATCGGATCCTGAAGGAGGTGCACGAAGGGGTCGCGGGTTGTCATGAAGGGACCCGATCCATCATGAGAAAAGTGCTGAACTTAGGCTATTATTGGCCCAAGATGAACAAAGAAGCAACGGCGTTGGTCCGATCCTGCGACGCGTGCCAGAGGTACGCCCCGAGCATCGTGGCTCCGGCCGCTAATCTGACATCCATCAAGAGCGCGTGGCCCTTCGCGCAGTGGGGCATCGACTTGGTGGGACCTCTTCCACAAGCACAAGGTCAATGTAAGTATTTACTTGTAGCTATCGATTATTTTTCGAAATGGATAGAGGCAAAGGCGTTGGCCAGAACAACGGGGAACCAGATCGTCAAGTTCCTCCAGACCCATATTGTGTCCAGATACGGGATTCCTAAGGTGGTGATCAGCGACAATGGTCCACCGTTTAACGGCTCTCAGGTTAGGGAGTATCTGGAGGAATTGAACATCGAGCATCGGACTGCTTCTGTACGCCATGCTCAGACTAATGGCCAGGTGGAATCAGCCAACAAAATCGTGATGGATGGCCTAAAGAAGAGGGTCTATGCCTTGAAGGGCAAGTGGCTGAACGAACTAGAGAACGTGCTTTGGGCTGTTAGAACGACATCCAAACGATCCACGGGGGAGACTCCGTTTGGCCTCGTTTATGGCACGGAAGCTGTCGCCCCCGTAGAGGTAGCTGTGGCGTCCCATCGGATGAGATATTACGAGCCCTTGACGAACGATGAAGTGAGACGTTTGGACTTGGACTTACTCGAAGAGAAGAGGCGGGAAGCCGATGAAGTCCAAGCTCGAATGCGATTGGCGACGGCCAGATACTACAATCGGCGAGTGAAGTCCCGACAGTTCTTTGTCGGGGAGCTGGTTTGGCGTCGCAACGAGTTCACCCTTTTGGATCGAATCAATAAGATGTCACCAAAATGGGAAGGACCTTATAAGGTCGTGGGGATGCCAGCTCCAAATGCTTACAAGTTGGAAGACCTCGATGGCAGAACGTTAAAGCATTCTTTTAGTGG
The DNA here is from genome assembly GCA_036873135.1 of Clarkia xantiana subsp. parviflora. Lineage (NCBI taxonomy): Eukaryota > Viridiplantae > Streptophyta > Magnoliopsida > Myrtales > Onagraceae > Clarkia > Clarkia xantiana. The sequence goes on along the minus strand of JAPTYO010000022.1, from coordinate 2,265,195 downwards.
CGAACACTTGAAGAAACACCATGTTTGAAGAAAGTCGCCTTAAGTGGTGCCCGATAAAGTCGCCTTAAGTGGTGCCCGATGTAAAATCGCCTTAAGTGGTGTATGTTTATCGTTTAATTCGATGTAAGCCAATTTTGTGCCGTCAATAAATAAAGAGGTTGCTTCCAATCAGAGTTATCCTTAGATTTATGCTAAGCGTCAAAGTCGCCTTGAGTGGTGCACGAGAAAAGTCGCCTTGAGTGGTGCGCGAGAAAAGTCGCCTTGAGTGGTGCACGATCCTTAGATTTATTCTAAGTATCAAAAAGTCGCCTTAAGTGGTGCACGATACTAAGTCGCCTTAAGTGGTGCGCGGTATTAAGTCGTCTTAAGTGATGCACGAGAAAAGTCGTCTTAAGTGATGCACGATCCTTAGATTTATTCTAAGTATCAAAAAGTCGCCTTGAGTGGTGCACGATATTAAGTCGTCTTAAGTGATGCATGATTCTTAGATTTACTAAGTAATAATTAAGTCGTCTTAAGTGATGCACGGGACTATGTCGCCTTAAATGGTGCATGATCCTTAGATTTACTCTAAGTAATAATTAAGTCGTCTTAAGTGATGCGCGGAATTAAGTCGCCTTGAGTGGTGCAAATTATTAAATCATCGGGAAGGACGTACGAAAATGTCGAAGCATCGACCCAGGCAAGTATAAAGCTACTTGAAGAAATGTATCAAGAAAATCGGAACTGAGAAAGTCTGATAGTTGATAAGGGCTCAAAGGACCGACAATGACAAAAAAGGAGAAGATACAAGGACTCTAAAGATAAACGTTCAAGCTTGGTCCTTGTCGGTAGCATCGGCAGCAGCTGGGTCCGCGGAGTCGGTAGCAGAAGGATCCACAGGGTTGGCCTCAGGAGGATCGATTATCGGGGCGTCTGCACTTGGAAGCTCAGAGACGTCTTCAACAATTACGGGGGTACTCCCCCCATCACTCTCCTCGGAAAGAGCGAAGTACTTCTTCGCAAAGGGAGCGAGGGAAGGAGACTTGTCAAAGTTGATGGCGTGCCCATACTCCAGGTGAAGCTCCTCAACCGCGTTGAAAAGAGTATTCTCCACCTCCGCGCCGAAGAACTTCATAGCGTCGGCCTGGAAGTCCCCGGACCTCCGATAGTCCTCCCGACCCTTTACCTCCGCCTCGGCCAGCTGCGCAGGAAACCCCGCGACTTGCTCCTCCAGAGCGTTCTTCTCGAGAATCAGTTTGTCCTCAGCCGCCTTCTTCTCCTAGACCAGCTTGTCCACAGCCACCTCCCGCTCCTGCCGCTCTTGCCTCAAGAGCCCCTCGAAGTCCCCGACCTGCTTCTGGAGGTCCCGAACCTTCTGATCGAGGACAGCCTGTTCCTTGACAGGCTTTCCCCGCGAAGTATGGGAGGCCTTAAGATCCTCCCTGAGCTGCTCGAGGGTCCCTCGGTCCCGCTCCCGGGACTCATCGTAGGCAATGACATACCCGATGAGGCGGTTGAAGTCCCTGAATGATACGTCGGGAGACGTATTGATCCTTCCCGCGATAATGATAGTAGCCCGCCTTCAAGACACGAGGAGTTTCGCCTCGAAGGATTCATTTGACGTCAGCAATACGGGCCTCCTTGGTCGAAGAAATCAAATCCTTTGGGACCATCCTCTTGTATGATTTAATAGCAAGTCGGAGTTTTTTACCTTCTTCAGCATTCTGGACATCAAAGAGCTGGTCCAGATCCACCCGCTTCCGCTTGGGTTGCACCGTTGATGGAGACCCCGACCGAGCAGCAGCCTTCTTGGCGGACTTCCTCTTCCGCGAGGGGCGGACAGCATCAGTCTCCCCCTGCTTAAGGAATAGATCGGTCAGCACATATACCTTCTTGGCTGCAAACAGTAAACAAATAAGAGTTAGAAGTTTACCCAAGGGACCATATTAGAAGGGCCGTCGAAGAGTTCCCCCCCAGAGACAATATCGAGGAGTCGGATCCCGGCGTGCACCAGGTCCCGCTCCACAAGTGAGTTGGCGTTGAGAGGAGTGTAAGACTCCCCCCATCGATAAAGCTGGATAAGTTGAAGAGTTTCAAAATCCTCGTCGGTGTAAGTATGGAAAGCAGGCGGAGGGTCTGCTGCCACCTCCCACCGAGGCCAGGGAATCGAAGAGTGTCGGATGAAGAAGTAGCTCCTCTTCCAGCTACTATTGTCGGACCCCGTGTCAACCAGGAGTCCCCGACCCTTGACCACCTTCCAGGTGTCATTGGTCCAGCCACACCGGGCAAGCTGCTGCTTACTCCACTTAGGCATCCGAGGGTAGAAAGCGCAAACCCCCGCCTCGTTGCACTTCATCCCATAGAAGGTTCTGAAGAGCTGGAGGTTGTAGACCCACTTCTGTCGGAAGCAGAGAACTTGAAAGGCGTTCCAGAGGCGGATGGCATGGGGAGAAAAGGTAGTGGGGTGAGTTTTGTAATGATGGCACATCTCGACCAGATTACCACAAAAGGGGAATCTGATCCCCGCTGATACCTGTCCCGTAGAGACAAATACCTCCCCTTCTTGGGGACGAGTAACCTCAGGGTTACTCGAGGGGCGAGGCCAAGGATATGGGAAACGGGGTTCCCAGGTAATAGTAATACAACCCTCTCGGAGGGCTGCATCATAAGCAGTGTTGGAGATCTCATTCAGAGCATAATCAAAGTTAAAAGGTTTTCTCCCCTCAGAGCTGGACCCGCTGTCTGAAAAGCAACCATTGCAAGAAAAACACAGTGGGACTCTTGGAAAGCTATAAACAAGGAAAAGACGAACAAGCAACAAAGGGGAATCCCTTACCAGACATGATGAGGTAAAGGTTGAGGAGATGAACGAGGCGTCGCCGGAAAGATGATCAGAGAAACTCCAAGACCTTCGAAATCACAGAGCTTGAAATCGCAGAGAAATCGCAGAGAGCTTTTGAGAATTCGAAGACGGTAAAAGTTAAATTATGACCATGGCTAGGGTTTTATAGGTGAAGAAGACAGTTGAAGGGACACTTCGATCCGAGTCGTCGAAGTCGAAGAGTCTTAATCTGGACCGTTGAGATGAAACGTGCAGAAGGACAACAGACGTAATGATGAAACAGCCTGAAAAGCACTTTTCAGAAAAGGACAGGCGCGAAAAATCAGGCACGTGGGCTGAAAACGTCGCTTCATTATCTACTGCATTTAATGTACTGGGGAACCGGGGAGACCCCTAGGATTTAACAGTTATCTACAAAACACTGAGGAAACGTGAAGGAGAAGACTGATAATTGAGTAACTGAACCAAGGGAAAGATCCCCGATTCCAGTATCGGAAGATCGGGAGTTGGAAGACACGACGAACTAAAAGTCCCTCATGTCTTGGGGGCAAATGATGTCAGGCCCTTTAACGGGGAGGAAACGGAAAACAGGCCCACCAGGCCCAAAATGAAGGTCAAGATGACCTATGAGAAGGGTCCCGACGAAGGGAGTCCCGACGATGCAAGGTCCGACAGTTGAGCTGGAAGCTCCCGATGAGAAGCCTTTAAGTAGGCCCCGATGATGAATCCCTGAGAATGATTGGCCCTGTCACGATGACGAGGGGCCCCGAGCGGTGACACAACGAGATAACTCTGGAGTCCCCGACGGGAGTCGGGACTCGTTATCAAAGGATAAGGCCAAGATATGCGGGGCGTGGCCGAGATACGCGGAACGTGGTTAAGATACACGGAGCGTGGCCGAGATACGCGGGGCATGGCTGAGATACGCGAGATCATGGCCTAGATAGGCGGGATCACACCCGAGATACGCGGGATACGGGCTAACCACCCCTAACGGTTCACCAGGTACATGAGGCATCTCTTTGCCTATAAAAGGGCAGGAGGTCACCTCAGAACACTTACGTTGAATTACATACTCTGAGATTATTTCTTGCCAGTTCGTATTGGGCACTCATTTAAGCATCGGAGAGGGATTCTGGGTCACCACCTGGTCTATCCCCTCTTGCAGGATTGCGTGGAGCAAAGGAGCTAGGATCACCGTCAAAATCCGTACCGGAGTTCCGCCGTGATCCAACACCTACTAGATAGAGTAGTGGGACGACGGTTAAAGATATAGATAAACTTCCCCGAGATACGCAGGGCGTACCCGAGATACGCAGAGTATGGGTAAGATACGCGGAGCGTGGGGCGAGATCTACGGAATCCCGAACGAGATATACGGAATCGTGACGAGATATGCGGAATCGTGGGTAAAACTGCCAGGCGCAGTAACAGGTAACTGAGTAACTTCCCCTCCTATATAAAGGAGGAAGTTACTCAGAAAACACGGATTCTCTAATACGAACTTAGACTATTTCTTACCACCCCATTGATCACATACTCATTTAAGCATCGGAGAGGGATTCTGGGTCACCACCCAGGTCATCCCCTTTTGCAGGATTACGCGGAGCCCAGGAGTCCAAGCTTTCCGTCAAGGACGTAACGGAGCTCTCGCCCGTGAGCCAACAAATACCACGTAGAGATTCTTTCACAAGAACCTCTACGGGTTCCGTCCGGTGGATCGAGAACTCCCTCGTGCAAAGGATCTAGGACTACAGTAAACTGTTGAGGTATGTGTAACTCTTCCGCTGCGTAATTTCGATTACATGCACGTACCATGTTTTGTGTTTCCGTAGTGATTACTCCCCGTAATCTAACAGTGGTATCATAGCCTGTGTTAGGAGTTCATGATTTTGATAAATTGGTGTTCTTGAAAATTTAAAACTTTGGACCGAAATTTTAAAGAAGATTTTAAAATTTTTCGAATTTTAGGGTTTATGTGATAGGTCCGAAATTTTCATGTTCACGGTTAAAGTTGATGTTCATGATCTTCAAAAAAGATGATATTTATCAAAATCAAACATTGGATTGTAGATCTTATTAAAATTTGATCTTAAAATTTGACCACTTGTTCCTAATTCATGTTTGTGCCGAATTTTTGAGTAAAATTACAAGGTAAAATTTTCAATTTCTTGGTCACCACGCTAGTAAAATTCGGCACAAAATATAAAATTATATTGTTTACGATATTTTAATTTTTAATTAAGGTAACAATATATCTATAATTAGGAACATTAGGATATATTCATATTAAAATATATAGAAATATATAACTATCAATATATCTAAATATTTAAATATAGTTAAAGATATTATTGATAGATTTGGTTACCTAAAAGATTGAGAAAATATATTGTCAGTTATTTGTTTCCCTATTAAAGATATTGACAATGAATAAAATATATATACATTATATTATGGCCGAAAATTCACACATATATATATATATATATATATATATATATATATATATATATTGTTGATTGATTTAATTTTAAAGATAGAATCTTAGCAATAAATATATATGTGTTTGTTAGTGCCGAAATACATATATATATATATATAGATTTTTAATATTGGAGATTATTTTGTATAGTTAATGTTACTTGGTGGCTAAGTTTAATATTTTTTTTTAATGATTTTAAAACCCTACTTGACCACAAGTAAACATTTCGGCCCAACCTTTTAAATTTTAATTATTGGGCCGATCCAATATGTTAAACCGGGACGAAATAAAAACGAACCGGATTTTCTCAATCGGTTCGACCTATTCGGGTCGGGTCGGACGGGGGTAATTAAGTGGATCTAACCGAATCGGTTTGAGTGTTGAACCGAACCCTATTTTATTGGACCGGTTCAGACCAAACCATATTTTAAAATTTAAAACCGGACCGAACTGAACCGAATTTTACCGTACCTGACTGAACCGGATTTTCGGACCGGACCGGATTTTATGAACCGGACCGAACCAGACCAAAACAGACTGAAATTGACTGAATCGAACAGTGTTTTCTAAACCGAATTCAAGTCAATTAAAATAGGGAGGTCAAGTTTTAAAATCCAAATGTTTTTGAACCTCGAAATGGACTACACAGTGCTCATAGGGTTACTAACCTTTATGCCTTGTTTCGATAATGGGGATGGATCTCGGAGATACATATTTTTTGGACTGGTTAAATTAGTGGGCTGAATTGCAATTGTTTATCATTCAATATATATTTATGCATGATTAGAATTGTTGTCTTGACTCAGTCAAGCTAGCTGGATATCACATGTTGTGGGCGGAGCTCTGGTTAAATATATAGTATGCGCACTAGAATAGACATGCTGTGGTGGTTGAAAATGCCTAGGATTCATGTCTAGAAGCTTGCGTGATTGAATATAAGCATGAATTGCAAATCACCCCTAATGTTTAAAATTTATTTTAAAATCTAAAACCAGTCGCCAAATATGTATGATTGATGTGGATGTTACATGTTTGACACATATGCTAGAATGTTAAGGATGTAGTTGCGTTTGATCATTTATTTAAAAATAGAATTATAAATGCAAGCATGAGTTCCTTGGAACATTAGACGCATGACGCGTAAGCATGTATGTGGTATGGTATGAATGATGAATGCTACTGGCATATGATAATTTGCATGGATTGTAGAATTGTGTATGCATGAGTGAATTCATCAGAATGATTTCTCCAAAACTAAAAGGGCCTTGGGAAAGCCAAGATCGGGTATGATTATTTTAAAATTCCCATTTCCGGTAATTTGCGATTTAAACCATTTTTAACAGACTTATCTATTGTATAGAAGACGACAATAGTGTGAACTCTTCATAGCCATATTCCATTGGTTTACTGATGGTCGGTTGGTTTAGATGACTGAAGAATCACTATCTGTCGGACTCTATCTTAATAGATATTTGATGTATGCAATTCTTTCTCAAAATGTTATTGTCTCCCTGATTTTGCTTGATCATCAAAGTGTTGGTTTTCATGGCTGGATCGGTTCGCTTCTACGAGCCTTGCAATCTGGATGGCGAGGATTATAATGCATGGTGTGGATATGTGAGAAAAATCCTTTTCGTTGAAGATATACATAAGTGTATCGATGTGAATAAGGGGAGACCATTGGTGAATGAAGAAGGCGTCCTTCCTTACCCAAATAAGTTAAGGAGCTTTATTGATCGGAGAGCTTGCAAGGTGATACTGGCAACCCTGGAAAAAGAGGTTGCAGAGGACTTCAAACTCAACCTTAGTGCTCTTCAAATTTGGTGTGCCATAAAACTCCGCTTCGGTGGGGGAAAGGCAGTCGAAGCAAGAAAAGTGCTATTCGAGTATGTCGCCCTTATTTCCCAAGATGCAGGTGTAAAACCCACATCAGATCTTACGAACGAGAGATCAAATTGGAGAAAGATACTCAGTATCGCGCAGAAGTACCCTCTATCATGGTTGGCCGACGACGACAGGCTTGATTACTTGATTAAAGCAATTAAGTTTATCACGACCCTGTTTATTGAAAGCAAACAACCAAAGGGTCCTTCTGCGCTTCACCACAAGAGATCAAGGGAAGATGCAGAGGAAACGAGATCATCATTTTGGTCCTCAAACGTTAATTCGGTGTGATGAATGCCAGTGATAAAAGTACAATATATATGTCTCGTTTATCTCCTCCTAGTGCTCTGCCTTTGACTCTTAAAGCTTCGTGGATGATCTAAAATATTTTGCCATCGTGATTATTTTTCTTGCTAATTCGAAACTTTTGTTTGAATTTTGGTGAATATTATTTGATGGGTTCGACTACAGCCATTAGGCCCTTTAACGGTGAGGAAACGGCATACAGGCCCGGCGGGCCCTAAACGAAGGCCAAGATGGCCCAGACAAAGGATCCCGTCGAAGGGAGCCCGAGGATGAGAGGTCCCGACAGAGTCGGACCTGACAAGCGAGCTGAACGCTCCCGACGAGATGCCTCTGAGTAGGCCCCGATGATGAATCCCTGAGAACAATAGGCCCTGTCACGATGACGAGGGGCCCCGAGCGGTGATACAACGAGATAAACTCTGGAGTCCCCGACATTAGTCGGGACTCATTATCAGAGGACAAGGCCGAGATACGCGGGGCGTGGCCGAGATACGCGGAACGTGGTTAAGATACACGAAGCGTGGCCGAGATACGCGGGGCGTGGCCGAGATACGCGGGGCGTGGCCGAGATAAGCGAGATCATGGCCTAGATAGGCGGGATCACCCCCGAGATACGCGGGATACGGGCTAACCACCCCCAACAGTTCACCAGGTAACTGAGGCATCTCTTCGCCTATAAAAGGGCAAGAGATCACCTCAGATGATTGAGGTTGAAATACATTACTTGAGATTACTACTTGCCAGTCCGTACGAGATACTCATTTAAGCATCGGAGAGGGATTCTGGGTCACCGCCCGTTCTATCCCCTCTTGCAGGATTGCGTGGAGCGAAGGAGCTAGGATCGCCGTCAAAGTCCGTACCGGAGTTCCACCGTGATCCAACATTGGCGCCGTCTGTGGGAATCAAACAAAAAGCTGATATGCCTTCTACTCGTTCAATGGCGGCTGGCAAGCAAAGAAGGCAAGGACAATCTGGTGGTTCTCGTCACCCCGCTGCGACAACTTCTAATTCACTACCAGAACAGGAGGAAAACAAGAACCATCCCGCTGCTGAGCTCTCCCAGACAGGGGGGCATAATGAAGGTCCCGAAGAGATTGCTGCTCAGCACCAGGGCAATAGGGAGCAGGAGGCTCCCCCAGCTACGGACCTGACAAGAGCTGTGGCAGAAGCCATGCCCATGTTTTTGGCAGCCGTGGAGGCCCTCTTAGATCGGAGAGAGGCTACGAGGAGGCAGGAGGAGATGCCACCGTTAGAAGAAGCGCCCCCACCAGCAGAGGTTCGGAACGTACGGGAGGCTCCACCCCGAGGCCAGGATAGGAGTAGGGTGTCCGCTCAGCCAGAGAGATTCGTGGTTGATGGGCCAGGACCAGTACAGCACAGGACCATTCCCCTGAATGGTCCCATCACCCCCGATCAGGTGGTAAAGATCGTGAACATCTGCATGGGAGAGCAGAAGCCGCTGGTATCGTAGCTGAGGGATCGATCTACTCTTCCCTTCGTTCCTCGACTCATAGACACCCTAGCCCCGCTAGGGCTGGGTATCCCCACGATAAAGGAGTACGATGGTGAAGGAGATCCGGTTCGTCATGTCCAGAAACACCTCATGGCGTGTCTGGGAAGAGCCCCGAATGAAGATATAGTGTGTACACTATTCCCAAACACACTTGGAGAAAGAGCCCTGACCTGGTTCTTTAGTCTACCCCCAGGCTGCATCACTTGCTGGGCAAATATGCACGACAAGTTCATTCAGCAGTACCAGGGTCGTAGACGTTTGCTGAAGAGCGTGAGGTCCCTGACCCAGGTGGTACAGAGGCCCGACGAATCGCTGGCACACTATTACCAGCGGTACACTGCCAGTGTGGCGGAGATTGATGAGGAGATCTCGGAGGGCGAAACCATCCGTACCTTCATTCGGAACCTAACGGCCCCCTACGGTTCCGACCTAATGCACAGCGTGGTTGAGAAAGCCGTGTGGAATATGGAGGCACTACAGAAGAGGGTAAAACGGCAAATCGATGTCCAGGAGTCGAAGATAGCCGCTGGAGAGCTGGAGCCCCCAAAGTTGAATAAAGGGAAGCAGTCAGTTAAACCTTTCGACGATCGTAAGTCAAAGGGTAAACCCGAGAGTAGTCGGAATCGAGGCCGCTCTGATCGGAGAGATGATAGGCGTTCTTTAAGGAAGGACAAGCGGGAGGATCTCGACATTCCTCTCAACTGCTCCATGGCGGAGGTACTAACGGTCATGGAACGACAAGGTATCTCCAGGTACCCCCCGAAGAAGGATGGAGAATTCCTGGGATCACGCACGGATCGCTACTGCCGATTTCACCGCGCAAATGGTCATGACACCAACCATTGTCGGGAGATGAAGAAGGAGATCGAAAAGCTGATCCTGAAGGGGAAGCTCAAGGAGTTCGTCGAGGATAAGCGGTGTCGATCCCACTCTCGGTCCCGATCGCGGTCCCGTTCTCGATCCCGCGATCGGTCCCCAAAGAAGAAGAGGTCCGATCCGGAGCCGTCCGGTGCTCGCAAAGAACGACGGGGCACCATTAATGTGATTCACGGAGGGTTTGCTGCTGGAGGTGATACCTCGTCCTCCCGGGAGGTTTACGCCTCTAGAATTCCTACGGCTGTGGTGCTAGGCAAGAGGTCTCGATCCTGGACCCTGAAGGAAGAAATGGTGATCTCCTTTTCGTCGGAGGATCTCATAGGCGTGGAGACCCCGCACGATGTAGACGGGTACGAGATGAAGCGAATTCTGATCGACGGAGGAAGCTCCTCCGATATTCTATTTATGGACGCGCTGGAGGCTATGGGAAAAACGAAGAAAGATTTGAAGGAGGCAAACTTCCCGATGGTCGGATTCTCTGGTTCAACCTCTTATCCGCTAGGAGTAATCACCTTACCAGTGGAGTTTGGTAGTGGGTGGAAATCGGAAAGGAGGAACGTGGAGTTCATGGTAGTGGATTCCGCGGGGACTTACAACGCGATTATCGGGAGAACCACCATCAACCCCCTGATGGCAGTTGCCTCGACAGTGCACCAGAAGATGAAGTTCCCGATCGACCACGGAGTCGGAGAGGTCAAGGGTGACCAGGTAGCATCCCGAAAATCTTATGTTAACGCCACCCGAAGAAGAAGGCGAGAGGCCATGACTGTCCTCCAGACAGATACAGATCCTAGAGAGAAGTTTGGGCGTCCCGCCCCCGTAGAAGATCTAAAAGAAGTTGAGATCGATGGACCAATAGAGGAAGGTGAAAATCGGGTCTGCCCTGACTGAGGAGACAGCCCAAAAATTGATTGAGTTGCTGAAGGAGTTCAAGGAGCTGTTTGCCTGGTCCCCGAGCGATATGCCAGGAATCAGCCCCGATGTGATCGTACACGAGCTGAAGATAGACCCCGCAATCAAACCTATCACGCAGAAAAGGCTTCCGATGGGCACAGACAAGAAGATTGCGATCCAGCAGGAGGTGGGCAGGTTGCTCGATGCTGGGTTTATTAAGGAGCTCCGATTCCAGACTTGGGTCGCTAATCCGGTACTGGCGAAAAAGACTAATTGGAAATGGCGGATGTGTGTGGATTTCCGCGACCTAAATAAGGCTTGCCCGAAGGACTGTTACCCACTCCCGAGAATCGACCAGTTGGTGGATGCCACATCGGGACATGAGCTGTTGAGCTTCATGGATGCGTATTCGGGCTACAACCAGATCAAGATGGCCAAGGAGGATGCTCCTCACACAGCGTTTTATGCAGACAGTGACATCTATCACTACGATGTCATGCCTTTCGGGTTAATCAACACCGGGGAAACCTACCAGCGGATGGTGAACAAGCTGTTCGGAGATATGCTAGGGGAGACCATGGAGGCTTACGTGGATGATATGCTGGTGAAGTCCCGACAAGCGGAGGATCATGTGCACAACCTAACCCTGGCATTTGAGCGGATGAGGCTTCATCAGGTTCGTTTAAACCCGACGAAATGCGCCTTCGGAGTCCATTCAGGGAAATTTTTGGGCTTTATGGTGAGCCAGAGAGGAATTGAGGTGAATCCCGAGAAGCTGAGGGCGATTGAGGAGATGCATTCTCCGATAAACCATCGGGAGGTACAAGTGCTGAATGGCCGACTAGCTGCAATGAATCGCTTCTTGTCCAAAGCCAGCGACCGATCAATGCCGTTTTTTGAAGTCCTGAGGGCCAACAAGAAATTCGAGTGGACCGCCAAGTGTGAAGAAGCGTTCCAAGCACTCAAGCAGCACCTTCGCACCCTCCCGCCGTTGGCGAAACCGGTTCCTGGCCAGCCGCTCTATCTTTATTTGGCTGTTTCTGAATTTGCCATTAGCTCTGTGTTAGTAAAGGTTGTCGAGGGTAATCAAGTCCCCGTCTATTATGTAAGCAAGGAGTTTGCCAATTCTGAATTTAATTATCCTGCCGTTGAGAAGTACCTCTTTGCGTTGATTATTACTGCTCGGAAGCTAAGGCCTTATTTCCACGCACACGAGATTACTGTGCTGACGAACCAGCCTTTGAAGCATTTTTTGAACCGACGGGATGCGTCGGGAAGATTAGTGAAATGGGCAGTAGAGCTTAGTGAGTTTCGCATACACTTTGCTCCAAGAACGGCCATCAAGGGCCAGGCACTGGCGGATTTCATAGCAGAATCAACAGCCCCCGATCTAGAAGAAGCGGGCCCTGTAGAGGGGGCAACCATGGAGGTCCCGACAGAAGAACAACCAGAGAGGGCAGAGCAATTAGAACAGCCAAACGAGGAAAATACCTGGGAAATGTACACGGATGGCTCCTCGAGTTCGGACGGATCAGGAGCAGGCTTTTTGTTGATACCACCGGGTGGAGGTGAGCCGCTCCGATACGCCTTGGCTTTAACATTCAAGGCCACAAACAACGAAGCGGAGTATGAGGCTCTTATCACGGGCCTGAAAATTGCTAAAGGCACGAGAGTCGATCACTTGGGAGTGAAGTCTGACGCAGCTTTAATCGTAAACCAGGTTCAAGGGCGATACGAAGCGAGGAGCCCGATAATGAAGAAGTATCTACGCGAGGTACAAACCCTGAAGGAGAGCTTTAAAAGCTTCGACATCCAGGCAATCCCGAGGGAGGAAAACGTAGAGGCAGACGCCTTGAGCAAATTTGCCCTGGGGGCACCCTTGGAAGAAAATCGGAAGGTGCACTTCTTGGAGAAAGTGATCTTATCGACCACCGACCCGACACAGGTGTGTGCCATTGAGGCAAAACCGGAGGAGGAGCCCACTTGGATGACCCCGATAGTCGCATACCTGACTACGGGGACAGTCCCCGATGATAAAGTAGCAGCCGACAGGATACGTCGGATCGCCGCTAATTACGTAATGCTGGACATTCAGCTATACAAGAAGGGCTGGTTCTCAACTCCGTACTTGAAGTGTGTGGCAGAACCCGATACAAATCGAATCCTGAAGGAGGTGCATGAAGGGGTCGGGGCTTGTCATGAAGGGGCCCGGTCCATTATGAGGAAAGTGCTGAACTTGGGCTTTTATTGGCCTACGATGAGCAAGGAAGCGACGGCGTTGGTCCGATCCTTTGACGCGTGCCAGAGGTACGCCACGAGTATCGTGGCTCCGGCCGCTAATCTGACATCCATCAAGAGCGCTTGGCCCTTCGCGCAATGGGGCATCGACTTGGTGGGATCTCTTCCACAAGCACAAGGTCAATGTAAGTATTTACTTGTAGCAATCGATTATTTTTCGAAATGGATAGAGGCAAAGGTGTTGGCCAGAACGACGGGGAACCAGATCGTCAAGTTCCTCCAGACCCATATTGTGTCCAGATACGGGATTCCTAAGGTGGTGATCAGCGACAATGGTCCACCGTTTAACGGCTCTCAGGTGAGGGAGTATCTGGAGGAGTTGAACATCGAGCATCGGACAGCTTCCGTACGCCATGCTCAAACTAACGGTCAGGTGGAATCAGCCAACAAAATCGTGATGGATGGCCTAAAGAAGAGGGTCTATGCCTTGAAGGGCAAATGGCTGAACGAACTGGAAAACGTGCTTTGGGCTGTTAGAACGACACCCAAACGATCAACGGGGGAGACTCCGTTTGGCCTCGTTTATGGCACGGAGGCTGTCGCCCCCGTGGAGGTAGCTGTGGCGTCCCATCGGATGAGATATTACGATCCTCTGACGAATGATGAGATGAGACGTCTGGACTTGGACTTGCTCGAAGAAAAGAGGCGGGAAGCCGATGAAGTCCAAGCTCGAATGCGTTTGGCGACGGCCAGGTACTACATTCGGCGAGTAAAGTCCTGACAATTCTTCGTCGGGGAGCTGGTTTGGCGTCGCAACGAGTTTACCCTTTTGGATTGAATCAACAAGATGTCACCAAAATGGGAAGGACCTTATAAGGTCATGGGGATGCCAGCTCCAAATGCGTACAAGTTGGAAGACCTCGATGGCAGAACGTTAAAGCATTCTTTTAGTGGTGAACACTTGAAGAAACACCATGCTTGATGAAAGCCGCCTTAAGTGGTGCCCGACGAAAGCCGTCTTAAGTGGTGCCCGATAAAGTCGCCTTAAGTGGTGCCCGATGAAAGTCGCCTTAAGTGGTGCCCGATGTAAAGTCGCCTTAAGTGGTGTATGCTGTTTATCGTTCAATTCGATGTAAGCAAATTTTATGCCATCAATAAATAAAGAGGTTGCTTCCAATCAGAGTCATTCTTAGATTCATGCTAAGTGTTAAAGTCGCCTTGAGTGGTGCACGAGAAAAGACGCCTTAAGTGGTGCACGATAAAAAGTCGCCTTAAGTGGTGCACTAGATTAAGCCGCCTTAAGTGGCGCACGATGAAAAGTCGCCTTTAGTGGTGCACGGTTCTTAGATTTATTCTAAGTATTGAAAAGTCGTCTTAAGTGATGCACGAGGTTAAGTCGTCTTGAGTGATGCATATTTTTTAGATCTATTCTAAGTATTGAAAAGTCGTCTTAAGTGATGCACGAGGTTAAGTCGTCTTGAGGGATGCATGTTTTTTAGATTGGTAAGTCGCCTTAAGTGGTGCAAACTAGTAAATCGTCTTGAGTGATGTACGAGAATGTCTTAAGCGTCGAAGTGTCGACTTAAGAAAATGTAGTAAAGCCGCTTGGAGAAGTGCATCGGAAAAATCGGAACTAAGAAAGTCTGATAAATGATAAGGGCTCGAAGGCCCGACGACTACAAAAACGAAGAAAATACAAGGACTCTAAAGATAAGCAGTTAGGCTTGGTCCTTGTCAGCAGCATCGGCGGGAGCTGGGTCCACGAAGTCGGTGGCAGAAGGCTCCACAGGGTTGGCCACGGGAGGATCGACTATCGGGCATCTGCTGCGTCTTCTGCAATTGCGGGAGTACTCCCCCCATCACTCTCCTCAGAAAGAGCAAAGTATTTCTTCGCGAAGGGAGCGAGAGAAGGAGACTTGTCAAAATTGATGGCGTCGCCATACTCCAGGTGGAGCTCCTCAACCGCATTGAAGAGAGTGTTCTCCACCTCCGCGCCGAAGAACTTCATAGCATCAGCCTGGAAGTCCTCAGACCTCCGATAATCCTCCCGGCCCTTGGCCTCCGCCGCGACCAGCTGCGCAGGAACCCCCGCGACTTGCTCCTCCAGAGCCTTCTTTTCGAGGACCAGCTTATCCTCAGCAGCCTGCCGCTCCTATCGCTCCCGCCTCAGGAGTCCCTCGAAATCCCCGACCTGCCTCTGGAGGTCCTGAACCTTTTGGTCGAGGATGGCCTGCTCCTTGGCAAGTTTCCCCCTTGAAGACTTGGAGGCCGCAAGATCCTCCTTAAGCTTGTCGATGACCGCCCGGTCCCGCTCCCGGGACTCATCATAGGCGATGAGGTACCTGAAAAGACGGTTGAAGTCCCCGAGCTCCTACAATAAAGAAAGAAAAGTGTTAATGGACAAACAACCAGATTTACCAACGAAGAGGGAGGAGCGAAGTTTTACCTCTATCCGACGCAGGGACATCTCTCGGACATCCCGATGCATGGCCGTGCGATTCAGGGAAATCGGGTACCGCATGGTGGGCAGGATCGAGCCCGCCAGCAGATGCAGAGCCAGGTCCTCATGCTGGTCCCCTTGTCGAAGCTGGACCCCTTGCAGTGTTTGGATTGGAGTCCAGGGAGCATTCACTTGCGCGGGGTCGAAGGCCCTGTAGAAACTCCCATCGAGAGGGACAAGAGGAGGGCTAGCACGAGTCGTGGAGGGGCACGCCTCCGGCTCGACCCGGGCGGGGGAAGGAGTGAAGTTGTGGATGGGCGACGGCTGTCGCTGCTGCGGAGAAGATGAAGGGGGCAGCCCCTAAGAGGTTGGTTTCAAGGGGGACTGCCCCGTCCTCCGACGATGACGAAGGGAGCCACCCTCATCAGTCTCCTCGGAGGATTCCAAGGTTTCCACCCGACGAAACTGTTCGCCGGTCGGGGTCTTCTCCCCAGTTGAGGGAGGCGCCCCTGTTGAAGACGGTGCACCCGCGGAAGCTTCAGCACCCGATGGAGCCCCTGAGCGACCTGCACCTAGAGGACGAGAGGCTTCAGAAATGTAATCAGGGAGTTCATAAGGATTCTTACACCAAACAATACGTCGGGAGACATATTGATCCTTCCCGTGGTAGTGGTAGTAGCCCGCCTTCAGGACACGAGGAGTTTCGCCTCGAAGGATTCGTCTGACGTCAGCAATACGGGCCTCCCTGGTTGAAGGAATCAAATCCTTCGGGACCATCCTCCTATACGATTTAATAGCGAGTCGGAGCTTTTTACCTTCTTCAGCATTCTGGACGTCGAAGAGTTGGTCCAGCTCCACGCGCTTCCGCTTAGGTTGCTCCGCAGAAGGAGACCCCGACGGAGCAGCAGCCTTCTTGGCGGACTTCCTCTTCCGCGAGGGGCGGACGGCATCAGTCTCCCCCTGCTTAAGGAACAGATCAGTCAGCACAGATACCCTATTGGCTGCAAACAGTAAACGAAAAAAGAGTTAGAAGTTTACCCAGGGAACCACATTGGAGGGGTCGTCGAAAAGCTGCCCCCAGAGATTATATCGAGAAGTCGGATCCCAGCGTTCACCAGGTCCCGCTCCATAAGGGAGTTGGCGTCGAGGGGAGTGTAGGACTCCCCCCATCTGTAGAGCTGGATAAGTTGAAGAGTTTGGAAATCTTCGTCGGTATAGGTGTGGAAGGCAGGCGGAGAGTCTGCTTCCACCTCCCATCGGGGCCATGGGATCGAAGAGTGTTGAATGAAGAAGTAGCTCCTTTTCCAGCCACTGTTGTTGGACCCCGTATCAACCAGGAGTCCCCGACCCTTGACCACCTTCCAGGTGTCATTGGTCCAGTTACACCGTCCCAGTTGTGCCTTGTTCCACTTCGGCATTCGGGGGTAGAAGGCGCAAACCCCCGCCTCGTTGCACTTCATCCCGTAGAAGGTCCTGAAGAGCTTGAGGCTGTATACCCACCGCTGTCGGAAGCAGAGGACCTGGAAAGCATTCCACAGGCGAATGGCATGCGGAGAGAAGGTGGTCGGATGAGTTTTGTAATGCTGGCACATCTCGACCAGATTACCACAGAAGGGGAATCTGATCCCCGCTGATACTTGCCCCGTAGAGACAAATACCTCCCCTTTCCGGGGATGAGTAACCTCAAGGTTATCCGAGGGGCGAGGCCAGGGATACGGGAAACGAGGTTCCCAAGTAGAAGTGATGCACCCCTCTCGGAGAGCTGCATCATAAGCAGTGTTGGAGATTTCATTCAGAGCATAATCAAAGTTGAAGGGCTTTCTCCCCTCAGAGCTGGGTCCGCTGTCTGAAAAGTAGCAATGGCAAGGAAGGCACAGTGGGATTTTTGGAAAGCTGTAAACAAGGAAAAGATGAACAAGCAACGAAGAAAAAAAAATCCTTACCATACATGATGAATTGGAGGTTGAAGGAATGAACTGGGCGTTGCCGGAAAGATGGTCGGAAAAGCACTAATGGTCTTCGGAATCGCAAAATCTTGAATTCACAAAGGTTGCAGAGAGCTCCTGAAAATTCGAAGACGGTAAAAGTGATTCAACACCCACGGTTAGGGTTTTATAGGCGAAGAGGACAGTTGAAGGGACACTTTGATCCGAGTCGTCGAAGTTGAAGAGTTTTAATCTGGACCGTTGAGATGGAACGTGCAGAAGGACAACGGGCGTAATGATGAAACGGCATGAAAAGCACTTTTCAGAAAAAGCAGGCGCGAAAAATCAGGCACGAGTGCCGAAGACGTCGCTTCACTAGCTGCTGCATTTAATGAAATGGGGAATCGAGGAGTCCCCTCGGATTTGGCAGTTATCCACAAAGCACTGAGGAAACGTGAAGGAGAAGACTAGTACTGAGTGACTATACCAAGGGAAAGATCCCCGATTCCAATGTCGGGAAGTCGGGAGTTGAAAGACATGACGAACTAAAAGTCCCTCATGTCTTGGGGGCAAATGATGGGTTCGACTACAGCCATTAGGCCCTTTAACGGTGAGGAAACGGCATATAGGCCCGGCGGGCCCTAAACGAAGGCCAAGATGGCCCAGATAAAGGATCCCGACGAAGAGAGCCCGAGGATGAGAGGTCCCGACAGAGTCGGACCTGACAAGCGAGCTGAACGCTCCCGACGAGATGCCTCTGAGTAGGCCCCGATGATGAATCCCTGAGAACAATAGGCCCTGTCACGATGACGAGGGGCCCCGAGCGGTGACACAACGAGATAAACTCTGGAGTCCCCGACATTAGTCGGGACTCGTTATCAGAGGACAAGGCCGAGATACGCGGGGCGTGGCCGAGATACGCGGAACGTGGTTAAGATACACGAAGCGTGGCCGAGATACGCGGGGCGTGGCCGAGATAAGCGAGATCATGGCCTAGATAGGCGGGATCACCCCCGAGATACGCGGGATACAGGCTAACCACCCCCAACGGTTCACCAGGTAACTGAGGCATCTCTTCACCTATAAAAGGGCAAGAGATCACCTCAGATGATTGAGGTTGAAATACATTACTTGAGATTACTACTTGCCAGTCCGTACGAGATACTCATTTAAGCATCGGAGAGGGATTCTGGGTCACCGCCCGGTCTATCCCCTCTTTCAGGATTGCGTGGAGCGAAGGAGCTAGGATCGCCGTCAAAGTCCGTACCGGAGTTCCACCGTGATCCAACAATATTGTTTCGGAATTTTTGAATAAAGTAGTTACCATTCAATTCTGAATGTGTTCTGCTCATCAAAATTAATCGACTCGGCTAGAAACGAGATCAATCCGAAAATGTGATAGTACCGAAACAATATAGCTATTGCAAATAGCCGAATCAAACAACTCCACACATCTATTTGAGTTAAATCAAAGCGCCTTTCCAAATACAATGATTGCATAATTTCAAGAACGAACCGATTATAAATCTTATTTTATTATTATCACTCCATTGAATGAAATAAATTGTAATGATTATCATGTTTGAAACCCTTAACACCGATTAATTTGAATTAAATTCAGAAATGAAACGACTTAACCAAGGGTTTAACCCCGGAGTAGATTGCGCAACGCGCAAGTGGACCTCGATAGATGGAACACATCGTTTCATTATACGAGTTTAATATTGAAGTGTTTATATGATGAAGTGTTGAATTTTCGTTTGCACTCCTTCAGAAATATGACTTACTGATAACATTTACATCGATATGAAGTTAGCTACGTAAGCTACAACGACCCTGTAAAAGTATCAACTGACACATAAGGTGAATACCTAATATGCTCAGTTCAGAGATGGATGAAATCTCTGAGAAAAGTCGGCAAACGAAGAAGGATCAAGTCAATTAAATGATTTTCCTTCCAGAAGCCTTGAACGATATGTCAGGCTAGGCATTCAAGTTAAATAACACACTTCAAGAAGCACAGTTTATATATTTACATAATGTTGGAGTCGTTCTATAAGACATTCCATATGGAATGATAACAGATGTTTCTCATAAATATAAAAACTGTGTTCCATTAAGATCGGTAAGGTAGGTAACTATCATAGTTGGAGGGTGACAATGAGTTAAATCATATCACCATGCGACATTAATTTGCGCAATAAACACGTATTTATGACGAGGGTACGCCAGTTACTCCTAGAAAATAACCGTTTCCAGCTTGGATTAAATGGTACCGTGGTCGAACATGAGACATTACTGTTAGCATATGGTGTGGCGCCGTAATTGGTAGCCCGTTAATATATGTGGTTACCTAAGATAATTAGGTAAATGTCACATTAAGGGTAATTGGGCCAGACCCAATTCCCATGTGACATGGGAGGCCCAAAATTGGGCCTCCCACCCACATAATAGGTCGGCCGAAACCCTAATAGTAGGGAAGAGGATTTTCCCCTCCTCCCACTATATAAGGAGGTCTTGGGGTCACTCCCAAAACACACCTTGATCACAACTCCTCATAAGTTGTGATTTGAGAGAAATCGCTTTATCTCTACGAGCATATTTTGGCCGGCCCCCTAACACCACCATTGGTGTGCCAAATTGCTTCCGAGCATTCAGTCCGAGGTTCTGTCCCCGTTGAAGAATCGATCAGAGGATTTTTTGTGGAGCTTATACCGCGTAGGACTTCTTCTCACGAAGAACTTGTACGGGTTCCGACCGGAGGATTAGAACTCCATCCACAGCGTTCTTGGGCAGGAAAGCTATTGAGGTATGTGTACATTATTCCGCTGCGTAATTAGATTACTTACAAGTACACATTTAGCATTCTGTAGTATTACGTCCCCGTAATCCAACAGTGGTATCAGAGCGAGTGCTAGGAGTTCTAGAAATTTTGATAAACTGATGTTCTTGAAAATTTTATAAAAACCGAATTTTTTTTAATGAACACCATGAGTAATCCGAAATTTCTAAACAAATTTGATATGTTTGATCTTTAAAAACTTAAAATTTTCAGAATTTACATGTTTTTATAGATCAAAACCGAAAATTCGTGTTTAAATTTGAGTTTGATGTTCATGATCTTCAAGAACACAATAAGTTTTATCAAGAACAATATTTGGACTCGTGATCATAGTAGTGTTTGCTCTTAAAATTTGACAATTTTTTTCCAATTTTTGGTGTTATTGCCGAAACCCTAGGTGAATTATTAGGTAAAATTTTTAATTTCTTGGGGTGCAAGCAAGTAAAATTCGGCCGGCCTAGTATAATGGATATATTTGTTACCATATTTTAATTTTATTAAAAAGAGACAATATATCTATAAATTGGAAAGATAAGGAAAGATTCACATTATATATTAAAATATATAAACTATCAATATATTTAGCTAAAATATAGGGATAAAGATATATTGATAGGATTTAGTTACTTAAAAGGATTAAGAAAAATACTGTCAACATATATTTTAATCCCTAAAGATATATTTGACAATAATATATATATATATATGGCCGAAATTATATATATATATATGTTTATATTGTTAATTGATTTACATCTTCTAGATAAAATCTTGACATTATTTATATATATGTTACTTAATTATTGTGCCGATATATATATATATATGCAATATTAAAAATTATTTTCAATAATTAATATTTCTTGGTGGCTAAGTTAAGTTTTTAGTGGATTTTAAAATCCTACTTAGCCCACAAGATATATTTCAGCCGAACCCTATGGGTTTATTGGGCCGGTCCAATTTGCAAAACCGGAACGGGTTAAAACCAATCCGGTTTTTTCTTAATCGGGTCGACCTAGTCAGATCGGGTCAGACCAAAGTAACTAAGTGAATCTAAACCGAACCGGTTTCGAGTGATGAACCAAAACACAATCTTATTTTATTAAACCGTTTCGGACCAAACCGGATTTTTTTAAATCGGACCACCTCAGACCGGATTTTAAATTGGACTAAACAAAATTTAAAATTTTTCGGAAATTTTAAATGTTCAATAAAATAGGATTTCAAATTTTAAATCCAAAATATATTCGAACTTTAAAAAGTTAACCTAAACAGTGCTCTTAGGGTTTACGTTTTAACACGTTTTCAGATAAAATCCTAATACCTGGTTACGATTTTGGGGATGGATCTCAGATATGCATGTTTTTTGGACTGAATTAAATTAGTGGGCTGAATTGCAATTGTTTACTTTCTGCAAAATATATATATATATATATATATATTTTAGAACAGTCGTCTTGAATTAGTCAAGCTAGCTGGATAATATATTGCGAGCATTGAGCTCTGGGATTTAAATATATGGTTTGCGCAATAGGATAGACATGCTATGCTGATTGAAAGTGCCTAGAATCCATGTCTAGATATTCGCATAGTAAGAATGTAAGCATGAATTGCAAATCAGCCCCTAATATTTTCAAAACGTTTTTAAAACTGAAAATACCAGTCGCCAATTACGCATGACGTATGCGGAAGTTGCATGTTTTGACACGTATGCTAGAATGTTCATGAATGAAAGCATGTGGTAATTTACTTTAAGTAGAATTATGTATGATAAGGAACATTAGACGCATGACGCGTAAGCATATTGTTTTGGTTTGTTCGATGTTTATGGCGTGATATAGCATTATGCATGCGTAAATTATCAGATAATTTTACAAAATCAAAAAGGTCCGTGGGAAAGCCAAGATCGGGTATGCTTATTTGAAAATTCCCGTTCCGGTAATTTGCAATATAACCGTTTCCAAAAGACTGATCTATTGGATTGAAGACGATAATAGTGTGAACTCTTTCACAACACCCCCTTCCCTCGGTTTACTTGCGGCCGGTTTGGTTTAGTGACTGGAGGATTACTATTTGTCGTATTTCATCTTAATAGATAATCCGATGTTTGCTGTCAAAATGTTATTGTCTCCCTAAATTTGCATGATTGTCATTTTAATAGTTCTAATGGCTCGGTAGGATCGTTTTAAGAAAATATGCAAACTGGATGATATTAATTATGATGATTGGAAAATTAGTGTTGAATGTGACCTGATACCTGCGGGATTTGAGTATCGTATCGATCCAAAAGGTCAACGTATGGATACAAACGAGGGAGGGACACCTTACAGATACAATAATAAAGACAAGTTATGGAGGGATCAAAGAGCTCGAAAAATAATATGCTCGCATCTGACAGCTGAAACGGAGGAAAGGACTATTCAAAAGAGCGCATTGCATCTTTGGTGCACCTTACACCTTCGATAGGGGAAGGGAAAGGCAGCCGAAGCAAGAGAATTAATGGTCGTATACCATGAAATTATGTGCAAGGAGAATGGGATAAAAACCGTTCTCGACGTCGATGAATGGGCAGGAATTCAGAAAGTAATGGAGATATTTCCTCTTTCATGGTTTGCTGATGATAACGGACTTACACGTCTGATCACAGCGATTAAAACGACAATTGACTTATATAATGCCGACCATAAAGATGAAAAGATCTTCAAACTTCCCGAATTGTCCGATGCCAGGTTTGCTGGACTTCGGAATTGCTTGGATAAACCCAACAATAAAAGGTCTAAACGATAATCCGGTGCGACAACCACTGTTGATTTATGTACTATAAAAGGTACGCCTCGTTTACCACAATACATAAAACGGTGAAACGTTCTATCTGATGCATAAATATCTGATATAATTCAGTTTTGAATTTATTTTCAGGTGGGTTGCTCAAACGTGGTTAAAGAGTGATGGATATGTGCCCAATTCGAGTTCGTATTTATATCCCGGGCCTCGTAAACACGTCAAAATTACATCTCGACTCGGAAAACGTCTCTCAAAGGGTCAAAACGGTCCGGAAGTGCGTTACGCGCGTCCGTACCGGACCTCCGGGTTGCTTGCAATCCGGACCTCGCCGAATTGCCCAAATTCGACGAGGTCCGGATTACATTGCGGGTATCGTGCGATTACCGTTTCCGCGATTACCGTTACGTGTAGAGAAGTCAAGTTCGCGCATTACCAATATGGATGACGGTTACCGCTTGTTTTCTTGAACCGTCGTCAAACCGCTTTAAAACTGGGTCCGGTCCCAAGGAAGCCTATAAATAGGAGGCTTTGGCCACCCATTTTCACACATCGTCTCATTTTCCCAACTTTGGTATTTTGAGCTCTGACTTCTCTCTAGAAATATTCTCTCTCTAGAAATTACTCTTTTGCCATTATAGTGACTTAAGCTTCGGAGAGGGCTCCGCTAGCACCACCCCCCTCTCCGTGCTAGCATTGATCCTTCGTGCAGGAATCGTCGCCCAGACATCCGTATTTGCGCACAGACCACCGCTTCCTGAGACACAGCCGTACCGAGACACAGACCTCTGCGGGAGTCAACCGAACACTCACCAGTGGCCCAACCTCTTCCCGACGAAGGGTTACAGCCCAAAATCCCGCACAACCACACGAACAGACGCGTCCTCACGACCTAGTTCATCCAGGACGCAACAAAGACTACCTGCCTTATATGACTTTCTTTGTCGTGGCTGCAGTCATTGATCCGGAAACGTTGTCATTATTTTTGTTAAGAATCCCTATTTATCCGTTTATATGTTTAAATTTAGTTAATAATGATTCAGAATTATTGAATAAAGTAGTAACCATTCTGTTCATGAATTGGCCTACTTATCAAAATTAATTGACCCGGTTAAACGGGATCGATCAGGAATGAATAACTAATACAGAAAATCCATCGGTAAAACGATTGGATTATATCAAAACACTTACCTCTTAATCTTGAATAACGAACCATCATTTTAATACATCCATTGATTGCATAAAATCGTAAAACGAACCGACCGTTAATTTCATACTCATTTATTAGTACTCCATTAAATAAAAAAAATACCCCGAGTAATGTGCATGAAAAACCGATTTGATATTAAATTTTGAAAATGAAACGATTTAAACCACGGGATAAAACAGGTTTTATGCGCCATACGCGCGTGTACCTCGAAAGACCGAACACATCGTTTTAAAGTACAAATTTAATAATGAAGTGTTTTAATCTATGAATGCTAATTTTCATTTATAATTCCTTGGAAACAACTCATTGATGACTACTATAGTCAAGAAGAGGTATGATTTAATGCTACTACGATTGAGTAGTACATCAACTATAGCATTAAGCAAAAGCTCAAATGCATAGTCCATGAGGTGGATAAATCTCTAGATGAGTTAATAAACGAAAGGAAGTAGTCAGTAAAATGACACTCTCACTATAAGCCTTTAACGAAAAGTTTGGCTAAGCAATCATATTATTACATACTTCGAGAAACATATTTTAAAATTACATTATGATAGAACTCAACATTAATTGTTTCTATGGAATGAAATTAAGTTGATTTCATATTAATGTAACACTATGTTCTAATAACATCGGTTGACGCGTTACCATAAAACTAACAAATGATACAGGTAAAACCTTATCATAAAGTAGCATTAATTTGTGCATTAAACAAGTATTTATTAAGAGTACAGTCTACTCTTAAAAGATACAAGTTTAAAATTAGCTTGGATTAATAGTAACGTGGTCGAACATGACACATTATAGAAATTTGATGATGGATTTCCAATACTTTGCGAAACGAAACGAAATAAAGTACCGATCGAATTAAAATAGGTAACAGAGATTCTCAGGTCCCACTTACTTCGAGTGGGAGAATGATATAGCATTAGTAAATGCATTAGTGAATGACATGGTAAATGATGATGGAAACGTCCTCATAATAAATTCAGTGGGAGGGCTCACTCCCCCTCACATAATCATCACTAAATGTTAATGCGAATCAAGTCGGACCTGATAATCATAATGCTGAACCATTGGATGAAAATCCAATAGTCGTCGCAACTGCCCATTATTCCTAGTGGGAGGAAATGACTAACTTGATTCCAGATCCTACTGATCGAGTAATAAATCTCGGAGGTAAAATCCTGAGACCAAGAGGTCATTCTAAGAAAGTTGTAAACCAATGTTCAAGCACCGCCATTGTTCCAAGTGGGAGTAATGCTCCGAGAAGAAGCATCATTCCGAGTGGGAGTAACGATCAGACTTAAGATGAGATTATCGAGCCTAGACTTAGTTTAAGGCAACAAACGTCTTTTAAGAAGTATCCCATCAAGTGAGACATTCGTTCACAAAACAGTGACGGTTAAGCAAGTATTGGAAGAACCTCAAACTTTGGAATGGAGGAAAACAATGGAGGATGAAAATGCCTAAATTAGAACGTATTCGGTTTTGGTCTTCAGTTGATGCTAACCACAGAGCTAGAAAGTGAAATTTTATAATTCACTATTGATGGAAAATTTGAGTGGTGCAAAACTCGAACGATTGTGAAAGGATCTATATGGAGTAGACAGAGGGTTTTATTACTCCTGGCAAAGAACGTAAAGTTTGCAAACTCCAAAGATCTATTTACGGTCTTAACAATCGTCTCGGCAATGGTATCGCAGATTCCACGAGGAAATCGTCGGAAACGGATTTTTGAACCTTCATAAACAGATCCCTGCGTTTACACCAAGACCTCCGGATCTAAGTATGTCATCATAACCTTATACATGGATGACATACTCATTGCTGCAAACGATGTGAGTTTCATGAACGAATCAAAGTCCTGGTTATCATCAGCATTTTAGATGAAAGACATGGGAGAGGCCACGTACATCTTAGGCATTAAAATTTCCCGAGATCGTGCCGCCCGGAGATTGTGTCTGTCTCAAGAATCATATATCAACAAACTGTTGAAAAGATTCAGAATGCTCGATGCCAAACCCGTGGATACGCCGGTTGTGTTCGGGTGCGCGCTGTCGAAGCGTGATGGCCCGAAGAACCAGCAGAAGCGTGAATATATGCAGAGTATCTAAGCATGGTAGGAAGTCTAATGTACGCCATGCTATGCACTCTTCCAGACATCTGTTACGCTTTGGGCCTAGTAGTAAGATTCCAATCAGACCCTAGCTATCAACTTTTAAAGACCATAAAACGAGGCATACATGTACTGCCGACTACGTACTGTTCTATGAGGGCAGGTAGAAAGAATTGACCGGTTTTCAGTGACGCCGACCATGGTGGCGATCAGGATGATCGTAAGTCCACCACAGGAGGTATATTCCTCCTTGCTAAAAGCCGTCATTTCATGGACGAGCAAGAAGCAATAATGTGTCGCGCTGTCTACGAAAGAATCAGAATTCGTTGCTCTCTCCAAAACGCAAAGGAACGGTCTGGCTGAAAAGGCTTCTTACCGCATTGTTGGGCACTGACGAATTGAGGAAGCCTGTAAAAGTAATCTCTGACAGTAAAGCTGCCATAGCGGCAGTTAAGAATCCAAAGTACCATAATAGGACTAAGCACATTGATATGAAATATAGTTATGCTAAATCAGTTGTGGAAGACAATATAATTGCTTTAGAATACTTGTCCACAGACAATATGGTCGTAGACCCATTAACTAAGACATTACGTAGAGAAATTTTTGAAAAGCACGTAAAACTGCTTGGATTACGTAGGGCTTAGTAAGTGGCTTGTATGAGTGATGGCATTTTGACATTTGAAATAATATTTCTATTGAATAAAAGAATTTCAAATTGAGTATTCAGAATTTTACGGTCTATAAACTAAGTCGTAGGAAGAAGTAAAACTCTTCCACCAAAATTATGTCGGATGTGAACATTACCTCGTCACACAGGCACGGTCATCTTGTAGGAGAGGGGAACCTCTACCACAACAAGATTGGCTAAGAACCAGGGGGATAAACCTGGTTAAATGAAACGATAACTTGGACACGCTTATAGCATGACTTAATCTTCGTTTTGTAAATCGCCGTGTTGGACTCTGTCCATCATTAGAATCACATTCAGGGCCAGATGAAAGACTCTGCGATAGCATAATTGATACATCCCACCCCTGGCTTGTCCAGGTGTGCTATCGACGCGTGCTTCATACTACTCGTTCCAATGTTCGACCACGGGGTCATGCTCGGTTATGCTAGCTAGAATCCTTGTGATTCAAAGGGCGCATACTTCTTCACCTTGAGCGTGTGATTGATCCCGGGTGTCTTATGAAGAGGCACCCAAAGTATCCTCTCGGACTCAGAACTTATACCTAAGGTCTGGCTCAATGTTCGCTTCCCGGCGTACGAGCGTAGAGCCAAAGAAAATGGCCAAGTGACCACGTCTTGGAAACCGGTTGAGTTAGATTAAGGGTATAAACTATGGGGATGGTCATGTTCATCTATAATTCACCGACTCTTGTGTTAACTAGGTGGCCACCAACCGGATATTAGTTGAAGGTTGTGAACACTTGTACGGATGCCCTGGAGAAGTATTCCTCTGTGGAAAACTGGGCAATAGGAGAATTATCAGTTGACCAAGGATACAATGCGGTACATATTTTATTTTTGACATGATTGATTTACGAAAGGGAATCAATGTTCTGTGGGCGCTACAACACTCCTAACAGATGAGTAGCACGATGCCCATTGTATCCGCCGGTCGCACGGCAAACCTCGTATGAACTATTCGGAGACAGAGACAATAACTGGAGACTGAAAAGTTGATGCTAATGGATGACAATACATTAAGAGGCACCCACCCATTCTGGCGAGTGGGAGCTGTTTGCATATGGTGACGTGGCGCCGTAATTGGTAGCCCGTTAATATATGTGATTACCTAAGATAATTAGGTAAATGTCACATTAGGGGTAATTGGGCCAGACCCAATTCCCATGTGACATGGGAGGCCAAAAATTGGGCCTCCCACCCACATCATAGGTCGGCCGAAACCCTAATAGTAGGGAGGAAGATTTTCTCCTCCTCCCACTATATAAGGAGGTCTTGGGGTCACTCCCAAAACACACCTTGATCATAACTCCTCCTAATTTGAGATTTGAGAGAAATCCCTTTCTCTCTACAAACATATTTCGGCTGGCCCACTAATACCACCATTGGTGTGCCAAATTGCTTCTGAGCATCCAGTCCGAGATTCTGTCCCTGTTGAAGAATCGATCAGAGGATTTTCTGTGGAGCTTATACCGCGTAGGACTTCTTCTCACGAAGAACTTGTACGGGTTCCGACCGGAGGATCAAAACTCCCTCTACAACGTTCTTGGGCAGGAAATCTATTGAGGTATGTGTACATTATTCCGCTGCGTAATTAGATTACTTACTAGTACATGTTTAGCATTCCGTAGTATTACGTCCCCGTAATCCAACAATTACATCACTAAGAGGGCGAATTTTCAAAATGCATGTACAATTTCAATTACATAGTCATGATAAAAACGTAGCAGAATAACGATGACAATCAGGGCCCACTTAATTTGAGTGGGAGAGATTTGAACCGGCAACTAAAGTGAATGACATGGTAAATGAGAATGGGGACATTTTCATAGTAAATCCAGTGGGAGGAAAAAACTCTACCACAAATACTCACTGTTGCTGTTAGGACGAATCAAGTCGAACCTGATGGTCAAAAGTTGCTGAACCAGGAATGAAACAACTACCTATATTACCCATTGTTCCCAGTGGGAGTGATCCACATACTTGGTTCCAGATCCTAGCGATCAAGTAATGCATCTCGGAAATAAAACCCCGAGACGAAGAGGTTGTAATAGGAAAGTTATAGGTCGAGGTTCTAACACTGCTATTGTTCCCATTAGAGACGATGCTCCGGTAAGAAGCATTGTTCCGAGTGGGAGGATCATTCCCAATAGAAATAATGTTACGATAAGAAGCGTTATTCGGAGTGGGAGAAAAGATCAGACTAAAAAAAAAGTGGGACTCATAATGCCTAGACGAGAGTCAAAGGCAAGTATCCCATTGAGTAAAGTGAAAACCCCGCTCAAACTGTTGGCAAGCACTGGAAAGATCTCAAGTGGAGAAATTGAAATAAATAATAAATGAGAGAGATCGCCTAAAATGAAAGCAATTATAGTTTATAGTTGATTTACCTGTTAACCACAGGGGCATAAGGATAAGGTGAGCCCTGAAAGAAGGCTCACCACTGATGGAACAAGTCGGAGAACCCGACTCATTGCGAAAGGTCTTACCCAATACTTAACGGAGAGGACTTTGATTAGACAAACTCGATGACTGTGCATAAAACCACGGTTAGGGCCATTTATGGTCCTGGTCGCAAGTCTCGATCACGAGCTGCACCAAAGGAATGTTAAGACCGCATTCCTCCGCGGAAACCTGGAGTGAGAGATCTACATGGAGCAACCAGAGAGTTTAATTACTCATGGTAACGAACATAAACTTTGTAAACTCCAAAAAGGTCCTTCTACGGTCTTATACAGTCGTCACGGCAATGGTACCTCAGATTCAACGAGGAAATCGTAGGAAACGGATTCGTGAATCTTCACGAGAATTCGTACGTGTATTATAAGACTTCCGAGTCTAAGTATGTCATCTTAACCTTATACGTGGACAACATACTCATTGCCGGAAACGACATGAGTTTAATGAACAAACCAAAGTCATGGTTGGCATCTGTATTTGGGATGAAAGACATGGGAGAAGCCACGTACATCTTAGGCATTAAAATTTCCCGAGATCGGGCTACCCGGGATTTATGTCTATCTCAAGAAGCCTATATCAACGAGCAGTTGAAACTTGGTTCAAATTACAGGATGCCAAACCCGTGGATGCGCCGGTGGTATTTGGTTGCACACCGTTGAAACGTGACAGCCATAAGAACCTGGCAGAGCGTGAACATATGAAGGATGCTGATATTTTGAGCATGGTTGGTATTTCTATATACACCGTGCAATACCTATCCGAATATCTGTCACGCTATGGGCCTGTTTCCAATCAGATCCTAGCTATCAACATTTAAAAGACTGTAAAACGAATTATTAGTTATACCTAAATTCGTTATCCAAAAGGTACTGCCGACTATGCTCCGTGCTATGATGGCGGGAAATTAGAATTGACCGGTTACAGTGACACCGACCATGGTGGCCATCCGGATGATCGTAAGTCCACCATAGGAGTAGTATTTCTCCTTGCTAATGCCGCCATTTCATGGACGATCAAGAAGCAAACCTATGTCGCGCAGTCAACAAAGGAATCGGAATTCGTTGCTCTAACTAAGAATGTAAAGGAAGCAGTCTGGCTGAAAAGGCTTCTTACTGCGTTGCTTGGTGGTGACGTCAGAGGTAAACCTGTAAATGCGTTCTCTGACAGTCAAGCAGCTATTGCGGCAGTTAAGAATCTAAAGTACCATAGTAGGACCAAACACATTGATGTGAAATATTTCCATGCTAAATCGATGGTAGAAGACAATATAATCACTATGGATTACTTGTCCACTGATAATATGATTGCGGACCCATTAACTAAGCCACTACGCAGGGAGATATTCGAAAAGCATGTAAAACTGCTTGGATTGCGTAGGGTTTAGAAATGACATGTATCTGTGATAACATGTTGATATTAGAAAGTTACATTTTGTAAGCAAAAGAATTTCAAATGAGTTTATGATCCATCGACGTTATAATATTTTGATTACATCAAATTTACGGTCTATAACTGAGTCGTAGGAGGACGCAATCCTCTGCCAAAACTATGTCGAATGTGGGCGTTACCTAGTCACGCAGGTACAGTCGTCTTGCGGTTGAGGGAGGCCTCTACTATGCAAGGCTAGCTAAGAATCAGGGGGCTAAACCTGATTACGCAGAACGATTATCAATTGTCAAAGTAACTCGACATGATCTTCGTCCTGCAGATAGCCGTGATGAACTCCGTTCGTCATAAATCCACATTCTGGGCCAGATGAAAATTTGTGATAGCATGATTGACATATCCCATTCCTGTTGACCCAAAAGGTTCAGGTATCCTATCAACGCGTGCTTCATACTAAGCGTGCCATGTACGACCACAGGGTCACAGCTCGGTTGAGCTAGGAAAAGAATCCTTGTGATTCTGGCGGGCACAAACTTCTTCACCTCGAGCGTGTGATTGATCTCGGGAGCCTTATGAAGAGGCACCCAAAGTATCCTCATGGACTCAGAACTCATACCTAAGGTCAGGCCCAATGCTCGATTCCTGGCGTACGAGCGTAGTGCTGAACAAAAAGGCCCAGTAACCACGTCTTTAGAAACCGGTTGGGTTTGAATAAGAGTATGAGCGATGGGGATGGTCAAGTTCATCTATAATTCACCGACTCTTGTATTCACTAAGGTGTCCACCAACCGAATATTAGTTGAATGTTGTGAATACTTGTACGGATGCCTTGGAGAAGTGTTCCTATGTGGAAACTAGGCAAATGGAGAATTATCATTTGACCTAGGATACTGCGCGGTACAATATGAAATGTTGTTTATAACAGGTTGATTGGAGAAAAGGGAATCAACGTTCCGCGGGCGCTACAATACTCCTAACATATAAGTAGCACGATGCCCGTCATATCCGCCGGTCGCACGGAAAACCTCGTATGAACTATTCGGAAGCGCGGAGCAGATCAAAGGGGAGAAATGTTGATGCGGATTTGGACAATAATACATTAACAGGCCCCCTTCCATTCCGGCGAGTGGGAGTTGTAAGCATATGGTGATGGGCGCCGTAATTGGTAGTCCATAATATGTATAGTTTACCTAATGAACTTGGGTAAATGTCACATTAGGGTAATTGGGCTAGACCCTAATCCCAATTGACATGGGAGGCCCAAAATTAGGCCTCCCCAATACATAGGCCGGCCGAAACATTAGTGAGGGGTAAATTGGACTTTTTTCCACTTTACTCCTATAAATAAGAGGTGTAAGGGAATATTTTAGGGTTAATCATAATTCCCTCACAAGAGTGTTTTAGAGAGAAAACCCTCCTCCCACATCACAAGTTTCGGCCGAACCATACTGATGGGTTTCGATATAGCCGTCAGGAACCGTAACGGCGACTTAACGTCGAAGTAGGCCCACTGGGCCCCAAAAGAGGCTCAGAAGACCAATACGAGAGGTCCCGACAAGGTCGATCCCGACATACGAGCTGAACGCTCCCGATGATAAGCCTTTAAGTAGGCTCCGATGATATGCCTTTAAGTAGGCCCCGATGATATGCCTTTTAGTAGGCCCCGATGATATGCCTTTGAGTAGGCCTCGATATCGAATCCCTGAGAAGCTGGCCCTGTCCCGATGACGAGGGGCCCCGAGCGGTGACCAAAGGAGATAACTCTGGAGTCCCCGACATCTGTCGGGACTTGCTACCAGAGAACGAGGCCGAGAAACACGCCCACTATCAACATAGTGGGGAAGTGGCCTAAAAAGACGGAACATGGGCTATTGGCCGAGATATACGGAACGTGGCAGTTATCTCCACAGGTAACTGAGGTGGCCCCTTCCCTATATAAAGGAAGTGTTACCTCAGGATTGTTACGTTTACAGGTTCACATACTTACATACTGATACTTGCTTGCCTGTCTCGAGATACTCATTTAAGCATCGGAGAGGGATTCTGGGTCACCGCCCGGTCTATCCCCTTCTTGCAGGATTACTTGGAGCGAAGGAGTTCGGATTTCCGTCAAGGACGTACCGGAGTTCCAACCGTGATCCAACATTGGCGCCGTCTGTGGGAACGAAGCAAAAAGCAAAAATGACTTCTACCCGTTCGATGGCTGGCAAGCAAAAGAAGAGACAAGGACAATCCGGCGGTTCTCGCCACCCTGCTGGGCCTCTGAACTCAGGGCCGCCGGAGCGCACTGTTGATCGGAATGATCCACCTCCTGCTGTTTCTCAAACAAGGGGGCATCATGATGATCGCAAAGATTCCATCCGAAACACGTCGTAGAGCCGGGAAGAGATCCCACGGAGGGACCAGGAGGCACCTGCAAAGCCGGACTTGGCGAAGGCCGTGATGGATGCCATGCCAGTATTTTTGGAAGCTCTGGAGGCTCTCTTGGACCGAAGGGAGGCTGCCAAGAAGAAGGAGGAGGAGTTGCCTCCGCCTCCGCCAATGGAGAATCGGAACGGGCAGGAGGCCCAACCCGAGCACCAGGACAAGAGCAAGGAGCCTGCTTTATCGGAGCAGTTCGTGGTCGATGGGCCTGGGCCTGTGCAGCATAGGACCATTCCTCTCAATGGCCCTATCACCCCTGATCAAGTGGTGAAGATCGTGAACATTTGCATGGGCGACCAGAAGAAGATGATGTCGGAGCTCAAGGACCCAATTGGTGAACACCACTGCCCCGCTGGGACTGGGCATTCCGACAATTAAGGAGTATGATGGCGAGGGAGATCCCGTTCGTCATGTCCAGAAGCATGTCATGGCTTGTCTAGGCAGAGCCCCGAATGATGATATAGTGTGCGTTTTGTTCCCAGGCACACTTGGTGAGAAGGCCCTGACGTGGATCTTCAGCCTTCCCCCAGGATGCATCTCTAGCTGGACCCAGATGCATGATCGTTTCATCCAACAGTACCAGGGCCGTCGGCGCCTCCTGAAAAGCGCGAGATCCTTGGCTGAGGTGGTACAGAGGCCCGACGAATCTCTGGCACATTACTACCAGAGATACACTACCAGCGTGGCCGAGATTGATGAGGAAATGTCAGAGGGAGAGACCATCCGCACTTTCATTCGGAACCTAACAGCACCGTATGGTTCCGACCTGATGCACAGCGTGGCTGAGAAGGCTGTATGGAACATGGAGGCGCTGCAGAAGAGGGTGAAGCAGCAAATCGACGTTCAGGAGTCGAAGATAGCTGCCGGAGACCTTGGCCCTCCGAAATCAAACAAGGGGAAGCAGTCGTTCAAACCCTCGGACGACGCAAGAGCAAAGATAAACCTGAGAGCAGTCGGGGTCGAGGCTGTCCCGATCGGACGTAAGACAAGCGTTCCTCGAGGACGGACAAGCGAGAGGACCACTACACCCCTCTTATTTGTTCCATGGGTGCGGTATTGGCAGTGCTGGATCGACAGGGTATCGCCAGATACCCCCCGAAAAAAGATGGAGAGTCCATGGGAGACCGCACAGATCGTTATTGTCGCTTTCACCATGCCAACGGTCACGACACTAACCATTGTCGGGAGTTGAATAAAGAGATTGAGAAGCTGATCCAGAAGGGGAAGCTTAAAGAATTTTTGGCTGGACAGCAGGGCCGATCTCGTTCCCAGTCCCGATCGCGGTCCCGTTCCCGATCCCGATCGTGGTCCCGTTCCCGATCCCGTTCCCGTTCCCGATCCCGATCGCGGTCCCGTTCCCGATCCCGAAGAAGGATAAGCCCGAGTCTTCCAATGCCCGCAAGGAGAAGCGGGGAACTATTAATGTAATTCACGGAGGACTTGCTGCAGGAGGAGATACTACGGTAGCTCGGGAGGTCTATGCTTCTCGGATTCCCATTGCTGTGGTGCTGGGCAAGAGGGCCCGAAATTGGACTCCCAAAGAAGAAATGGTGATTCCCTTCTCAGCGGAGGACCTGATAGGTGTGGAGACCCCGCACGATGATGCCTTGGTCGTGACCCTGAACGTGGACGTGTACGAGATGAAGCGGATCCTGATCGATGGAGGGAGCTCCTCCGATATTTTGTTCATGGACGCACTGCATGCCATGGGGAAAACCAAGAAGTACTTGAAGCCTGCGGACTTTCCGATGGTCGGATTTTCTGGCTCTACCTCTTACCCGGTCGGGGTGATTACCTTACCGGTCGAGTTCGGGAGTGGTTGGAAGTCGGAGAAGAGGAACGTAGAATTCGTGGTGGTCGAGTCTGCAGGGACCTACAATGCCATTATCGGGAGGACTACCATCAACCCGCTGGGGGCAATTGCCTCAACTGTCCATCAGAAGCTGAAGTTCCCGACTGACCACGGAATCGGGGAGGTCCAGGGCGATCAGATAGCTTCCAGGAGGTGCTATGTCAATGCCACCCGAAGGAGGAATCGGGAGGCTTTGACTGTATTCCAGACTGACGCTGATCCTCGAGAGGAGTTCGGGCGTCCCGCCCCGATGGAAGATTTGAAGGAGGTCGAGATTGATGAACCTCAGAGGAAGGCCCGCCCCGCTCTGACTGAGGAGACGACCCGAGAATTGATTGATCTGTTGAAGGAGTTCAAGGAGCTGTTCGCCTGGTCCCTGAGTGACATGCCAGGAATCAGCCCCGATGTGATTACTCATGAGCTGAAGATTGATCCCGCGATCAAGCTGATTACACAGAGAAGGCGCCCGATGGGTGCCGACAAGAAGATTGCGATCCAGCAAGAGGTGGGCAGGTTGCTCGATGCTGGATTCATTAAGGAGCTCTGATTCCAGACCTGGGTCGCCAACCCTGTCCTGGTGAAGAAGAGCAATGGCAAATGGCGGATGTGCGTTGACTTTCGCGACCTGAACAAGGCATGCCCGAAGGATTGCTACCCGCTCCCGAGGATCGACCAGCTGGTAGATGCCACATCGGGACATGAGCTGCTGAGCTTTATGGATGCTTACTCTGGCTACAATCAGATCAAGATGTCCAAGGAGGATGCCCCCCATACCGCCTTCTATGCTGATAGTGATATCTATCATTATGATGTTATGCCCTTTGGACTGATCAATGCAGGTGCAACTTACCAGAGGATGGTGAACAAGCTGTTCGGGGACATGTTGGGAAAAACAATGGAGGCCTATGTGGACGACATGCTGGTGAAGTCCCGACAGACCGAGGATCATGTTCACAACTTGGCCACGGCATTCGAGCGGATGAGGCTCCATCAAGTTCGCTTGAACCCGAACAAGTGTGCCTTCGGAGTGCACTCAGGGAAGTTCATTGGCTTTATGGTGAGCCAGAGGGGAATCGAAGTCAACCCTGAGAAGCTGAACGCGATCGAAGAGATGAAGTCCCCGATTAACCATCGGGAGGTGCAGGTGCTGAACGGCCGACTGGCCGCGATGAATCGCTTCCTGTCCAAGGCAAGCGACCGATCCATGCCGTTCTTTGAAGTATTGACGGCCAACAAGAAGTTTGAGTGGACCGCCAAGTGTGAAGAGGCGTTCCAGGCACTCAAGCAGTACCTACGCACCCTCCCGCCATTGGCGAAGCCCATCCCAGGCGAGCCACTCTATCTGTATTTGGCTGTTTCTGAATTTGCTATTAGCTCTGTCTTAGTGAAAATTGTAGAGGATAGCCAAGTCCCCGTCTATTATGTAAGCAAGGCACTCGCCAAATCTGAAACGAATTATCCCGCCGTTTAGAAGTATCTCTATGCGTTGATTATTACTGCTCGGAAGCTGAGGCCTTACTTCCACGCGCATGAGATTACCATTTTGACGAATCAACCCTTGAAACATTTTTTGAACCGGCCTGATGCGTCAGGAAGATTAGTGAAATGGGCAGTCGAGCTTAGTGAGTTCCGCCTTCACTTTGCTCCGAGGATGGCTATTAAGGGCCAGGCGTTGGCGGATTTCATAGCAGAGTCTACAGCCCCCGATCAAGAAGAAGCGGGCCCTGTAGAGGGGGCAACCATGGAGGTCCCGATAACAGAGCAGTCAGAACAGCCCGACACCGAAAATACTTGGGAGATGTACACCGATGGCTCCTCAAATTCAGAAGGATCGGGAGCAGGTTTCGTACTGATACCACCAGACGGAGGCGAGCCCCTCCGATACACCTTGGCCTTGACATTTAGGGCCACCAACAATGAAGCTGAGTATGAGGCTCTCATCACTGGCCTTAAGATTGCTAAAGGAACGGGAGTTGGTCACTTAAAGGTAAAGTGCAATGCTAGCCTGATCGTCAACCAAGTCCAAGGGCGATACGAAGCAAAGAGCCCGATGATGAAAAAGTATCTTCGCGAGGTACAAACCCTGAAGGAGAGTTTCAAGAGTTTCGATATTGAGGCTATCCCGAGGGAGGATAATGCGGAAGCAGATGCCTTGAGCAAGTTCGGCTTGGGGGCACCCCTCGATGAAAGTCGGTAGGTGCATTTCTTGGAGAAGGTGATCCTGTCAACCACCGATCAGTCAGAGGTTTGTGCCATTGAGGTCGGATCGGAGGAGCCCACTTGGATGACCCCGATAGCCGCGTATCTGACTACGGGGGCAGTCCCCGATGATGAAGTAGCAGCTGGCAGAATACGCCGAATCGCGCCCAATTATGTGATGGTGGACAATCAACTGTACAAAAAGGGGTATTTAACTCCTTATCTGAAATGCGTCGCAGAGCCCGACACAGTTCGGATCCTTAGGGAGGTGCACGAAGGATACTTAGCTTGTCATGAAGGGGCCCGATCCATCGTGAGGAAAGTGCTAAACCTAGGCTATTACTGGCCCTCGATGAACAAGGAGGCGACGATGCTGGTCCGATCTTGTGAAGCTTGCCAGAGGTACGCCCCGAATATCGTGGCTCCAGCTGCCGATTTGACGTCCATCAAGAGTGCTTGGCCCTTCGCGCAGTGGGGAATCGACTTGCTGGGGCCCCTTCCAGTTGCAAAAGGTCAGTGTCGATATTTAGTCGTGGCTATTGATTATTTTTTGAATGGATAGAAGCCAAGGCATTGGCCAAGACAACGGGGAACCATATCCTCAAATTCTTCCAGGCCCATATCATATCCCGATACGGGATCCCCAAGGTGGTGATCAGCGATAATGGCCCTCCGTTTAACGGGGCCCAGTGGAAGGAGTACTTGGAGGAACTGGAAACTGAGAATCGGACAGCCTCTGTCCGTCATGCTCAAACCAATGGACAGGTGGAATCAGCCAACAAGATCGTGATGGATGGCCTGAAGAAGAGGGTCCATGCATTGAAGGGCAAATGGCTGGATGAGCTGGAAAATTTGCATTGGGCAATTAGAACGACACCCAAGCGATCGACTGGGGAGACTCCGTTTGGCCTCGTTTATGGAACGGAAGCAGTGGCTCCCGTCGAAATAGCTGTGACATCCCATCGGACGAGGTATTACGAACCTCTCTCGAATGATGAAATGAGGCGTCTGGACTTAGACTTGGTCGAAGAAAAGAGGCGGAGTTCCGAGGAGGCCCAGGCCCGGATGCGCTTGGCAACAGCCCGATATTATAATCGACGAGTCAAGTCTCGACAGTTCTTTGTCGGGGAACTGGTCTGGCGTCGGAACGAATTTACCCTTTTGGATCGGATCAACAAGATTTCACCAAAATGGGAAGGGCCTTATAAGGTCGTGGGGATGCCAGCTCGGAATGCGTACAAGTTGGAGTACCTCGATGGCAATGTGTTGAAACATTCGTTTAGTGGCGAACACTTGAAGAAATGTCATGTTTGATGTTAAGTCGCCTTCAGTGGTGCAAGTTATTTATTAATTCTCCTTCAGTGGTGCAAGTTGTTTATTAAGTCGCCTTCAGTGGTGCAAGTTGTTTGTTAAGTCGCCTTCAGTGGTGCAAGTTTAGCCATCAATGAATAAAGAGGTTGCTTCCGACAATTCTATTTTAAGACTTATTATTCTAAGTACGCTTAAATCGCCTTAAGTGGTGTAGCTAAATCGCCTTAAGTGGCATGGTTTCGCATTAAGTGGCGCGGTTAAATCGCCTTAAGTGGCGTGGTTCCGCCTTAGGTGGCGCGATTAAACCGCCTTAAGTGGTGTAGCTAAATTGCCTTAAGTGGCATGGTTTCGCCTTAAGTGGCGCGATTAAATCGCCTTAAGTGTTGTAGCTAATTCACCTTAAGTGGTGTGGTTTCGCCTTAAAGGGCACGATTTAATCACCTTGAGTGGTGGGGTTTCGCCTTAAGTGGCGTAATTAAATCGCCTTAAGTGGTGTGGATAAGTTGCCTTAAGGGGCATGATTAAATCGCCTTAGGTGGCGTGGATAAGTTGCCTTAAGGGGCACGATTAAATCGCCTTAAGTGGTGCGGGTAGAATGTCTTAAGAGACGCGTGAAGCTACTCTAAGTGATATGATCGAATTGCCTTAAGTGGCGTAGTCAATTCACCTTAAGTGGTGCAGTGATAATTGGAACAAAAAAAGATTGATATTATAAAGATATGGGAGGTTCGCAACAAAGAAGGAAATTACAAGGATTTGAAAAATAAAGCAATCAAGCTCGATCCTTGGCAGCGTCGAGGGGAGCAGGGTCGACGAGATCTACGGCAGAAAGCTCCGCGACCGGAGGATCGGACCCTGGAAGATTGGCCGCGGGAGGATCGGACTCTGAAGGATTAGCCGCAGGAGGGTCGATCATCGGGGGCTCTGTCGTCGGGATGTCTGCACTTGGAGGCTCCACCATGCCTTCAGCACCCACAGTCCCCTCGGGGGTGTTGCCCCCGTCACTCTCATCAGAAAGGCTGAAATACCTCTCCGCGAAGGGGGCGAGAGTCTGAGACTTGGTGAAGTCGATGGCACCACCATACTCCAGATGGAGCTCCTCGACAGCGTTAAGCAGGGTGTTTTCCACCTCCGCCGTACAGAACTTCACCGCGTCCGCTTGAAAAACTTCGGAGCCCCGATAATCCTCCCTACCTTTGGCTTCAGCTTCAGCCAGCTTGGCAGGGAACTCAGCAACCTCCCGCTCCAGCTGTCGGGACCGGTGGGCAAGGAGGACTTTCTCAGCCTCCAGCCCCGCCTGGGCATCCTCCAGATCCTTCTTCTCGAGGACATGCCTGTCCCGATCCTCCGCGCGCCCTTGCTGCTCTTCCTGGAGCCTTTGGCGCTCCTGCTTCAACAACCTCTCGAAATCGTGGACCTGCCTCAAGAGGTCCCGAGTCTTCTGGTTAAGGAGGGCCTGCTCCTTAACCAACTTCCCTTTGGACGACTCGGAGGCAGCCAGATCCTCCTCGAGCTTGGCCAAGACCTCGGGGGCCGCCTTGGCTCGCTCCACCTTCAGGGCCTCCTCTAAGGCCAGGATATACCCGAAGCAGCGGTGCTGGTCCGCCATTTCCTGTAGAAAAGAAGGGAGGTTAGTACATGAGAGTATTTTACATTATATACTAAGTGTGAAAACAGGAATACTTACCTCCACACGGCGAACGACCATAGGGCGAATGTCCGCATGGATGTCCTCGGGGGCCAAGGAAAGTGGAAGCTTCATAGACGGCGGAACTGAACCTGCCAGTAGGTGCAGACCCAGTTCCGGTGACAAATTGTCCCGACGTAGCGGAACCCCCTGTAGTGACTCGATCGGGGTCTAGGGAGCTGCCGCCTGGTCGGGGGCATAAAGCCGATAGAAGTTCCCGTCTAAGGGGAGAGGAGGAGGAACGGCATGAGCGTCGGAGGTGCGTGTTTCCGAGCCACCATGAGAACCCGGTGAAAGCTGCTGCGCCGCCAAGATGGAGGCAGCCCTTCGGAAGTTGGCTCCAGCGGGGTCTGCCTCGCCCCCCGACGACGAACCAGGGGCTGGTCTTCGCTGGCCTCCTCAGAAGAATGGGAGACGTCCAGATCAACCACCCGACAGAATTGGCCGTCCGTCGGGGCGTCTTCGGCCCCCGATCTTGTCGAGGAAGGAAGCGACATGAGGGGTTCTCCGACCTGGGCGTCGGAGGGTGGCGTTCCCGCGGAAGCTCCAGCTCCCGATCGACCTGCAGCTGGATGATGAGAAGCTTCAGAAAGAAAGTCAGGAAGTTGATCGGAATCCTTACACCAGATGACGCGACGGGAGAGGTACTGGTCCTTCCCGTAATAATTGTAGTAACCCGCTTTGAGAATGCGGGGAGTTTCCCCTTGCAGGATGTGTTTGATCCCTTCGATCCGGGCTCCCTTATCGGAGGGGATTAACTGATCGGGAATACGCCTCCTGTATAATCGAATTGCAGAGCGGAGTTGTTTACCTTCCTCGGGAGTCTTGGTGTTGAAGATTTTCTCCATCTTCTCCACCCGGGCCCGCTTGATTTGCTCCGAGGTGGGAGGTGCCGATGAGGAGGTGGCTCTCTTTGAAGACTTTCTCTTCCTCGCGGGGCGTGGGCAGCATCAGTCTCCGCCTGCTTAAGCACGAGATTGGTCAGCAGTGATACCTTCTTAGTTGCAAGGATGAAAACGAAAGAACAGTTAGAATATTACCCAAGCGACGAGTGACGACAGCGTCGGATCCCGGTCAGAACCAGGTCCCGCTCCCCGATGGAGTTGGCGTCGAGGGGAGCGAAAGAGTCCCCCCAACGATAAAGCTGGACGCAATGGAGAATCTGGAAATCCTCCTTGGAGTAAGTGTGGAAAGCGGGGGCAGGGTCCGCCTCAACCTCCCATCGGGGCCATGGGATGG
The DNA here is from genome assembly GCA_036873135.1 of Clarkia xantiana subsp. parviflora. Lineage (NCBI taxonomy): Eukaryota > Viridiplantae > Streptophyta > Magnoliopsida > Myrtales > Onagraceae > Clarkia > Clarkia xantiana. The sequence continues at coordinate 2,223,610 of JAPTYO010000022.1, read as the reverse complement.
AGCTGTTTCGGATGAAGAAATAACTCCTCTTCCAGCCACTGTTGCCGGGCCCCGAATCAGTGATGAGCCCCCGACCCTTGGCGACCTTCCAGGTGTCGCCATTCCAGCTGTACCGAGAGAGCTGCACCTTGCTCCACTTAGGCATCCGCGGATAGAAGGCACAGACCCCGACGTCATTGCACTTTAGCCCATAGAAGGTCCGGAAGAGTCGGAGGCTATACGACCATTGTTGGCGGAGGCAAAGCACGCGAAAGGCATTCCACACGTGGATGGCATGGGGGGAGAAAGTAGTCGGATGTGTTTTGTAATATTAACACATCTCGACCATGTAACCGCAGAAGGGGAAGCGGATCCCCGCTGATATTTGCCCGGTTGAGACAAATACCTCCCCTTCCCGGGGACGAGTGACGGCAGAGTCATCCGGGACGCGAGGCCAAGGATAAGGGAAGCGAGGCTCCCAGGTGGAAGTAATGCACCCCTCTCGGAGAGCTGCATCATAGGCAGTGTCTGAAATCTCATTACAAGCATAGTCGAACTTGAAGGGTTTCCTCCCCCCGGAACTGGACTCACCGTCTGGAAAGTAATCATGGCAAGAAAAGGCACAGATGATTTCCGCAAAAGTTTGGGTAAGTTGATAGAGATGAAAGGAAAAACTATGCTTACAAGTTTCTTCGGAATCGAAAGAGGAAATCTTACCAGACATATCGAATCAGAGAGGAAAGGATGAGCTTGATGGTCGAAGGTCCTGGTCGCCGGAGTGCTGATCAGAGACTAGAAAGGGGAGCTTGAGCTTTTGAAAACCAGAGAATGAAACGGTAGAGAAGAACTGAATAGTGCCAAGATGTGGGGTTTTATAGGAGAGAGGATAGGCAAAGAGACGTTGCGATCTGGACCGTTGAAGATGAAGCGCCTAAACTTGAATCGTCGAAACACTAGGGACAAAACGGCTATAAAGCGCTTTTTCAGAAAAGCAGGCACGGGCACTCAAGCCGCCACTTCATCACTCATCGCATTTAATAGGTGAGTAATCGAGAAATCTTTTCGGATTCGGTGGTTATCCTCGGAATATCGAAAGGTCCGAAGTGGGAAGACACGACGAACTTTAAGTCCCTCGGGTCTTAGGGGAAAATGATGGGTTTCGATATAGCCGTCAGGCCCAGTAACGGCGACTAAACGGCGAAGTAGGCCCACTGGGCCCCAAAAGATGCTCAGAAGACCAATACGAGAGGTCCCGACAAGGTCGGTCCCGACATACGAGCTGAACGCTCCCGATGATATGCCTTTAAGTAGGCCCCGATGATATGCCTTTTAGTAGGCCCCGATGATATGCCTTTTAGTAGGCCCCGATGATATGCCTTTGAGTAGACCCCGATATCGAATCCCTGAGAAGCTGGCCCTGTACCGATGACGAGGGGCCCCGAGCGGTGACCAAAGGAGATAACTCTGGAGTCCCCGACATCCGTCAGGACTTGCTACCAGAGAACGAGGCCGAGAAACACGCCCACTATCAACATAGTGGGGAAGTGGCCTAAAAAGACGGAACATGGGCTATTGGCCGAGATATACGGAACGTGGCAGTTATCTCCACAAGTAACTGAGGTGGCCCCTTCCCTATATAAAGGAAGTGTTACCTCAGGATTGTTACGTTTACAGGTTCACATACTTACATACTGATACTTGCTTGCCTGCCTCGAGGGATTCCGGGTCACCGCACGGTCTATCCCCTTCTTGCAGGATTACTTGGAGCGAAGGAGTTCGGATTTCCGTCAAGGACATAGCGGAGTTCCAACCGTGATCCAACACATACCTACACCAAGGGTGTGCCAAACTGCTTTCGAGAAACTCTCCGAAGATCTGTCCCCGTGTCAAGAATTTATCTGAGGCTTTGGTGTGGAGCTAATACCACGTAGGGCTTCTTTCACAAGAACCTCTACGGGTTCCGTCCGGTGGATCGAGAACTCCCTCGTGCAAAGGATCCTGGACTACGGTAAACTGTTGAGGTATGTGTAACTCTTCCACTGCGTAATTTCGATTACATGGACGTACCATGTTTTGTGTTTCCGTAGTGATTACTCCCCGTAATCTAACAGTTTTACTCTCCAACGACTAGTTTATAGACTGTAAAATCAATGTAATCCAGCCATTATTATGTCGTACGATCATAAACTCAAAATTTGCAATTCTTTATATCCAAATATTACTTTGAAACTCAAAATTTTATTTAACACAATACAATCCTCCTAAACCGCATGTAGTCCAAGCAACTTAACATGCTTTTAGAAAACATCCCTGCGCAGTAGTTTAGTCAATGGGTCCGCCACCATATTTTCAGAGGATAAGTATTCTAATGTGATCAAGTTGTCTTCTACCACACTTTTTGCATAATTGTATTTAATATCAATGTGTTTCATCATATTACGGTACTTTGGATTCTTGAGTGATGCAATCGCTGCTTGACTGTCAGAGTAAATCCTCACAGGTTTACTCCCGTCCTCGACGTCAAGCAGAGCAGTTAAGAGTCTTTTTAGCCAGACAACCTCCTGCGCATTCTTAGAGAGTGTTACGAATTCGGATTCCATCGTAGACAGCGCGACACATGATTGCTTCTTGCTCATCCATGAAATGACGGCATTATCAAGGAGAAATACTCCTCCTGAGGTGGAATTACGAACATCCGGATCGCAACCATGGTTGCCTTCACTGAACCTAGAAAATTTTAGTTTCCTACCCTCATAGCACAGTCCATAGACGGCAGTACCTTTTAGATATCGAATAATCCATTTAACATATCATAAATGTTGATATCCAAGGTCTTATTGGGAATGTGCTTCTAGGCCCGCAGCGTAACAGATATCCGTACGAGTGCATTGCATGGCGTACATCAGACTACCAACCATACTGAGGTACTCTGCACTCTTCATCTATTCACGCTCTGCCTGGTCTTCCGGGTCATCACGCTTCGACAGCGCGCACCCATACATGACCGTATCCACTACTTTGGCATCTTGGAGACTGAACCTTCTCAACAATTTGTTGATATAGGCCTCCTGGGAAAGAAACAATTTCCGAGCAGCCCGATCCCTAGCAATATTAATGCCTGGGATGTACGTGGCTTCTCCCATGTCCTTCATCTAAAAAACATATGCCAGCCGGGACTTTGATTCATTTAAATAACTCACGTCGTTTGCAGCAATAAGTATGTCGTCAACGTATAACGTCAAGATAACGTACTTAGAACTAGAGGTCTTCGTGTTCACGCAGGGATCCTCGTGAAGATTCACGAATTCGTTGCCAACGATTTCATCGTGGAACCTGCGGTACCATTGCCGAGATGATTGTTAAGACCATAGATCGACCTTTAGAGTTTACAAACTTTACATTCGTTTCCAGGGGTAACGAAATCCTCTGGTTGTTCAATATAAATCTCTTCCTCCAGGTTTCCGTGGAGGAACGCGGTCTTAACATCGATTTGGTGCAGCTCCAAATCGAGGCTCGCAACCAGGGCCAAAATTTCCCGGACCGTGGTGTAAAGCACAGTCGCTGAGTATGTCTCATCAAAGTCCACTCCGTGGAGTTGGGTGTATCCTTTCGCAACCAATCGAGCTTTGTATCGCTCAACGTTTCCATCAGCAATGGGTTTCAATTTCAGAACCCACTAAGCCCCTAATGCTCTGCGATCAGCAGGCAACTTAACTAACGACCACACTGAATTAGCAGAGGCGATCTCTTCCTCCATTGATTTTCTCTATTTCTTCGCTTGAGGTTTATCCAACGCTTTTTTAACCGTAAGCTGTTCATCAACCGAAGTCAGGGTGAATAATTCACCCTTCTAGATGGGATACTTCTTAGGAGAATTTCGGTGCCTTTGACTACGTCTAGGCTCAATATTCCCATCTTGAATTTGAACTATACTCCAACTGGGAAAAATGCTCCCACTCATAACAACTCTCCCATTGGGAACAAGAGCGGTGCTCAAACCTTCACCAAAAACTTTTCTCGGACGACCTCTTGGTCTCGGGATTCCACCTCCGAGATTAATTCAAGGTTACTAGGACCCGGAACCAAGACGGTTGTCTCGCTCCCATTATTTCCAACAGGTAGTTGAGGCATTATAGGATTCTCATCCCGCGGTTCAGTAATGTGATGATCAGTTTCTACTTGATTCGCACCTACGACAACAGTGATCTGCGTTGTCGGATTGACTCCTCCCTCTGAATTTATAATGAAAATATCCTCATTCTCATTTACCACGTCGTTCACTTGTGTTTCCGCCTCAAATATCCCACTCGAAGTAAGACCTGAACATCATCATCTTGTTCTAGTTCAATTAAGACTTCATCCGTTTTGATGTTACCAAGCGTTGGAAATTCGTCCTCAAGGAACGTAACGTCTCATGTTCGAACACATTACCATCCTTCTGAGCCGCTACTAACACTTATCCCTTAGAGTTCACAGAGAATCTTATAAAGATACTATCATTCCTCTAGGTACTGATGGATTCGACTACAGCCGTTAGGCTCTTTAACGGTGAGGAAACGACTGGTAGGCCTGGTGGGCCCAAAACGAAGGCCAAGATGGCCCAGACAAAGGATCCCGACGAAGAGAGCCCGAGGATGGGAGGTCCCGACAGAGTCGGACCTGACAGGCGAGCGGAACGCTCCCGATAAGATGCCTCTGAGTAGGCCCCGATGAAGAATCCCTAAGAACAATAGGCCCTGTCACGATGACGAGGGGCCCCGAGCGGTGACACAACGAGATAACTCTGGAGTCCCCGACGGGAGTCGGGACTCGCTATCAGAGGATAAGGCCGAGATACGCGGGGCGTGGCCGAGATACGCGGAACGTGGTTAAGATACACGGAGCGTGGCCGAGATACGCGGGGCGTGGCCGAGATAAGCGAGATCGTGGCCTAGATAGGCGGGATCACACCCGAGATACGCGGGATACGGGCTAACCACCCCCAACGGTTCACCAGGTAACTGAGGTACTTCTTCGCCTATAAAAGGGCAAGAGATCACCTCAGATGATTTACGTTGAAAACACTTACTTGAGATTACTGCTTGCCAGTCCATACAAGATACTCATTTAAGCATCGGAGAGGGATTCTGGGTCACCGCCTGGTCTATCCCCTCTTGCAGGATTGCGTGGAGCGAAGGAGCTAGGATCGCCGTCAAAGTCAGTGCCGGAGTTCCACCGTGATCCAACATTGGCGCCGTCTGTGGGAATCAAACAAAAAGATGATATGCCTTCTACTCGATCGATGGCGGCTGGCAAGCAAAGAAGACAGGGACAATCTGGTGGTTCCCGTCACCCTGCTGCAACAACTCTGAATTCACTACCAGAATAGGAGGAAAACCAGAACCATCCCGCTGCTGAGCTCTCCCAGACAGGGGGGCACAACGAAGGTCCCGAAGAGATTGCCGCTCAGCACCAGGGCAATAGAGAACATGAGGCTCCCCCAGCTACGGACCTGACAAGAGCCGTGACAGAAGCCATGCCCATGTTTTTAGCAGCTGTGGAGGCTCTCCTGGATCGGAGAGAGGCTGCGAAGAGGCAGGAGGAGATGCCCCCATTGGAAGAAGCACCCCCACCAGCAGAGGTTCGGAACGTACGGGAGGCTCCGCCCCGAGGCCAGGACAGGAGTAGGGTGTCCGTTCAGCCAGAGAGGTTCTTGGTTGATGGGCCAGGGCCAGTACAGCACAGGACCATTCCCCTGAATGGTCCCATCACCCCCGATCAGGTGGTAAAGATCGTGAACATCTGCATGGGAGAGCAGAAGCCGCTGGTATCAGAGCTGAGGGATCGATCTACTCATCCCTTCGTCCCTCGACTCATAGACACCCTAGCCCCGCCAGGGCTAGGTATCCCCACGATAAAGGAATACGATGGCGAAGGAGATCCGGTTCGACATGTCCAGAAGCACCTCATGGCGTGTCTGGGAAGAGCCCCGAATGAAGACATAGTGTGTACACTGTTCCCGAACACACTTGGGGAAAGAGCCCTGACCTGGTTCTTTAGTATGCCCCCAGGCTGCATTACTTGCTGGGCAGATATGCACGACCGGTTCATTCAGCAGTACAAGGGTCGTAGACGTTTGCTGAAGAGTGTAAGGTCCCTGACCCAGGTAGTACAAAGGCCCGACATATCACTGGCACACTATTACCAGCGGTACACTGCCAGTGTGGCGGAGATTGACGAGGAAATCTCGGAAGGCGAAACCATCCGTACATTCATTCGGAACCTAACGGCCCCCTACGGTTCCGACCTAATGCACAGTGTAGCTGAAAAAGCTGTGTGGAATATGGAGGCACTACAGAAGAGGGTGAAACGGCAAATCGATGTCCAAGAGTCAAAGATAGCCGCGGGAGAGCTGGAGCCCCGAAATCGAATAAAGGGAAGCAGTCAGTTAAACCTGTCGACGATCGTAAGTCAAAGGGGAAACCCGAAAGTAGTCGGAATCGAGGCCGCTCTGATCGGAGGGACGATAGGCGTTCTTCAAAGAACGATAAGCGGGAAGATCTCGAAATTCCTCTCAACTGCTCCATGGCGGAGGTACTGACGGTCATGGAACGACAAGGTATCTCCAGGTACCCCCCAAAGAAGGATGGAGAATTCTTGGGATCTCGCACGGATCGCTACTGCCGGTTCCACCGTGCAAATGGTCACGACACCAACCATTGTCGGGAGCTGAAGAAGGAGATCGAGAAACTGATCTAGAAGGGGAAGCTCAAGGAATTTGTCGGAGATAAACGGTGTCGGTCCCGCTCTCGGTCCCGATCACGGTCCCGTTCCTGATCCCGCGATCGGTCCCCAAAGAAGAAGAGGTCTGATCCGGAGCCGTCCGGTGCTCGCAAGGAACGACGGGGCACCATTAATGTGATTCACGGAGAGTTTGCTGCTGGAGGTGATACTTCATCCTCCCGAGAGGTTTATGCCTCTAGAATCCCTACGGCGGTGGTGCTGGGTATGAGGTCCCGATCCTGGACCCTGAAGGAAGAGATGGTGATCTCCTTTTCGTCGGAAGATCTCATAGGCGTGGAGACTTCGGACGATGACGCCTTGGTTGTAACCTTGGATGTAGACGGGTACGAGATGAAGCGAATTCTGATCGACGGAGGAAGCTCCTCCGACATTTTATTTATGGACGCGCTGGAGGCTATGGGAAAAACAAAGAAAGATCTGAAGGAGGCAAACTTCCCGATGGTCGGGTTCTCTAGTTCAACCTCCTATCCGCTAGGAGTAATCACCTTACCAGTGGAGTTTGGTAGTGGGTGGAAATCAGAAAGGAGGAACGTGGAGTTCGTAGTAGTTGATGCTGCGGGGATGTACAACGCGATTATCGGGAGAACCACCATCAACCCCCTGATGGCAGTTGCCTCGACAGTACACCGGAAGATGAAGTTCCCAACCGACCATGGAGTCGGAGAAGTCAAAGGCGACCAGGTTGCTTCCCGAAAATGCTATGTTAACTCCACCTGGAGGAGGAGGCGAGAGGCCATGACTGTCCTCCAGACAGATACAGATCCTAGGGAGTAGTTTGGGCGTCCCGCACCCGTAGAAGATCTAAAAGAAGTTGAGATCGACGGACCCCAGAGGAAGGTAAAAATCGGGTCTGCTCTGACTGAGGAGACAGCCCAAAAATTGATTGAATTGCTGAAGTAGTTCAAGGAGCTGTTTTCCTGGTCCCCAAGCGATATGCCAGGGATCAGCCCCGATGTGATCGTACACGAGCTGAAGATAGACCCCGCAATCAAACCTATCACGCAGAAAAGGCGTCTGATGGGCACAGACAAGAAGATTGCGATCCAGCAGGAGGTGGGCAGGTTGCTCGATGCTGGGTTTATTAAAGAGCTCTGATTCCAGACTTGGGTCGCTAATCCGGTACTGGTGAAGAAGACTAATGGGAAATGGCGGATGTGTGTGGATTTCCGCGACCTGAATAAAGCTTGCCCGAAGGACTGCTACCCACTCCCGAGAATCGACCAGTTGGTGGATGCTACGTCGGGACATGAGCTGTTGAGCTTCATGGATGCGTACTCGGGCTACAACCAGATCAAGATGGCCAAGGAGGATGCTCCTCACACAGCATTTTATGCAGACAGTGACATCTATCACTACGATGTCATGCCTTCCGGGTTGATCAATGCTGGGGCAACCTACCAGCGGATGGTGAATAAGCTGTTCGGAGATATGCTGGGGGAGACCATGGAGGCTTACGTAGATGATATGCTGGTAAAGTCCCGACAAGCGGAGGATCATGTGCACAACCTAACCCTGGCATTTGAGCGGATGAGGCTTCACCAGGTTCGTTTAAACCCGACGAAATGCGCCTTCGGAGTTCATTCAGGGAAATTTTTGGGCTTCATGGTGAGCCAAAGAGGAATTGAAGTGAATCCAGAGAAGCTGAGGGCGATTGAGGAGATGCAGCCTCCGATAAACCATCGGGAGGTACAAGTGCTGAATGGCCGACTGGGTGCAATGAATCGTTTCCTGTCCAAAGCTAGCAACCGATCAATGCCATTTTTTGAAGTCCTGAGGGCCAACAAGAAATTTGAGTGGACCGCCAAGTGTGAAGAGGCGTTCCAACACTCAAGCAGCACCTTCGCACCCTCCCGCCATTGGCGAAACCGGTTCCAGGCGAGCCGCTCTATCTTTATTTGGCTGTTTCTGAATTTGCCATTAGCTCTGTGTTAGTAAAGGTTGTCGAGGGTAATCAAGTCCCCGTCTATTATGTAAGCAAGGCATTTGCCAAGTCTGAATTAAATTATCCTGCCGTTGAGAAGTACCTCTTTGCGTTGATTATTACTGCTCGGAAGCTAAGGCCTTATTTCCACGCACACGAGATCACTGTGCTGACGAACCAGCCTTTGAAGCATTTTTTGAACCGACGGGATGCGTCGGGAAGATTAGTGAAATGGGCAGTAGAGCTTAGTGAGTTTCGCATACACTTTGCTCTAAGAACGGCCATCAAGGGCCAGGCATTGGCAGATTTCATAGCAGAATCTACAGCCCCCGATCTAGAAGAAGCGGGCCCTGTAGAGGGGGCAACCATGGAGGTCCCGACAGAAGAACAACCAGAGAAGGCAGAGCAATCAGAACAGCCAAACGGGGAAAATACCTGGGAAATGTACACGGATGGCTCCTCGAGTTCAGACGGATCAGGAGCAGGCTTTTTGTTGATACCACCGGGTGAAGGTGAACCGCTCCGATACGCCTTGGCTTTAACATTCAAGGCCACAAACAACGAAGCAGAATATGAGGCTCTTATCACAGGCCTGAAAATTGCTAAAGGCACTGGAGTTGATCACTTAAGAGTGAAGTGTGATGCAGCCTTAATCGTGAACCAGATTCAAGGGCGATACGAAGCGAGGAGTCCGATAATGAAGAAGTACCTGCGTGAGGTACAAGCCCTGAAGAAGAGCTTTAAAAGCTTCGATATCGAGGCAATCCCGAGAGAGGAAAACATAGAGGCAGACGCCTTGAGCAAATTTGCCCTGGGGGCACCCTTGGAAGAAAATCGGAAGGTGCACTTCTTAGAGAAGGTGATCTTATCGACCATCGACCCAACACAGGTGTGTACCATCGAGGAGAAACCAGAGGAAGAGCCCACTTGGATGACCCCGATAGTCGCGTACCTGACTATGGGGGCAGTCCCCGATGATAAGGTAGTAGCTGACAGGATACGTCGGATCGCGGCTAATTACGTGATGCTAGACGATCAGCTGTACAAGAAGGGCTGGTTCTCAACTCCGTACTTGAAGTGTGTGGCAGAGCCCGACACAAATCGAATCCTAAAAGTGGTGCCCGAAGAAAGTCGCCTTAAGTGGTGCCCGAAGAAAGTCGCCTTAAGTGGTGCCCGATAAAGTCGCCTTAAGTGGTGCCCGATGTAAAATCGCCTTAAGTGGTGTATGCCGTGTATCGTTTAATTCGATGTAAGCCAAATTTGTGCCATCAATGAATAAAGAGGTTGCTTCCGATCAGAATTATTCTTAGATTTACTCTAAGCTTTATAAAGTCGCCTTGAGTGGTGCACGAGAAAAGTCGCCTTAAGTGGTGCACGATTCTTAGATTTAAGATTTATTCTGAGTATTGAAAAGTTGCCTCAAGTGGTGCACGAAAAAGTCGTCTTAAGTGATGCGCAAGATTAAGTTGTCTTAAGTGATGCAAGAGATTAAGTCGTCTTAAGTGATGCATGTGTTTTAGATTTATTCTAAGTCTTGAAAAGTCGCCTTAAGTGGTGCACGATATTAAGCCGTCTTAAGTGATGCACGAGATTAAGTCGCCTTAAGTGGTGCATAATGATAAGTCGCCTTAAGTGGCGCAAATTAGTAAATCGTCGGGAATGACGTACGAAAATGTCTTAAGTGTCGAAGTATCGACCTAAGCAAGTATAGTAAAGCCACTTGGAGAAGTGCATCGAGAAAATCGGAACTGAGAAAGTCTGATAATTGATAAGGGCTCAAAGGCCCGAAGATGACAAAAGAGAAGAAAATACAAGGACTCTAAAGATAAACGGTTAAGCTTGATCATTGTCGGCAACATCGGCAGGAGCTGGGTCCGCGGAGTCGGTAGCAGAAGGTTCCACAGGGTTGGCCTCGGGAGGATCGACTATCGGGGCATCTGCTGCGTCTTCGGCAATTGCGGGAGTACTCCCCCCATCACTCTCCTCAGAAAGAGCAAAAAATTTCTTCGCGAAGGGGGCGAGGGAAGGAGACTTGTCAAAATTGATGGCGTCACCATACTCCAGGTGGAGCTCCTCAACCGCATTGAAGAGAGTGTTCTCCACCTCCGCACCAAAGAACTTCATAGCATCGGCCTGGAAGTCCTCAGACCTCCGATAATCCTCCCGGCCCTTGGCCTCCGCCTCGACCAGCTGCGCAGGAAACCCCGCGACTTGCTCCTCCAGACCCTTCTTCTCGAGGACCAGCTTGTCCTCAGCAGCCTGCCGCTCCTGCCGCTCCTGTCGCTCCTGCCTCAGGAGCCCCTCGAAGTCCCCGACCTGCTTTTGGAGGTCCTGAACCTTTTGGACAAGGGCGGCTTGCTCCTTGGCAAGTTTCCCCCGCGAAGACTTGGAGGCTGCAAGATCCTCCTTAAGCTTGTCAATGGCCGCCCGGTCCCGCTCCCGGGACTCATCATAGGCGATGAGGTACCCGAAAAGAAGGTTGAAGTCCCCGAGCTCCTACAATAGAAAAAAAAGAAAAGTGTTAATAGACAAACAACCAGATTTACCAATGAAAAGAGAGAAGCGAAGTTTTACCTCTATCCGACGCAGGGACATCTCTCTGACATCCCGATGCATAGCAGTCCGATTCAGGGAAATCGGGTACCGCATGGTGGGCAGGATCGAGCCTGCCAACAGATGCAGAGCCAGGTCCTGGTGCTGGTCCCCTTGTCGGAGCGGGACTCCTTGCAGTGTTTGGATTGGAGTCCAGGGGGCATTCACTTGTGCGGGGTCGATGGCCCTGTAGAAACTCCCATCGAGAGGGACAGGAGGAGGAGAACGAATCGTGGAAGGGCACGCCTCCGGCTCGACCCGGACGGGGGAAGGAGTGAAGTTGTGGATGGGCGACGGCTGTCGCTGCTGCGGAGAAGATGAAGGGGGCAGCCCCTGAGAGGTTGGTTTCAAGGAAGACTGCCCCGTCCTCCGACGACGACGGAGGGAGCCACCCTCATCGGTCTCCTCGGAGGAGTCCAAGCTTTCCACCCGACGAAACTGCTCGTCGGTCGGGGTCTTCTCCCCAGCTGAGGGAGGCGCCCCTGTTGAAGACGGTGCACCCGCAGAAACTTCAGCACCCGATGGAGCCCCTGAGCGACCTGCACCTAGAGGACGAGAGGCTTCAGATATGTAGTCAGGAAATTCATCAAGATTCTTACACCAAACAATACATCGGGAGACATATTGATCCTTCCCGCGGTAGTGGTAGTAGCCCGCCTTCAGGACACGAGGAGTTTCGCCTCGAAGGATTCGTCTGACGTCGGGAATACGGGCCTCCTTGGTTGAAGGAATCAAATCCTTCGGGACCATCCTCCTATATGATTTAATAACAAGTCGGAGCTTTTTACCTTCTTCAGCATTCTGGACGTCGAAGAGTTGGTCCAGATCCACACGCTTCCGCTTAGGCTGCTCCGCAGAAGGAGACCCCGACGGAGCAGCAGCCTTCTTGGTGGACTTCCTCTTCCTCGAGGGGCGGACAACATCAGTCTCCCCCTGCTTAAGGAACAGATCGGTCAGCACAGATACCCTCTTGGCTGCAAACAGTAAACGAAAAAGAGTTAGAAGTTTACCCAAGGAACCACATTGGAGGGGCCGTCGAAAAGTTGCCCCCCGGAGATTATATCGAGGAGTCGGATCCCGACGTTCACCAAGTCCCGCTCCACGAGAGAATTGGCGTCGAGGGGAGTGTAGGACTCCCCCCATCGGTAGAGCTGGATGAGTTGAAGAGTTTGAAAATCTTCGTCGGTGTCGGTGTGGAAGGCAGGCGGAGAATCTGCTTCCACCTCCCATCGGGGCCAGGGGATCGAAGAATGTTGAATAAAAAAGTAGCTCCTTTTCCAGCTGCTGTTATCGGACCCCGTATCCACCAGGAGTCCCCGACCCTTGACCACCTTCCAGGTGTCACTGGTCCAGCTGCATCGTCCAAGTTGTGCCTTGCTCCACTTTGGCATCCGGGGGTAGAAGGCACAGACCCCCGCCTCGTTGCACTTCATCCCGTAGAAGGTTCTGAAGAGCTGGAGGCTGTAAACCCACTTCTGTCGGAAGCAGAGAACCTGGAAGGCGTTCCATAGGCGGATGGCATGGGGAGAGAAGGTAGTTGGATGCGTTTTGTAATGCTGGCACATCTCGACCAGATTGCCACAGAAGGGGAATCTGATCCCCGCTGATATTTGCCCCGTAGAGACAAATACCTCCCCTTTTCGGGGACGAGTACCCTCAAGGCTACCCGAGGGGCGAGGCCAGGGATACGGGAAACGAGGTTCCCAAGTAGAAGTGATGCACCCCTCTCGGAGAGCTGCATCATAAGCAGTGTTGGAGATCTCATTCAGAGAATAATCAAAGTTGAAGGGCTTTCTCCCCTCAGAGCTGGATCCACTGTCTGAAAAGCAGCAACGGCAAGGAAGGCACAGTGGGATTTTCGGAAAGCTATAAGCAAGGAAAACATGAACGAACAATAGAGATGAGACCCTTACCAGACATGGCGATTGGAGGTTGAAGGAATGAACTTGGCGTTGCCGGAAAGATGACCGGAGAAACTCTGAGACCTTCGAAATTGCAGAGCTTGAATTCACCGAGAAGTTACGGAGAGCTTTTGAGAATTCGGAAACGGTAAAAATTAAACTGTGCCCATGGCTAGGGTTTTATAGGTGAAGAGGACAGTTGAAGGGACACTTCGATCCGAGTCGTCGAAGTTGAAGAGTTTTAATCTGGACCGTTGAGATGGAACGTGCAGAAGGGTAACGGGCGTAATGATGAAACGGCCTGAAAAGCACTTTTCAGAAGAAACAGGCGCGAAAAAACAGGCACGAGTACAGAAGACGTCGCTTCACTAGCTGCTGCATTTAATGAACGAGGGAATTGAAAAGCCCCCTCGGATTTGGCATTTATCCACAAAGCATCGAGGAAACGTGAAGAAGAAGACTAGTATTAAGTGACTATGTCAAGGGAAGAATCCCCGATCCTAATGTCGAGAGGTCGGGAGTTGGAAAGACACGACGAACTAAAAGTCCCTCATGTCTTGGGGGCAAATGATGGATTCGACTACAGCCGTTAGGCTCTTTAACGGTGAGGAAACGACTGGTAGGCCTGATGGGCCCAAAACGAAGGCCAAGATGGCCCAGACAAAGGATCCCGACGAAGAGAGCCCGAGGATGGGAGGTCCCGACAGAGTCAGACCTGACAGGCGAGCGGAACGCTCCCGATAAGATGCCTCTGAGTAGGCCCCGATGAAGAATCCCTAAGAACAATAGGCCCTGTCACGATGACGAGGGGCCCCGAGCGGTGACACAACGAGATAACTCTGGAGTCCCCGACGGGAGTCGGGACTCGCTATCAGAGGATAAGGCCGAGATACGCGGGGCGTGGCCGAGATACGCGGAACGTGGTTAAGATACACGGAGCGTGGCCTAGATACGCGGGGCGTGGCCGAGATAAGCGAGATCGTGGCCTAGATAGGCGGGATCACACCCGAGATACGCGGGATACGGGCTAACCACCCCCAACGGTTCACCAGGTTACTGAGGTACTTCTTCGCCTATAAAAGGGCAAGAGATCACCTCAGATGATTTACGTTGAAAACACTTACTTGAGATTACTGCTTGCCAGTCCATACAAGATACTCATTTAAGCATCGGAGAGGGATTCTGGGTCACCGCCCGGTCTATCCCCTCTTGCAGGATTGCGTGGAGCGAAGGAGCTAGGATCGCCGTCAAAGTCCGTGCCGGAGTTCCACCGTGATCCAACAGGTACCAACTTGCCGAATCGCTGTTGGTTTGATACGCGTATGCTGCGCAACCCCAAGGTCGCAGTCTGGTAAGATCCATCTCTTTACCAGTCTACAGCTCATATGGTGTCGTGTCCACCGATTCTATTTGACCTAGGTTCACCACATAATTTGCAGTCGACTACACATCATCCTTGAAGGAGATCGAAAGTTGAGCTTGCGACATTATGATACTGACTATGTCCTGAATAATGTGTGATTATGATGCTCCACCAATCTGAATCGTTACAGGTATATTCCAGATTGTCGTTTAACAGACAATCAATTTCATTGCATATTCATGCTCCGAGGTTTCGTCCACCTCAAATTGTGCAATAGGTTCTCCCCCTAAGCTCGTTTACAATTCTCGATGAGAAGCTGTATGAGTATTAAGCCCTAAACCGGGTATGTTTGCAATGAAAATTTATTTCGAGCATTCAATCAAACACATTACATTAAATTTTTACTTTGAAACGATGTATCATATCTATCGAAGGAACTACGCGACACGCGTGCGTCACCAGCTGTTACCCGTGGTGAAATCGTTTAGTTTCCAAAATTAATTTAATCGATTTCGCACATGTTCGTCATTACGATTTATTAATTTTATGGAGTACTAAAAAATATGGATTTTAAATCTATTCGCATTCTAACTACACAATCGATGGGTTTACGGTAATTATGATGGAGTATGTCTATCGTTTCGTTCATTCAACCATTTTACCTGATCCAATTCTTGGTTCCTAAATCGTAGGTTTGGATTTTCGTTTCGGATCGTTCCCTTTGACCGGGCCGATTACTGATAAGTAAATTGTACTTCAAATCGAATAACAAATACTTTATTCAATAATTTTGAATCTCAAATAACCAAAATCATCACTTCAAATGAACGGTGAAAGATGAAACGACAATGATGACGTTCTTGATCTGAGGGTCGCGTATTCGATCCATGCTCATCGCAGAGATAGTCGAGAACTTTAGTCATGCCCAAAAAAATTTCTAGCTTTAGCATCCTTGCTTCCACCAGGGCGGATGCAAAAGGATACCAAGCTGTAACATAGGTTGCAATTGAAGTCTTCTTCAACCCCTTTATCCAGAGTTGAGTGTATGACCACATACGTGTTCAGATCATCAAAGAACCTACTCCCATTCTTGGGGAAACAAATTATCACATTCATCTCTCATTGTCAAAATTATACAGACAACAAATATTCATCTATAGTTGTCCTCTACGCTATTCGGAATAATAGCAGAGAGTTCAACACATACTCCTTTTATTCATTATATCCTTACCATCAAGATTGCGAGGAATATCGAATCGCACTCATTCAACCAATTTATACGAACACATTGATAATCATGCATAATTTGGGAGATAATAACATTTTGAGAAAGAATTGCATACATCGAATATCTATTAAATTGGAATACGACATATAATGATTCCTCAACCATCTAAACTAACCGATCGCCAGTAAACCAAGGGAAGGGCGTTCGTGAAAGAGTTCACTTTACCGTCGTCTTCAATCCAATAGAACAATCTCTTAAAAGCAGTTTTATTCGCAAATTACAGGAACGGGAACTTTGAAATAAGCATACCCGATCTTTGCTTTCGCAAGGCCCTTTTTTATTCAAAAATGTTCCGATGAACTTACGCATGTCTATATAATCCTACTTCACTAGTAAATTATCATAGCAAGCCAAAAATTCATCAATAAAACCATACATCATGCATACGCGTCATGCGTTTAATGTTCCGAGGAACTCATGCTAGCATATATAACTCTACCTTCCAAGCTTCCAAGTAAACTATCACATGCAGCTACATCCTCAACATTCAAGCATACGTGTCATACGTGAACACTTCCACATCAATCATGCATATTTGGCGACTGTCTTTCGCTTTTAAAAATTTTAAAATATTAGGGGCTGACTTGATATTCATGCTTACAATTAATCATCCGTGTTTTTAGACATGAATTCTAGGCAATCACAACAATCACAGCATGTCTGTCCTAATGCGTAAACCATATATTTAATCAGGGCTCCGCCACCAACATCCAGCTAGCTTGACATCGTCAAGGCAACAGTTCTAATAAATATATGTGACAAAAAGTAAACAGTTGCAATTCAGCTCTCTAATTGATTCTGATGGGTCCGACTACAGCCGTCAAGCCCTTTAACGGCGAGGAAACGGCAAACAGGCCCACCAGGCCCAGAGTAAAGGTCAAGATGACCTAGGAGAAGGGTCCCGATGAAGGGAGTCCCGACGAAGCAAGGTCCCGACAGAGTCGGTCCCGACAGTGGAGCTGGAAGCTCCCGATGAGAAGACTTTAAGTAGGCCCCGATGATGAATCCCTGAGAATGATTGGCCCTGTCACGATGACGAGGGGCCCCGAGCGGTGACACAACAAGACAACTCTGGAGTCCCCGACGGGAGTCGGGACTCGTTATCAGAGGATAAAGCCAAGATATGCGGGGCGTGGCCGAGATACGCGGAACGTGGTTAAGATACACGGAGCGTGGCAGAGATACGCGGGGCATGGCTAAGATACACGAGATCACGTCCGAGATATGCGAGATACGGGCTAACCACCCCTAACGGTTCACCAGGTACCTGAGGCATCTCTTTGCCTATAAAAGGGCAGGAGATCACCTCAGAAAGACTTACGTTAAGTTGAATACACTTTGAGATCACCAGTCAGACGAAGTACTCATTTAAGCATCGAAGAGGGATTCTGGGTCACCGCCCGGTCTATCCCCTCTTGCAGGATTGCGTGGAGCAAAGGAGCTAGGATTGCCGTCAAGATCCGTACCGGAGTTCCACCGTGATCCAACATTGGCGCCGTCTGTGGGAATCAAACAAAAAGCTGATATGCCTTCTACTCGATCGATGGCGGCTGGCAAGAACAGAAGAGGACAATCCGGTGGTTCCCGTCACCCCGCTGCAACGAACCTGAATTCAGTACTAGAACAAGGGGAAAACCAGAACCATCCTCCGGCTGAACTCTCCCAGACAGGGGGGCACAATGGATCGCATCCCGAAGATGTTGCCCCTCAACACCAGGATAACAGGGGGCAGGAGGCTCCCCCAACTGCAGATTTGACGAGGGCCGTGGCAGAGGCCATGCCCATGTTTCTGGCGGCTGTAGAGGCTCTCTTGGATCGAAGAGAGGCCGCGAGGAGGCAGGAGGAGATGCCCCCGCTGGAGGAAGCAACCCTACCAACAGAGGGTCGGAACGCGCAGGAAGCCCCGCCCCAAGGCCAAGACAGAGGCAGGGCAACTAGTCAGCCAGAGAGGTTCGTGGTTGACGGGCCAGGACCAATACAACACAGGACCATTCCCCTGAATGGTCCCATCACTCCCGACCAGGTGGTAAAGATCGTGAACATCTGTATGGGAGAACAGAAGCCGCTGGTGTCGGAGCTGAGGGATCGATCCACTCATCCCTTCGTTCCCCGACTAATAGACACCCTCGCCCCGCCTGGGCTGGGTATCCCCGAGATTAAGGAATATGATGGCGAAGGGGATCCAGTCCGTCATGTCCAGAAGCATCTTATGGCATGTCTGGGTAGAGCCCCGAATGAAGATATAGTGTGTACACTGTTCCCAAACACACTTGGAGAAAGAGCCCTGACCTGGTTCTTTAGCCTGCCCCCAGGCTGCATTACCTGTTGGGCGGACATGCACGACCGTTTCATTCGACAATACCAAGGCCGCAGGCGTTTGTTGAAGAGCGTGAAGTCCCTGACCCAGGTGGTGCAGAGGCCCGACGAATCGCTGGCACACTATTACCAGCGGTACACCGCCAGCGTAGCAGAGATAAACGAGGAAATCTCGGAGGGCGAGACCATCCGCACCTTTATTCGGAACCTGACAGCCCCCTATGGCTCCGACCTGATGCACAACGTGGCTGAGAAAGCTGTGTGGAATATGGAAGCATTACAGAAGAGGGTGAAGCGGCAGATCGATGTCCAGGAGTCAAAGATAGCCGCGGGAGAATTGGAGCCCCCAAAATCGAACAAAGGGAAGCAGTCGAGCAAGCCATTCGACGATCGTAAGTCAAAGGGCAAACCTGAGGGCAGTCGGGACCGAGGTCGCTCTGGTCGGAAGGATGATAGACGTCCCCCAAGGAAGGATAAGCGGGAAGATCTCGACATTCCTCTCAACTGCTCCATGGCGGAGGTTTTGACGGTCATGGAACGACAAGGTATCTCCAGATACCCCCCGAAGAAAGATGGAGAATTCTTGGGATCCCGCACGGATCGCTACTGCCGATTTCACCGCGCACACGGTCACGACACCAACCACTGTCGGGAACTGAAGAAGGAGATCGAAAAACTGATCCAGAAGGGGAAGCTCAAGGAATTTGTCGGGGACAAGCGGTGTCGATCCCGCTCTCGGTCTCGATCACGGTCTCGTTCCCGATCCCGCGATCGGTCCCCAAAAAAAAGAGAACTGATCCAGAGTCATCCGGTGCTCGCAAAGAGAGACGAGTTATCAACGTGATTCATGGAGGATTTGCTGCTGGAGGTGATACCTCATCCGCCCGAGAGGTCTATGCCTCTAGGATCCCTACGGCGGTAGTGCTGGGTAAGAGGTCCCGATCTTGGACCTTGAAAGAAGAGATGGTAATCTCTTTCTCGTCGGAAGACCTCATAGGCGTGGAGACCCCGCACGACGATGCCTTAGTAGTAACTTTGGATGTAGACGGGTTCGAGATGAAGAGAATTCTAATTGACGGAGGGAGCTCCTCCGACATTCTATTCATGGACGCGCTGGAAGCTATGGGGAAGACGAAGAAAGATCTGAAGGAGGCAAACTTCCCGATGGTCGGGTTCTCTGGCTCAACCTCCTATCCGCTAGGAGTAATCACCTTACCAGTGGAGTTTGGTAGTGGGTGGAAATCAGAAAGGAGGAACGTGGAGTTTGTCGTGGTTGACTCCGCGGGGACCTACAACGCAATTATCGGGAGAACCACCATCAATCCCCTGATGGCGGTTGCCTCGACTGTGCACCAGAAGATGAAGTTCCCGACCGACCACGGGGTCGGAGAGGTCAAGGGCGACCAGGTGGCTTCCCGGAAATGCTATGTCAATGCCACCCGGAGGAGGCGAGAGGCCATGACTGTCCTCCAGACAGATACAGATCCCAGAGAAGAGTTTGGGCGTCGCCCCCCCGTAGAAGATCTGAAAGAAGTCGAGATCGACGGACCCCAGAGGAAGGTAAAAATCGGGTCTGCTCTGACTGAGGAGACAGCCCAAAAATTGGTGGAGTTGCTGAAAGAGTTCAAAGAGCTGTTTGCCTGGTCCCCCAGCGATATGCCAGGAATCAGCCCCGACGTGATCGTGCACGAGCTGAAGATAGACCCCGCGATCAAGCCTATCACACAGAAAAGGCGTCCGATGGGCACGGATAAGAGGATCGCGATCCAACAGGAGGTGGGCAGGTTGCTCGATGCTGGGTTCATTAAAGAACTCCGATTCCAGACTTGGGTGGCCAACCCAGTGCTAGTGAAGAAGACCAACGGGAAATGGCGAATGTGCGTGGACTTCCGCGACCTGAACAAGGCTTGCCCAAAAGACTGCTATCCACTCCCGAGGATCGACCAGCTGGTGGATGCCACGTCGGGACATGAACTATTAAGTTTCATGGATGCGTATTCAGGCTACAACCAGATCAAGATGGCCAAAGAAGACGCCCCCCACACAGCGTTCTATGCAGACAGCGACATCTATCACTACGATGTCATGCCTTTCGGGTTGATCAATGCCGGGGCAACCTACCAGCGGATGGTGAATAAGCTGTTTGGAGATATGCTGGGAGAAACCATGGAAGCCTACGTGGATGATATGCTGGTGAAGTCCCGACAAGCCGAGGATCACGTGCACAACCTTACCATGGCATTTGAGCGGATGAGGCTCCATCAAGTTCGTCTAAACCCGACGAAATGCGTCTTCGGAGTCCACTCAGGGAAATTTTTGGGCTTTATGGTAAGCCAAAGAGGAATTGAAGTGAACCCTGAGAAGCTGAGGGCAATCGAGGAGATGCAGTCTCCGATAAACCATCGGGAGGTGCAAGTACTGAATCGCCGACTAGCTGCAATGAACCGTTTCCTGTCCAAAGCCAGCGACCGATCAATGCCGTTTTTTGAAGTCTTGAGGGCCAACAAAAAATTCGAATGAACCGCCAAATGTGAAGAGGCGTTCCAAGCACTAAAGCAGCACCTTCGCACACTCCCGCCGCTAGCAAAACCGGTTCCAGGCGAGCCGCTCTTCCTTTATTTGACTGTTTCTGAATTTGCCATTAGCTCTGTGTTAGTAAAGGTTGTCGAGGGTAATCAAGTCCCCGTCTATTATGTAAGCAAGGCATTTGCCAAATCTGAATTGAACTATCCCGCCGTTGAGAAGTACCTCTTTGCGTTGATAATTACTGCTCGGAAGCTAAGGCCATATTTCCACGCACACGAGATCACTGTGCTAACGAACCAGCCTTTGAAGCATTTTTTGAACCGACCGGATGCGTCGGGGAGATTGGTGAAATGGGCAGTAGAGCTCAGTGAGTTTCGAATACACTTTGCTCCAAGAACGGCCATCAAGGGCCAGGCATTGGCGGACTTTATAGCAGAATCTACAGCCCCCGATCTAGAAGAAACGGGCCCTGTAGAGGGGGCAACCATGGAGGTCCTGACAGAAGAACAACCAGAGAGGGCAGAGCAATCAGAACAGCCAAACAAAGAAAATACCTGGGAGATGTACACGGACGGCTCCGCGAGTTCAGAAGGGTCAGGAGCGGGCTTTTTGTTGATACCACCAGGTGAAGGTGAACCTCTCCGATACGCCTTGGCTTTAACATTCAAGGCCACAAACTACGAAGCGGAGTATGAAGCTCTTATCACGGGCCTAAAAATTGCTAAAGGCACTGGAATCGATCACTTGAGAGTGAAGTGCGACGCAGCGTTAATCGTGAACCAAGTTCAAGGGCGATACGAAGCAAGGAGTCCGATAATGAAGAAGTATCTGTGAGAGGTACAAACCCTGAGAGAGAGCTTCAAAAGCTTCGATATCGAGGCTATTCCGAGGGAGGAGAACGTAGAGGCAGACGCCTTGAGCAAATTTGCCCTGGGGGCACCCTTAGAAGAAAGTCGGAAGGTGCACTTCCTGGAGAAGGTGATCTTATCAAACATCGACCCCACGCAGGTGTGCACCGTTGAAGCAAAATCGGAGGAGGAGCCCACTTGGATGACCCCGATAGTCGCGTATCTGACTACGGGGGCAGTCCCCGAGGATAAGGTAGCAGCAGACAGGATATGTCGGATCGCGTCTAATTATGTGATGCTGGACAATCAGCTGTACAAGAAGGGTTGGTTCTCGACTCCGTACCTGAAGTGTGTAACAGAACCCGACGATGAGGGGATCGCGGCTTGTCACGAAGGGGCCCGATCCATTTTGAGGAAGGTGTTGAACTTAGGCTACTATTGGCCCACGATGAACAAAGAAGCAACGATGTTGGTCCGATCATGCGACGCGTGCCAGAGGTACGCCCCGAGTATAGTGGCTCCGGCTGCTAACCTGACATCCATCAAGAGCGCTTGGCCCTTCGCGCAATGGGGCATCGACTTGGTGGGACCTCTTCCACAAGGACAAGGACAATGTAAGTATTTACTTGTAGCTATCGATTATTTTTCGAAATGGATAGAGGCGAAGGCATTGGCCAGAACAACGGGGAACCAGATCGTCAAGTTCCTCCAAACCCACATCGTGTCCAGATACGGGATTCCTAAGGTGGTGATCAGCGACAATGGCCCACCGTTTAACGGCTCTCAGGTGAGTGAGTATCTGGAAGAACCGAACGTTGAGCATCGGACCGCCTCCGTACGCCATGCTCAGACTAATGGCCAGGTGGAGTCAGCCAACAAAATCGTGATGGATGGCCTGAAGAAGAGGGTCTATGCCTTGAAGGGCAAATGGCTGAACGAACTGGAAAATGTACTTTGGGCTGTTAGAACGACACCCAAACGATCAACAGGGGAGACTCCGTTTGGCCTCGTATATGGCACGGAAGCTGTCGCCCCTGTGGAGGTAGCTGTGGCGTCCCATCGGATGAAATATTACGAGCCCCTAACGAACGATGAAGTGAGACGTCTGGACTTGGACCTACTCGAAGAGAAAAGGCGGGAAGCCGATGAAGTCCAAGCTCGAATGCGCTTAGCGACGGCCAGATACTACAATCGGCGAGTGAAGTCCTGACAATTCTTTGTCGGGGAGCTGGTTTGGCGTAGCAACGAGTTCACTCTTTTGGATCGAATCAACAAGATGTCACCAAAATGGGAAGGACCTTATAAGGTCGTGGGGATGCCAGCTCCGAACGCATACAAGTTGGAAGACCTCGATGGCAGAACGTTAAAGCATTCTTTCAGTGGCGAACACTTGAAGAAACACCATGCTTGAAGAAAGTCGCCTTAAGTGGTGCCCGATAAAGTCGCCTTAAGTGGTGCCCGATGTAAAATCGCCTTAAGTGGTGTATGTTGTTTATCGTTTAATTCGATGTAAGCCTATCTTATGCCAATAAATAAAGAGGTTGCTTCCAAATAAGAGTTGTCCTTAGATTTATGCTAAGTGTAAAAGTCGCCTTCAGTGGTGCACGATGAAAGTCGCCTTCAGTTATTCCTAAGGTGGTGATCAGCGACAATGGCGGCTCTCAGGTGAAGGAGTATCTGGAAGAACTGAACGTTGAGCATCGGACCGCCTCCGTACGCCATGCTCAGACTAATGGCCAGGTGGAGTCAGCCAACAAAATCATGATGGATGGCCTGAAGAAGAGGGTCTATGCCTTGAAGGGAAAATGGCTGAACGAACTGGAAAATGTACTTTGGGCTGTTAGAACGACACCCAAACGATCAACAGGGGAGACTCCATTTGGCCTCGTATATGGCACGGAAGCTGTCGCCCCTGTGGAGGTAGCTGTGGCGTCCCATCGAATGAAATATTACGAGCCCCTAACGAACGATGAAGTGAGACGTCTGGACTTGGACCTACTCGAAGAGAAAAGGCGGGAAGCCGATGAAGTCCAAGCTCGAATGCGCTTAGCGACGGCCAGATACTACAATCGGCGAGTGAAGTCCCGACAATACTTTGTCGGGAGCTGGTTTGGCGTCGCAACGAGTTCACCCTTTTGGATCGAATCAACAAGATGTCACCAAAATGGGAAGGACCTTATAAGGTCGTGGGGATGCCAGCTCCGAACGCATACAAGTTGGAAGACCTCGATGGCAGAACGTTAAAGCATTCTTTCAGTGGCGAACACTTGAAGAAACACCATGCTTGAAGAAAGTCGCCTTAAGTGGTGCCCGATAAAGTCGCCTTAAGTGGTGCCCGATGTAAAATCGCCTTAAGTGGTGTATGCTGTTTATCGTTTATTTCGATGTAAGCCTATCTTATGCCAATAAATAAAGAGGTTGCTTCCAAATAAGAGTTGTCCTTAGATTTATGCTAAGTGTAAAAGTCGCCTTCAGTGGTGCACGATGAAAGTCGCCTTCAGTGGTGCACAATGAAAGTCGCCTTCAGTGGTGCACGATGAAAGTCGCCTTCAGTGGTGCACGATGAAAGTCGCCTTCAGTGGTGCACGATGAAAGTCGCCTTCAGTGGTGCACGATGAAAGTCGCCTTCAGTGGTGCACGATGAATGCCGCCTTAAGTGGTGCACAATACTTAGATTTATTCTAAGTATCCAAAAGTCGCCTTCGGTGGTGCACAATGAAAGTCGCCTTCAGTGGTGCACGATGAAAGTCACCTTAAGTGGTGCACAATACTTAGATTTATTCTAAGTATCCAAAGGTCGCCTTCGGTGGTGCACGATGAAAGTCGCCTTCAGTGGTGCACGATGTAAGTCGCCTTCAGTGGTGCACGATGAAAGTCGCCTTCAGTGGTGCACGATGAAAGTCGCCTTCAGTGGTGCACGATGAAAGTCGCCTTCAGTGGTGCACGATGAAAGTCGCCTTCAGTGGTGCACGATGAAAGTCGCCTTCAGTGGTGCACGATGAAAGTCGCCTTCAGTGGTGCACGATGAAAGTCGCCTTCAGTGGTGCACGATGAAAGTCGCCTTCAGTGGTGCACGATGAAAGTCGCCTTCAGTGGTGCACGATGAAAGTCGCCTTCAGTGGTGCACGATGAAAGCCGCCTTAACTGGTGCACAATACTTAGATTTATTCTAAGTATCCAAAAGTCGCCTTCGATGGTGCACGATGAAAGTCGCCTTCAGTGGTGCACGATGAAAGTCGCCTTAAGTGGTGCACAATACTTAGATTTATTCTAAGTATCCAAAAGTCGCCTTCGGTGGTGCACGATGAAAGTCACCTTCAGTGGTGCACGATGAAAGTCGCCTTAAGTGGTGCACAATACTTAGATTTATTCTAAGTATCCAAAAGTCGTCTTAAGTGATGCGTGGGATTATGTCGCCTTAAGTGGTGCACGATCTTTAGGTTTATCCTAAGTAACGATTAAGTCGTCTTAAGTGATGCACTCGATATTAAGTCGCCTTAAGTGAGGCAAGTTATTAAATCGTCGGGAAGGACGTATGAGAAATTCTTAAGTATCGAAGTTTCGACTGCTAAGAACTAAGTCGTCTTAAGTGATGCACTCGATGCTAAGTCACCTTAAGTGGTGCGGGTTGTTAAATCGTCGGGAAAGACGGAAGACAACAAAAGATCGGAATTAAAGGAGTCTAATATTGATAAAGGGCTCAAAGTCCCGACGACGACACAAGAGAAGAAAATACAAGGACTCTGAAAGATAAAAGCATTCAAGCTTGGTCCTTGTTGGCAGCATTGGTAGCAGAGGGGTCCACAGGATTATCTTCGGGAGGATTGGCCAGCGGGGCGTCCGCACTTGGAAGCTCAGAGGCGTCTTCGACAATTACGGGGGTACTCCCCCCATCACTCTCCTCGGGAAGAGCAAAATACTTCTTCGCAAAGGGAGCGAGGGAAGGAGACTTGTCGAAGTTGATGGCGTCCCCGTACTCCAGGTGGAGCTCCTCAACGGCGTTGAAGAGAGTGTTCTCCACCTCCGCGCCAAAGAACTTCATGGCATCAGCTTGGAAGCCCTCCGATCTCCGATAGTCCTCCCGACCCTTGGCCTCCGCTTCGGCCAGTTGCACAGGGAATCCCGCGATCAGCTCCTCCAAAGCCTTCTTCTCAAGGACTAGTTGGTCCTCGGCAGCCTTCTTCTCCTGGGTCAGCCGGTCCACAACGGCCCCCCGCTCCTGCCGCTCTTGCCTCAAGAGCCCCTCGAAGTCCGCGATCTGCCGCTGAAGGTCCCGAATCTTCTCATTGAGGACAGCCAGCTCTTTTGCAAGCTTTCCCCGCGAAGACTGGGAGGCCTTGAGATCCGCCTGAAGCTGCTCGCGGACTCCTCGGTCCCGCTCTCGGGCCTCATCATAGGCAATGACGTACCCGATGAGGCGGTTGTAGTCCCCGAGCTCCTGCAATCAAAAGGAAAAATGTTAGAAGGACAAACGACCCGATTTATCATCAAGATAGAGAAGCGAAGTTTCACCTCTATGCGGCGCACAACCATCTCCCTGACATCCCGCTTCATATGCGTCCGATTAAGGTAAATCGGATGCCGCATAGAAGGCAGGATGGAACCCGCCAGCAGATGCAGGGCCAGCTCTTGGTCCTGTTCTCCTTGCGTGAGCGGGACTCCCTGGAGCGTCTGGATAGGAGTCCAGGGGGCATTCTCCTGTGAAGAGTTGAAGGGCCTGTAGAAGTCCCCATCGAGAGCAAGGGGAGAGATAGGACGAGGAAGAGAAGGGCACGTCTCCGTCTCGGCCCGAACAGGGGAGGGAGAGAAGTCGTGGATAGGCGAGAGCTCCCGCTGCTGCGGAGAAGACGAGGGAGGCGGCCCCTGAGGGGTTGGTTTCAAGGGGGATTGCCCCGCCTTCCGACGCTGTTGAGGGGGGTCAGCCCCGCCAGTCTCCTCGGATGAGTCGAGAGTCTCCACCTGACGAAACTGTTCGCCAGATGGTGCCTTCTCTCCAGCTGAGGAAGGCACCCCCGCTGGAGGCGGTGCATCTGCAGAAGCTGCAGCACCCGAGGAAGCTCCCGAGCGACCTGCACCTGGAGGATGAAGAGCTTCAGAAAGGTAGTCAGGAAGTTCATCGGGATTCTTACACCAAATGATACGCCGGGAGACGTATTGATCCTTCCCGCGGTAATGATAGTAGCCTGCCTTCAAGACTCGGGGAGTTTCGCCTCGAAGGATTCTTTTGACATCAGCAATGCGGCCTTTCTTGGTCGAGGAAATCAAGTCCGATGGGACCATCCTTTTATACGATTTAATAGCAAGTCGGAGTTGTTTACCTTCTTCAGCATTCTGGATATCGAAGAGCTGGTCCAGATCCACCCTCGTCCGCTTGGGCTGCTCCGCTGAAGAAAACCCCGACCTGGCAGCAGCCTTCTTGGCAGACTTCCTCTTCCGCGAGGGGCGGACAGCATCAGTCTCCCCCTGCTTAAGGAATAGATCGGTCAGCACAGATACCTTCTTGGCTGCAAACAATAAACAAAGAAAAGTTAGAAGGTTACCCAAGAGACCACGTTGGAAGGGCCGTCGAAGAGCTGCCCCCCAGAGACAATACTGAGAAGTCGGACCCCGGCCTGCACCAGGTCCCGCTCCACAAGGGAATTAGCATTGAGAGGAGTGTAAGACTCCCCCCAACGATAAAGCTGGATTAGTTGGAGAGTCTCGAAATCCTCATCGGCATAAGTATGGAAAGCAGGCGGAGGATCTGCTGCCACCTCCCACCGAGGCCAAGGAATAGAAGAATGTTGGATGAAGAAGTAGCTCTTCTTCCAGCTACTGTTATCGGACCCTGTATCGATCAAGAGTCCCCGACCCTTGACCACCTTCCAGGTGTCACTGATCCAACCGTGCCGGGCAAGCTGCTGCTTACTCTACTTGGGCATCCGAGGGTAGAAGGCGCAAACCCCCGCCTCGTTGCATTTCAACCCATAGAAGGTCCGGAAGAGTTGGAGGCTGTAGACCCATTTCTGTCGAAGACAGAGGACTTGAAAGGCGTTCCAGATACGGATGGCATGAGGAGAGA
Source organism: Clarkia xantiana subsp. parviflora (assembly GCA_036873135.1). Classification (NCBI taxonomy): domain Eukaryota; kingdom Viridiplantae; phylum Streptophyta; class Magnoliopsida; order Myrtales; family Onagraceae; genus Clarkia; species Clarkia xantiana. The sequence goes on along the minus strand of JAPTYO010000022.1, from coordinate 2,196,032 downwards.
AGGTAGTGGGGTGTGTTCTGTAATGATGGCACAGCTCGACCAGGCTACCACAAAAGGGGAACCTGATCCCCGCTGATATTTGTCCCGTAGAGACAAATACCTCCCCTTTCTGGGGACGAGTAACCTCAGGGTCACTCGAGGGACGATGTCGAGGATACGGGAAACGAGGTTCCCAGGTGATGGTGATGCAACCCTCTCGGAGAGCTGCATCATAAGCAGTAGTGGAAATCTCATTTGGAGCATAGTCAAATTTAAAGGGTTTTCTCCCCTCGGAGCTGGAACCGCTGTCTGAAAAGCAACCAGGGCAAGAAAATACAGTGGGACTCTGGGAAAAATTAGAAAGAAAAAGACGAACAAGCAACGAAGAGGGTTTCCTTACCAGACATAATGAGGTAGAGGTTGAAGGAGATGAACAAGATGTCGCCGGAAAGACGATCGGAGAGACTCCAAAGACCTTCGAAATCACAGAGCTTGGAATTGCAGAGGAATCGCAGAGAGCTTTTGAGAATTCAAAGACGGTAAAAGTTAAATTATGACTTTGGCTAGGGTTTTATAGTCGAAGAAGACGGTTGAAAGGACACTTCGATCCGAGTCGTCGAAGTCGAAGAGTCTTAATCTGGACTGTTGAGATGAAACGTGCAGAAGGACAACGGGCGTAATGATGAAACGGCCTGAAAAGCACTTTTCAGAAAAGGACAGGCGCGAAAAATCAGGCACGTGGGTCGAAAACGTCACTCCATTATCTGCTGCATTTAATGCACTAGAAAACCGAAGAGACCTTTGGGATATAGCAGTTATCTACAAAACCCTGAGGAAACGTGGAGGTGAAGACTGATAAATTAAGTAACTGAACCAAGGAACAGATCCCCGACTCTAGTATTGGAAAATCGGGAGTTGGAAGACACGACGAACTAAAAGTCCCTCATGTCTTGGGGGCAAATGATGGGTCCGACTACAGCCGTCAAGCCCTTTAACGGCGAGGAAACGGCAAACAGGCCCACCAGGCCCAGAGTAAAGGTCAAGATGACCTAGGAGAAGGGTCCCGATGAAGGGAGTCCCGACGAAGCAAGGTCCCGACAGAGTCGGTCCCGACAGTGGAGCTGGAAGCTCCCGATGAGAAGCCTTTAAGTAGGCCCCGATGATGAATCCCTGAGAATGATTGGCCCTGTCACGATGACGAGGGGCCCCGAGCGGTGACACAACAAGACAACTCTGGAGTCCCCGACGGGAGTCGGGACTCGTTATCAGAGGATAAAGCCAAGATATGCGGGGCGTGGCCGAGATACGCGGAACGTGGTTAAGATACACGGAGCGTGGCCGAGATACGCGGGGCATGGCTAAGATACACGAGATCACGTCCGAGATATGCGGGATACGGGCTAACCACCCCTAACGGTTCACCAGGTACCTGAGGCATCTCTTTGCCTATAAAAGGGCAGGAGATCACCTCAGAAAGACTTACGTTGAGTTGAATACACTTTGATATCTGTTACTTGCCAGTCAGACGAAGTACTCATTTAAGCATCGGAGAGGGATTCTGGGTCACCGCCCGGTCTATCCCCTCTTGCAGGATTGCGTGGAGCAAAGGAGCTAGGATTGCCGTCAAGATCCGTACCGGAGTTCCACCGTGATCCAACAGATTCAGTCTTTAAATCATGCATTTCCGAGATCCATCCGCATAATCGAAACTAAGCATTAAGGTTTAATAAAAAACATGAAAGTTTTAAACCTTCGAGCAGTGTGTAGACTAATTAAAGTTTAAAAAAATTTGGATTTTAAAACTTGACCATCTTTATTAATTGACTTGAATTCATTTTTGAAAAATCCGGTTTGGTTCAGTCACTTTCGGTCCGGTTCAATTCTGTCTATAAAATCCGGTTCGGTCCTGAAAATCCAGTTCAGTTCGGTCCAAACGGTCCAATAAAATAAGGTTCAATTCAATCACTCAAAACCGGTTCGGTTAGGTTCACTTAGTAACCCCGGTTCGTCCCAACTCGGCTAGGTTGAACCGATTAAGAAAATCCGGTTTGGTTTTATTCCTTTCCTGTTTAGAAAATTGGACCGGCCCATTAATCACACAAGGGTTGGGCCAAAATAATCTTGTGGGCTAAATAGAGATTTAAAGCCCACTAAAAACTTAACTTAGCCTCCAAGATTTATTAACTATATAAAATAATTTACAATATTGCATATATATATAAAAATCGGCACACATAATATATATATATATATATATATTTATTTATTTATTGTCAATATCTTTAACAGGGAAACAAATATACTGACAATATATTTTCTTAATCTTTTAGTTAACTAAATCTATCAATAATATCTTTAATCCCTATAATTTAGCTAGATATATCGATAGTTATATATTTCTATATATTTAATGTGAACCTATTCTTATGTTTCCAATTATAGATATATTGTTACCTTTAATAAAAATTAAAATATGGTAAACAATATCCTTGAAAATTTCGGCCGAAACTTTTGTCTTGGTTCATACGAAATTAAAAATTTTACCTTGTAAATCTCATTAGGGTTCGGCCGAAAAACACCAAATTGGAAACAAGTGGTTAAATTTCAAGATCAAATTTAAATAAGATCTACAATCCAATGTTTGATTTTGATAAAAATCCACTTATTCTTGAAGATCACGAACATCAAATTTTATTGAGAACATCATGAAAAATTTCGGCCCTAACAATTGAAAAAATCGGAAATTTTAAATTTTCACTCTTTAAAATTTCAGCCATCACTTTTAAAAATCAAGAACACCAGTTTATCAAAATCAAGAACTTCTAATACAAGCTCTGATACCACTGTTGGATTACGGGGTTGACTACTACAGAAACATAAATAAGGCACATGCTTGTTATTAGAATTACGCAGCGGAAGATGTGCACATACCTTAAATCCTTTCGGTAGTCCCAAGGATCCCGCTTAGGGAGTTCGCAATCCACCAGACGGAACCCGTAGAAGTTCTTGTTAAGGAAGTCCTACGCGGTATTAGCTCCACAGCAAAGCCTCTGATCGATTCTTGGCATGGACGAAACTCCGGAGTGATTTGCTCCAAGAAAATTGGCACACCCTTGGTGCTTATATATGGTTCGGCCGAAAAAAGTATTAGGGAGGAGGGTTTTTCTCTCAAATCACCACTTATGAGGAATTGTGAATTTCCCTTAATAAAACCCTAACACCCTTATTTATAGGAGCAGCAAAGTGGACAAAAGTCCACTTTGCCCCTAGAACAAGTTTCAACCGGCCATGTATAAGGGAAGCCTAATATTTGGGCCTCTCATGTCAATTGAGATTTGTGTCAAGCTCAATTACCCTAATGTGACATTTACCCAATTTCTTAGGTAACGTATACATATTAATGGGCTCCTAATTACGGTGCCTAATCTCCATATGCAAACAATGTGTTGACTAACATGTACCTAGATAATTTTCTTAGTATTTATCCCCTTATAATCCTACATAGGGTTCGGCCGAAATATTACTTAGGGGTTAAATAGGGTTTCAAAATCCACTAAAAACTTAGCTTAGCCTCCAAGTAATAATAATTATAGATATAATTTCCAAATATATATATATATAAATTTTGGCCACATCAATAATTATATATATTGTCAAGATTCTATATTTATGGATAAAATCTATCAACAATATATTTTCTCAATCTTAGGTAACTAATATATATCAGTAAATATTCTAATTTCCCTAAAATCATGCTAGAATATATCGATAATTAATGTCACAATTATCATGTGAACCTAACCCTAATTTCGGCCGAAATTCACTAACATGGTGCCGAAAATAATTAAAAAAAGTATTTACATGTTATTTCGGCCAAAAACACAAATTTTAGGGTTAGTGGTCAAATTTCTAGATCAAATTTTACTAAGATCAATAATCCAATGTTTAATTTTGATAAAGATCATGGTTTTTTTCTTAAAAGATCATGATTCATGAACACCAAGTTTTTACTAAAATAAAATAAAATCAAGAAATAATAGTTTTACACAAAACTCAAGAACACCAATTTTATCAAAATTATGAACTCCCTACACAAGATCTGATACCACTGTTAGAATTAGGGGACGATTACTACGGAAACAAAAATACATGGTACATGCTATGTATCAAATTACGCAGTTGAAAAATGACACATACCAATATTGCTTTCCGTAGCCCAGGAGCATCGCGGGGAATTCACAATCTGCCGGACGGATCATGTAGGAACTCTTATAAGGAGCAATCTACAGACTATAGTCTCCACAACAAAGCCTTTTTTCAATCTTGTCGCAAGGATGGATCTCCGGGGCAATTTCTTGAAGCAATTCGACAGCTCCTTAAGTTGAGGGTGTTTCAGCCGAACTTCTAGTACAGGGGAGAGGGATTTCTTTTGTATCAACTTAAAGTGAGGAAGTGATTAACCTTAATAAATCCCTAACACTCTCTATTTATAAGAGGTGGTGGGTTAAAACCCACCTAGGGAAATATCCTAAGTTTCTGCCGGCCTAGCAATAAAGGAGAGGCCGAATTTTGGGTCTCTTATGTCTATTGGGTTTTAGGCCTAGCCCAAAATCCCTAATATTGCATTACCCAATTATGATTAGGATGTTGGGTTTATATTAAAGGGCTCCTATTACGGCGGCCCATTCACCAAATGACAACAGTAGCCTCATTGATTTTTGATGTGATTTAAAGCTTAAATTTATTGGTTTAGTCATATTACATTATTTAATTAAATTTAACATAATTATTATTTTTTTAGAGTAATTAAAATGTTATTTTGATGGACTTTTCGTAATTTATAATTGTGCACTATGATTCAATATGAGTGAAAAAAATTTGATCTCAATATCTTTTTACACAAAGTCGTCTGTTTTTAATATCAATAGTTTTTTTATGAAACGGTTGCCAATTTTTTTGGGTTTCCGAATGATCCGAGTTTACTACTTGTTGTGTTTATATACATGTTGTTTAACATAAATCAATTGCATGCTCAATGAGCTTGTTCGAGTTCATAATCCATATACTTTCCCTCAACTAAATTATGATGCTGTTGTTTGCAACTTTCAACGCAATCTTCAACAAATAAATCAAATACTATCAATAAAGAAAATTAATATTGTAATAAGTGTAAAATTAAAGATATATGCATGTATTTCTTTTGTACAACAAAATAAATAGCATAGTTAATAGCTAAACTTTTATCCTAATTAAGATATTATACATGTATCCCAATTAATATGCATAATTTATCTAACTTATCAAGAATAATGAGAGTGAATTCACAGTCGAGATTATTAAAGCTTACAAAAACTATTAGAATATGAATACGAAGAACGTGAATTAGTATACTAATCAAGCGTAACTAATATACATGTAGAAAAAAATGTGAGATTAAAGAAATGAATGAAAAATACTTATGTGTAACATATGAAGAAGATACAAAATCAGTTACCAACCAATTAATATTTTAGTTGGTTACATGACAATAATCCAGCTAGGTATAATATAGATATATATGGATAGAAGATTATAAATCGTCGAATTTACTAAATAATCATTTAAGTTTTATTAGTTTTTTTATTCTTAAAAAAATAGATGAACTATTTATAAAATGGTAAATAAATTTCGAAATAAATTCTATGTAAAAAATATGATATATATTGTTTTAAAAATGAAAAATGTTATTCTAATGAAATAAAACCTTAAAAATTAAGTTTTAACTTTTCATTTTTCTTTAAATTTACTTTTTAATTATAGTTCATCATTTTTATTTTTAGCGTAAAATTATTATTATTTTTAAATAATTTGGATTTTTCATTATATTAAATAGTTAAGAAATAAATAACTTAAAAGTTAAGTTGAAATGATGATAAATTGTGGTGTGCAGAAAATAATTCATAATTTACCGATAGATTTCTCTTACTATAAACTTAGTTGTACATGAATATTGGTTATTATTGAAATGAAGGTAATATTACCATATATATTGAAAACAATAAGGCAGACACTAAGCAACGTAAAGATGACAAACAATTTGTATGTTCATGAATTAATTAAGTAGTAAAGAGCGTGTGCTGACGAGCATCATGTTATTTAGTACCCTGGGATCACAGGCGGCGGTGGCGATGAATAATGGCTTCCAAATATCGGAGGTAGGTGTACATCGTCGAAGCTTTGTGGTGGAGGTGGAGAAGCTGTTGGCGGTGGCGGGGAATGAACTGGAGGCGGTGGGGAATGTACTGGCGGTGGAGGAGAGAAGACCGGTGATGGTGGAGGAGGTGAATGTACCGGCGGTGGCGGAGAGAAGACTGGTGATGGTGGAGGAGGTGAATGTACCGGCGGTGGCGGAGAGAAGACTGGTGATGGTGGAGGAGGGGAATGTACCGGTGGTGGAGGAGAGAAGACAGGTGATGGTGGGGGAGGTGATTGTACCGGCGGTGGAGGAGAGAAGACAGGTGATGGCGGAGGAGGTGAGTGTACCGGCGGTGGAGGAGAGAAGACAGGTGATGGTGGAGGAGGTGAATGTACCGGCGGTGGAGGAGAGAAGACAGGTGATGGTGGAGGAGGTGAATGGAGCGGCGGTGGAGGGGAGAAGACAGGTGATGGTGGAGGAGGTGAATGTACCGGCGGGGGAGGAGGAGGAGACTGGACTGGAGGTGGAGATGGAGGAGGAGAGAAGATGGGAGAGGGTGGTGATGGCACCTCCACTTGCGGGGATGGTTCGGGCGTGGAGACGGCTACCCCATCACCAGGCTTTCGTGGATCCCTCCTCCACGGAACGGGTCCCATGGCTTCTTCAGGAGTGGGAGTGGGAGTGGACTTGGTTGGGGTTCCGCCGCCGCATTTTGCCTTACTGCAATCAACGGGTTGGCTAGTGAAGGCCGCGCATGTTTCAGAGGATCTCTGCTTTTCCTTCCCGGGGATGCAATTTCCAGTGTCTTCAAAGGTGACCTTGAGGTTGGAACCAGGGACGCATTGTTGATCCTCGCCGGAAAAATAGTTATTGGAAAAGGAAAAGTTGGACAAGTTGGGCATGTTGCATATATTAGCGGGGACGGAACCGGTGAGCTTGTTGTTATTGACATTGATGACCTCGATGTTTTTGAGATTTGAGAGAGAGGAGGGGAGTGTCCCGAAGAAGTTGTTGCCACTCACATCAAACACCGTCATTTGAGAAAGTTGGGCAAGTCCTGATGGGAAGCAACCTTCCATGACGTTGTTCATGAACAATACCTCGTTCAAGTGGGGCATCGTCCCGATGGTGTCCGGGATACACCCTGAGAAGTTATTGTTGGCGAACGTTACCACAGACACTGTCGAGTTCCCGATCGTGTGCGGGATCATCGACGTGAAACGATTGTTGTTCAACATCAACGCGTCCAACTCCTTCAAGAATATCTCAGGGGGGAGCTCCCCTTCGAAGTCATTGAACCTGTTTAGTTTAGTTTGTTAATTATATATATATATATTTACAACATATTCTCCTCTATTAATACATATATATTATTATTTCTTTATAGACATATATATATATAATATATATATATTCTTATTTACCTCAGATCGATGTACTTCACTGACGGCCACGACATCACCACCGACGGGAACTTCCCCACGAAGCGGTTATTGCTGATATCGAACTCAAACATCAGCTGAAGCTTCGACAAGCTCTTCGGGACGACCCCGCAGAATCGGTTCGAGTTCAAGTGGAAAAGCGCTACATCTGTCAGAAACCCTAGCTCGACCGGAAGGTATCCTGCCAGGTCAGCATGGTTTAGATCGATGCCACCGACGACTTTCACATTCTTGTCGTCCATCGCCTGGTCACAAAACACGCCCGTATACGAACAAACATCTGACCCGACCCAGTTCTTGGTGGTATTGAATGGGTCGGAATATATGGCTTTTTTCCATGCTTGAAGCGCGATATAAGCCCTTCGGAGCCTCGGGTTAGCAAAATTCAACTTGGGGTCGACTTCGTACTCGGATTCCGGCCGGGGATCAGCGCCTTCTTTTTCGTTGAAAGTAAGGAGTTGGCGGCGAGTGATTAGAGAGACCTCGGCATCCGAGATGGCGACCAAGAAGGTGGGTAAAAATAAGAAGCTGAGGAGAAGGACGGAGGAGAAGAGGAGGAGGCCGCCGGAGGCCTTCATTGAAGAGGTTTTATTTATTTGGTTGATTGATTGATTGATGATGCCTTTTACATTTGGAGAATCCTTTATAGAAAGGAGGAAAGCCCTTCGTATTCATGATCTCTTCCATTTTTAGCTCCACAAAACATGGAGCGATGCTATTTTTTTTGGCCAACCACGTACCTGTTCATCCGGAGATGACAACCAAAACAACATACCATATTTAGAAGATAGAAATATAAAATAGCTAGATTTGTAACTACAATGTCAGTTGAGGTGCGGACCGTATCATCCGTTGTTGAGTTTTGGTTAATCGGAGGTTGATGCAAATTATCCAACTTAGGATTAGGCACAATTCGATTTATGGCTGAACCAATTTCGAACTTAACTAAGCAGTTAAATCAATTTGGTCTGATTTTAGATTTTGGGTTTAAATTGCCTTATATAAATTTTGATATCTAATTTGATTGTAAACTAGTTAAAAATTGGTTCGAACTAGACTGAACCATTTATTGTCATTTTTTTATCGATCAAGAATTATAAATAAGAATAACAAATTAACATAAACCATAATTAAAATACTTTAATATTTCAATAAATCTACATGGTGGAGAAGAGTATCATGGATATGTGTGTAGTAGATTCTTCGAGGAGAAGCGTGTCTAATTTTTCTAATTAGCTTGATTTAATTGGTTTATATAGTGATTATGATACAAAATTTACGGCCTTAGTTACCAATCCTAGGTTTTTTTTCCCCAAAAGAACCGATATAGTTTATACCTAGTACGTATATAAGAAATTTGTATTAAATTTGCAATAAATTACATGAAATCAACAAAGCTTTTGCAATTTGGTTAATTGCTAAACTGGTTCATTTTATCTTAATCCTACACTGCACTATTTAATTATAGAAAATCTGATTTGTTTAATTAACTAGTTCGATCAAACCTGTTCTTAACTGATTATGTTCGGTTCAATACAAATCAAATTAGACTGAACTAGTTTATACGCCCAACCCTAGTGAAACTACATAAGTAAAATGATCAACCTATATAATACGATGATGCAAGGGAATAGTTAATTTCGTAATTGTTAGATTTTACATTGGGCCGAGCCAAGCCTTACGGGCCAACAAAGAGTAGTCATATATGCAAGTGGGGTTCCATCCTAAAACCGATTAGTGATGAGAGGAGGTGGCCCACTTGTTTATATAGTACTCAATTTTACAGATACCAACCGGTGTGGTACTCCAGACTCACGGTGGATGTGTCTATTTCAACATTCCTCCTCACCGTAAGGGCTCTCTGATTAAAAACAGACCCTCTCCCAGGCCCAGGCCCGCACCGAGCTCTGATACCATGTTAGATTCCATAAAAACAACATCGGATGAGACAAAGTGTCTCTTAAGAGTAGGGCTATAACAACGATAAGCTTTATGATTTCCAGAATATCCAACAAAAATACAACGAACAGACTTTGGATCAAGTTTTGTACGGCCTGGTCGATTGTCATACATATAACAAGTACAACCAAAGATCTTTGGTGAAATCGGGAACAAAGGTGCAGAAGGAAATAAGACATTATAAGGTATTGCACCATCAAGAACAGATGAAGGGATAAAATTTATCAGATAACATGCGGTTAGACCGCATCGACCCAGAAACAATGAGGAACATGACCATGTATCATCATAGTGCGAGCCACCTAAAGTATGTGTCTGTTCTTTTGTTCAGCCACTCCATTTTGCTGATGTATGTATGCACATGATGATTCATGAATGATGCCGTTATTACTCATATATTGCACGAATTCAGTTGTGAAATATTATTTTGCATTGTTACTACGAAGGGTTTTAACGGTAGTGCCAAACTGATTTCTCACAAAAGAACAGAAACTCAAAATTTTTGCAAACAGTTCTTGTCTAGGTTTGATAACAAAAAGCCAAGTTGTACGAGAGAAATCATCCACAAACGTAACGAAGTATCGATAACCCGAGATGGATGTAATTGGGCACGGACCCCATATATCTGAATGTACTAAATTAAAGATACTAGCAGATCGACGATTGATCATAGGTGGATGAGAAGTACAGACATGTTTTCCCTGAACACATGACTCACAAACTAGATCTGGAACAGACTGAAATTCGGGAAGTATTATTTTTAGTACCTATAGAGATGGATGACCTAACTGATAATGAACCTCCTAAGCACTACTATTGCTCTTGTACGCAACTCGTTGAGGTGAGCTTTCCAGGTAATATATGCCATTATACTTTTATGCAGTGCCAATCAATTTGTTAGTCCCCAGTTCCTGAAATGTGCATTTAGTTGGAGTGAAAGTAACTGAACAATTTAATTGTTCTATTATTCTTCTTACAGACAATAGATGTTCAGAAAAAGAAGGAACATATAAAACAGATGATAAAGGCATATGTGGTAAAATTTGAGCGGATCCAATTCCTTCTATATGACAAGTGGAGCCATTGGTATTTGGACAGGTGGTTGTGAGGTGTTGGTAAGTCCTGACAGTAAACTCTTATTACCAGCCATGTGATCAGTAGCGCCTGAATCGATAATCCATGATGATTTAGATGCTAACAAGCAGTTGTAAGTCATACCTGGAACGGTGATACTAGTACTCAGAGTCTGAAGCTGGGGTGTTGCGTTGACCAGCTGAACAAGTCGCTGAAAAATCTTAGCAACTTCATCAGAATTAGTGTAGTTGCTATTACCCATATAAGATTTCGCCGCTAATACTAAGTTCTCCATCAATAAAAAGTGGAACTGATATTTGTTAGAGAACAGTAAAAATTAAGCAGTACCAATTCAGAAATGAAATAGAAACCAACAGCAGCTTAGAAATCGCTTAGAAACGGATTAGAAACCGTCGACAGCCAGAAACGAATCAGAAACTGATTAGAAACGAACAGCAGAACCAGCAGTCCAACCAGCAGTCCAAGAAGTACCAGTCAGACCGGACCGGACCAGATAATCAGATAACAGACCAGACGAGATAATAAGAAATCAGACCAGACCGGTATTAAGCAATCACACCGGACAGGAGCAATCAGACCAGAGCATCACTTTGAGCCAAAATTAAACTAATCCCGTACCCTAAACTAAAAGCAGATGAGCCAAGCCCAACGGGCCAGCAGAGAGTAGTCATATATACAAGTGGGGTTCCATCCTAAAACCAATTGGTGATAGGAGGAGGTGACCCACTTGTTTATATACTACTCAATTTTACAGATACCAACAGGTGTGGTACTCCAGACTCACAGTGGATATGTCTATTTCAACATTCCCCCTCACCGTGAGGGCTCTCTGATTTCAACAGACCCTCTCCCAGGACCAGGCCCGCATCGGGCTCTGATACCATAGAGAAGATCGGCGGCGCTGCAACAGTTCTGACTACAGCTGCAGACGACACGGTTCCGACGAGAGTAGGCAGACGAGCGTGATTCCGACTACAGGATTGGAAGACGAGCACGATTCCGACGATTGTACTGGCGGAATCAACCGGCTTAACTGGAGCAGTCAGTAATTGACGAAACTGACAGATCAGATTACAACAAACATGATTGATGCAGTAGATGGGTCTGAGCGTCGAACTGAACGACAGTGGTCAGAGAGGGTGGCCAGTGGGCGTAGGTGACTGAAAGGTTGAAGATGGTCAGCGATCAAATTTGACTGGGCAGTGGGATCAATGGGAAACCTGCTCTGATTCCATGTTAGATTCCACATTGGGTCGAGCCAAGCCCAACGGGCCAGCAGAGAATAGTCATATATGCCAGTGGGGTTCCATCCTAAAACCAATTGGTGATAGGAGGAGGTGGCCCACTTGTTTATATACTACTCAATTTTACAGATACCAACCGGTGTGGTACTCCAGACTCATGGTGGATGTGTCTATTTCAACAGTAACGACATCTTTTGTTTGTTGATACATAATTGTGATTGAAATAGGGGTTGGGGAATCAATATAATGATGTTTGGTTACTTAAGTAAGGATTCATAATTCCTAATTTTGATGGAATAATCAAGGGTTAAAGGTACTTTTCATACCACATGTTTGCCCGAGTGTGGCTTTTAGTACCGGATGTTTGGTTTTGTATACTTTTGGTACCAAACGTTTGAAATAATATGGCTTTTGGTACATCCGTTAGTTGGCCGTTAGTTTTTTCCGTTAAGTGACATGTGCAAGTCACGTGACCGGCACTAAACTTTCAATTTTGTTCAATTTAGTCCCTCAAATATGTTCACAACTTTTAATTTGTTTATTTTAGTCCCAAAACTTCAAAAAAATTAATTGAATCATCGAACCCAATTGACCTAGCCCAAATTCGACCCAAATTAGGCTAGGTCCTAATTGACCTAGCCTGACCTAGCCTAGGGCTAGGTCTGACCCTGGGTTAGGGTTGGCTGGGTCTAGCGACCCCGAACCAGGGTCGGACCTAGCACTAGGCTAGGTCCGGCTAGGTTGATTGGGTTCAATGGTTAAATTGGAATCGATTTTGAAGTTTTGGGACTAAATTAAACAAATTAAAAGTTATGAATATATTTGAGGGACTAAATTGAATAAAATCGAAAGTTTAGGGTCGGTCACGTGACTTGCACATGTCATTTAACGGAAAAAACTAACGGCCAACTAACGGATGTACCAAAAACAACATTTTTTCAAACGTTTTGTACCAAAAGTATACAAAACCAAACATCCGGTACTAAAAGCCACATTCGGCCAAACATGTGGTATAAAAAGTACCTTTAACCCAATAATGAATCATGACCCAACCCTTAATAATGACCATTCAAACTTCTATTGGAATTGGGTGTAAACACCTAATTTTGGTCCGCGCGTAGCACGTTCAAAATGTCACGCGTCAAAAAAAGGAAGTATTTAAATATGGAAGGTCGCGAAGTTTCTAAAGACAGGACTGGCTTAAAATAGGATAGTGTATATGCATTATTTATTGTAAAATATTTAGAAAATATATTATGTGTATTTATGGTGAAATACATAAATATATATGTATATTTTCGGAATATTAAATGCATATTTTTTCAGATTTTATTTTCCTAATTTAGGGGTCCTAGTTTAGCTATAAATAGGGTCCTTTTACATGTAAAAAAGACCAAAAAAAAACAAGAAATATACATCAGATTTCGTAACCCGTGCAAATTTGTCCTGTAGTGAAAAGGTTTTATTTTTTTTTTTAAATTCCCTGCGCTACCTTCGCCGGCGTCCATGGAGCTCGGCCGCCCATCCTAGCCAGCCACCGCGTCGCTGCGACCCGCCGCCACCGCTGCCGTCCCCGCCGTGCCTGCCTGACGCCGCCACCGCTGCCGTCCGAGGTCCTCCTCCGCCCAGTCGAGGTTGCTGTCTGCAGGTGTTTAATTCGTCCAACCGACCGCCGGAGATCCTCCGCCCGACCATCGCCGTGACAGAGCCGGAACTCGCTTGACCAGGACGCCGCCCAGCCGTTCGATTCCGCCTCTGCCACCTTCGCGCCGTCGCCGCCCTTCCCAGACCGTGAGTCCCCGCTGCTGCTTTTTATTTTTTTATTTATTTTTATATTTTTATTTATTTAGTTATTTAATTATTTTGTGTTTATTTTCTTTTATTTATATTTAATTAGATGATTTGGATGTAGATTAATTAGATAACATGTTTTACTGTATGTATATATCTGTAGGACGTATAATTATATCATGATTTTGAGCATGCTTGATTTTATTAGATTTTTTCTCAGTTAAGAGTTTTAGATGTGTAATAGTTTTTTTTTTTTTAGAGTTTATATTTGTCATTAATAATAGTTTCGAATAAAATTAGTTTAGTTTTTTTTATAACGTTAGATAAATTCAATGTAATGCATGTTTAAATTTTTAAAGTGGCAATTAAGTGAATTGAGTACCGAAAGAGCGTAATTAAAGATCTATATTTTTAATTCGTAATAGCACCCCCGAACTCGAATTTCTGATCGTAGACCGATTTAATACCTAGGTGTTTAATTCATTATTCACTTAGGTAATTTAGGATTCTAGTTAGCCTTTATTAACTAGTGGCGACCCAATTCAAAATTTCACGTTTCTAAGAACGTAATTCGCCACAGGTCGGATTTTAGGTCCGACAATTTGGCGACTCTGCTGGGGAAGTTTAGAGGGTTCGGGCTCATTGTATTCGCTTATTGCCATGTTTTTGAGTTTTCATATTTTATTATCTTCACCATTCTAACTTTGTTTTTTGTGTGACAGGTACATATTTTTAGAGTAATAAATTGACATTTTCTTTTTGTGGAATTATTTGAATTCGCACAACCACTTTAGTGTAATATCCAAAATGCCTAAATCCCAGGGCAACTAGGAACCCCCGAGAGTTAGTAAGGGTACGACCGCGCGGCCGAGCCACCAGAACGACTCAGAACAACTCCACTCGCTTGTGAAGGTCTTATGATCCCTGTGATGGGGTGAGGAAACCACCTTGTCGGGAACCTATCAGTGGAACCTACCTTGTAGAGCAAAGCCACACATTTTTTACCCCCTAACATGTTGTGTTTTATCCGTGTTTTTTTGTTGTTGTAAAAAAGAGTTGTCAAGAAAACTATAAGATTTTTTAACTGTGTAATTTTTATTCTCATGCATTCATCTTCTTGCATTTTTTTTTAAAAAAAAACTTTTTTTTTTCAGCTAAGTGGTCGGACATTTAGAAATTTTCTTTCCGTACATGCATTTTGTATGCATTGTTTTTTTTTTTGTTTAAAACCTCTTACCTGAATTATTTATTTATTTATTTCAAACTTGCGTTTCATACGCATTATTTGTTTCTTAAAAAAAAACTCTTCAGGTAAGTTGTGATTTTGGTTAACGCGCCGCGCATTAAAAAAAACATTTTTGGAAATTTTAATTCCCCTTTAGCTATTAGAGCTTCTAATTTCGAACGTGCATTCCATATGCATCATTTCAAAAACTTTTTACCTAAATTGTTTTATTTTAAATAATGCATCCAGTGTGCATTAATTTTAAAAAAATTTTAGATAAATTGTAAGCTCTCTTAGTTTTAGGGCTATTTGTTAAAAAACCTTTTATCTGATTTTTTTTAAAAAAAGATGTGCATCTCATATGCATTATTTTCGAAAAAAACCCTTCAGGTAAATTGTAATTTTTCTTAGTTATAGAACTTTCATTTTTAAGTTTGCATATTGTATTTATTTTTTTTGTGCATCTCATATGCATTTTTTTAAAAAAAAAAAAAAATTCACTTGATTATTTTTTTTTAATTTGAGCAACTAGGATGCATTGATTTTTTTTCCCTCATAAAAAAAAAAACAAAAAAAAAATTCAGGTAACTTGTAAGTTTTCTCAACTGTACAACTTTCACATGTACATCTCATAGGCATTGTTTTAGGAAAAACGATTCTTTTTTTTTTAGATTGTAAATCTTCTCTTAGTTGTTGAGCTTCTAATTCCAAACATGCATTGCATTTGCATTTGTTTTTATAAAAAATTTCACCTGGAGTTTCCATTTTGTACATACATTCCATATGTGTCATTCAGGTAAACCGGTTATAAGTTGTAAGTTTCTTATCGTTAAAACTTTAACTTTTCGAGCATGCATGAGCATTTTTAAAAAATCAAAGTGTCATTCATTTTTATCCAAGGTGTGTTGCACTTTTACGGCAAAATTGTCATTTCAACCTTTGCATGAGCTAGCGTTTTAAAAAAAGAGATTTGATTCTATTTTTTTGAGAAAAAAGTTTAAATGTGCAGTTGAGTGTGACTATTCGAGCTTAAAAAAATGACGAGAAAATCTTTTTGAAAAAAACTTCATTTTGAACATCTATCGTGCGTTCGAGCCAGATAATGCACTCAGCGAAGTCATTTAACTCCAAGCTAGTGCAAAACACCTTATATCATAAATTTTGATTCTTTCTGAAATATAATCAAAATTATGAAATGAATGACATTAGAAGTTTTCCGAAAAATCATGCATGACTCATTTGATTCTTTGTACTAACTTTCGTGTCTGGTCTTTTAAGGTACCCTTGGTTAGGTATCCTGCACATACGAGCTGTGTCGGCCAAATGGGGCAACAAAAAAGAACAAGCAGCCATCCAGTTGCACGAAGCACAAATTGCACATTCGGGATATCCAACACTCTGGTATGATGACTTGTACTTCGTTTTTTCTTGATATTTGAGTGTCCCTACTCTTTTTGCAGATCAGACGACCACTTCGACGAGGTCGCGACCACGTGAAATGTGACTGCTCCAAAGAACTTACATGTCAAAATTCCACCCACCATATGTGGAATTCATACGCGTCCCCGAACCAAGTTGTACATCTTTTTTACGGTGAGGTCTAAAACGGTCGCTGGTAGCCAAGCGGCATCTCCTATTGAGATCGGTCATGTCCGGAGATGAGAAGATATCAAGAGATCACCGAGAATCCCGTTAAGATTCAATGTGCCGATCAGTGAGCATTTGAAATGTCAAGCAAAGAAAACATTAATGTTGGTGCCTTCCGTCAGAGATTCAGGGGCATGTACTTTCCGCCAGTTGTCCACATATACAAGTTGTGTTTTCTAGATGGAGCAGGAAAATCAGGACATGCAACAGATCGATTCACATATGGAGCAAATTTCCATTAAAGATGTCAGACACCCAGGTAAGAGAAGTCGTGATCTATTTTCTCCCCGAAATTTGATTTTTTCCTTACTCATTGTGCAGCTCGGATAATCATCCAAATAAAAACCTCTAAAGAGCACATCTCGTGCACGACCCTTTGCTCGCCAACCATTCTTGTGTCAGCTGCTGAATTTATCCCAGATACCTCAGGCGATATCTATGCCCAAATTTACCATTTGTGGACTACTGTGCCAAACTCAACACCATCCATGTGTGTTCATTGACCAGGCCATTCATCCTGCATGCGACGAGCCTAACCCGATAGTTGCTAGCCATGGGGCATCTCCAGACGAGATCGAGCAATAGTCGGGGCACTTGAGAAGCCGATAGAAGAAATCACTATCTATATCCATTGGTCGTAGGGTCCATCCAGGGCGTTGACACGACCAATATATTTTGACTCAATCACCTGAGTCCTTCTCAAGAAGATGTTTTGAATTAAAATTTTCAATTTGCCACTAGGGGCATGTACATAATTGTTGTTGATTATTTTCGTTTAAAAAAAAAAAACAAGCAAATAGGGCAAAAAAAAAAAAAAGAAAGCAAAACAAAAAAAAAGAGAAAAAAGCAAAAAAAAACTATTTTTTAGGATCACAACCACCCTTTAATAGGCTACCGATAAAAATAAAGAGGGTGCTCATGCATATTTTGTGAGAGCAGTGAAGAAATAAAAGGGTCACAGTTGTCCCTAAATCAACTACAGATAAAAAGGGCCACAACCACCCTTCAAATGGCTACAGATAAAGAACGCTCCTGCAACATCAAAAGCGGAAAATAGGTGAAAGGGCCACAGCCACCCTCCAAACGGCTACAAATAAAAGAGTGACCCCGCGAACCCTGGGAGGGCGGGAGAATAAAAAGGGCCACAGCCACCCTTAAAATGGCTACACAAAAAGAGTGATCTCACGAACCCGGTGAGGGCGGGAAAATAAAAGAAAGGGTCACAGTCGTCCCTCAAACGGCTACAGCCAAAAGAGCGATCCCGAAACATCGATGGCGGATATTAAGTGAAAGGGCCCCAACCACCCTCAAAATGGTTACATACAAATAGTGTTTCCCGGATCAGAGACGAAGAATGAAGGGTCACCGGCACCCTCCGAAGGGCTACAAATACACCCGCATCGAGGCGGAAAATAAAGTATGGGTCACAGCCACCGTTTAATCAAATAGTGCTTCCGCTAGGTTGAAAACCCGAAAGGGTGGCCTAGGCAAAATCAGGAAATGAGGGGCATGGTTGCAAATTCAGAAATTGCAATCATGGCAAAAGGAGAGAAAATAAAAAACCGAGGGGCACGGTCGAAAATCTCTCAATCGGCCGTGGCAAAAGGAGAGAAAAAAGAGAAATTCTCAAAAAACAAAAAAAAAAATTAATCCCGCTAGGTTGTCGCACCATGCGCAATTTAGGCAAAAAAGGGACAAACATTCGTGCGCCTGGTACAGCGTTTTCCAAGTCAACTTCACGGCAAGCGAGACGGTTACAGTATGCTCTCGCAGGTCGCATTCCAAGGATGAATAGGACTGTTACAGTCTGTTCCTACGAGTCAAATTCACGGCAAACGGGACGGTTACAGTCTGTTCTCGCGAGTCAACATTCAATGATGAGTAGGACTGTTACAGTCTGTTCCTACAAGTCACAACCGACAATCAGGATCTGAAGTTATCCAGCTTTCTGAGAGTCACCCCCGACGAACGAAGCCATAGTACTCAGCCTTCGTAAGTCATGCCACTAAAGGCATTTCTCCAACGGACGCCACTAGAGGCACTTCCCCAACGGACGCCACTAGAGGCTCTTCTCCGAGATACGCCGCTAGAGGCATCGCCAAAGGGTCTCCGGTACGGTCTGACGTAGAGGTCTTCCGCCACCAGAGATATCACCAGAGGTTTTCCGGTACGGCCTGACGTAGAGGTCTTCCCTTACCACTCGCCACTAGAGGCATCACCAAAGGTTCTCTGGTACGGTCTGACGTAGAGGTCTTTCGCCACCAGAGATATCACCAGAGGTTTTCCGGTACGGTCTGTCGTATAGGTTTTTCCGTTACCACTCGCCACTAGAGGCGTCACCAGAGGTTGTTGGTACCAATCATCATTAAAGGTTTTACTTTATTGCACGCCACTGGAGGCTTTTCCTTGTCGCTCGCCACTCGAGGCAACGTCGATTGAGGTTTTACTTTACTGCACGCCACTGGAGGCTTTACATTTCCGCATGCCACTAGAGGCTTTACTTTTCTGCACGCCACTGGAGGCTTTACTTTCTGCATTACCAATGGAGGCACCGCCAACAGGGGCACCGCCGACGAAGGTTCTATTTTCTGCACTACCAATGGAGGCACCGCCAACAGGGGCACCACCGACGGAGGTTCTATTTTCTGCATTACCAATGGAGGCACCGCCAACAGGGGCACCGCCGACGGAGGTTCTATTTTCTGCGCTACCAATAGAGGCACCGCCAACAGGGGCACCGCCGACAGAGGTTCTACATCGCCAACAGGGGCACGCTAATAGAGGCACCACCAACAGGGGCACCGTCGACAGAGACTCTACTTTTTTGCACTTTCTGAAATAAGCCAGGAGTTTCCTTGAAGATTCGAAGACTCGAAAGATGATATACTTCCCAACCAAAATTGGTGTTTACTCGTCTTTGGACAAATCCCCTCGAACTTGTTCTACGGGAATTCGCCCAAAGAGGGGCAAGCTGTAAACACCTAATTTTGTCCGCGCGTAGCACGTTCAAAATGTCACGCATCAAAAAAAGGAAGTATTTATATATGGAAGGTCGCGAAGTTTCTAAAGACAGGACTGACTTAAAATAGGATAGTGTATATGCATTATTTATTGTAAAATATTTAGAAAATGTATTATATGTATTTATGGTGAAATACATAAATATATATGTATATTTTGGGAATATTAAATGCATATTTTTCCAGATTTTATTTTCCTAGTTTAGGGGTCCTAGTTTAGCTATAAATAGGGTCTTTTTACATGTAAAAAAGACAAAAAAAAAACAAGAATAATACATCAGATTTCGTAACCCGTACAAATTTTTCATGTAGTGATTTTTTTTTTTTTTTTAATTCCCTGCGCTACCTTCGCCGGCGTCCATGGAGCTCGGCCGCCCATCCTAGCCAGCCACCGCGTCGCTACGACCCGCCGCCACCGCTGCCGTCCCCGCCGTGCCTGCCAGACGCCGCCACCGCTGCCGTCCGAGGTCCTCCTCCGCCCAGTCGAGGTTGCTGTCTGCAGGTGTTTAATTCGTCCAACCGACCGCCGGAGATCCTCCGCCCGACCATCGCCGTGACTGCGACGGAGCTCGCTTGACAAAGACGCCGCCCAGCCGTTCGATTCCGCCTCAGCCGCCTCCGCGCTGGCGCCGCCCTTCCCAGATCGTGAGTACCCGCTGCTGCCAGACCGTGAGTCCCCGCTGCTGCCAGACCGTGAGTCCCCGCTGCTGCTTTTTATTTTTTATTTATTTTTATATTTTTATTTATTTAGTTATTTAATTATTTTGTGTTTATTTTGTGTTATTTATATTTAATTAGATGATTTGGATGTAGATTAATTAGATAACATGTTTTATTGTATGTATATATCTGTAGGAGGTATAATTATATCATGATTTTGTGCATGCTTGATTTTATTAAATTTTTTCTCAATTAAGAGTTTTAGATGTGTAATAGTTTTTTTTTTTTTTTTAGAGTTTATATTTTTCATTAATAATAGTTTCGAATAAAATTAGTTTAGTTTTTTTTATAACGTTAGATAAATTCAATGTAATGCATGTTTAAATTTTTAAAGTGGCAATTAAGTGAATTGAGTACCGAAATGGCGTAATTAAAGATCTATATTTTTAATTCGTAATAGAACCCCCGAACTCGAATTTCTGATCGTAGACCGATTTAATACCTAGGTGTTTAAATCATTATTCACTTAGGTAATTTAGGATTCTAGTTGGCCTTTATTAACTAGTGGCGACTCAATTCAAAATTTCACGTTTTTAAGAACGTAATTCGGCACAGGTCGGATTTTAGGTCCGACATTGGGTATAAAAATAAAAATATAATTTGAATCTTAGATTTTAAGTGAAATTACAATTTATACCTAAACTAATTTATTAATCAAGCATCATAATCTTCATTCTCCATGTATACAACTGAGTGCCGACCTTCCGCCTTTCTGCCGCCGCATTGTATCGTTCTGTCTAGCTCCATTGCCGCTGATGCTGTTTCTACTCCTGCTAGTTGCTGCTCGCCCGCTTGCCGCCATCGCCCACCCCCATCGTCGTACGCCCGCCCCCGCATCTCGCCTTATGTCCGCCGCCGCTCGCCCGCCACCGCTCGCTTGGTTGCACCCACCAGCCTTCCCTCGTCGCTGCTCCCCTGCCCGCCGCAACTACTCGCATGCCGGCCTCCAGCCCGCAGCCTTCGCTCGCTTGCCCCCTTGCCAACCCCTTCGCCCTCCTCTACTAGCCCGTGCGCCTTAATTTGGTCATTTGGTGTTGTCCTCCTTCTCCAAGATCCTGAACGTAGGTTGTATCGTGGCTTGCCGGACGGGGTCCCCTAATCTTGATCTTAACACAAAAGGGTGATATGTATCGACCAACTATACCTCACGGAAGGAAGGGATGAACTAGGGGTTTACTAAGGGATAGAAAAATATCTTCTTACTATTCGTTAGGAGGATGATTAATTTACACACCAAGAAATTTAATTAGCTAGTTCGGTCGAACCCCCTTTATATAGAGTGAAGAGGTGACTTGTTTCCAAATCTTAATCTCTTAAGATAGAGAGTATATATATTTAATTTCTTTTATAGATATATATATATATAATCTCCTACGATTATATATGATCATATACTAAAATAGAATATAATATTAAAGAATATATTATTTACTTGTAGATATATATTATCATTAATGATGTATATATTGTTGAGATCATTTTCCACTTGGGATATCTCGAACTATTTTTCAGGGACCTCAAACCTCGATCCACGAACTAACTTTGACTCTCACTCTGATCCTCGAACTATCTTCGATTTCTGTCTCAATCTTCTAAACACCGGGTTCTGAAAAGCGGGCGGTAACCAGCTTGGAGAGGAGGGGGTGGTGCTGGTTGTGCCGTCTCCGATGCTAAAGTCAGTATTTTAGAGAGAGAAAATTCTAGAGAGAGGTCAGAGCCCAAATAGCCAATTCTCCAGAGTTTCGAGTTAACTTGTTGAAATGGGAGATCCAGGCCCCTATTTATAGGAAACCTGAGAACTTTGCCCGGTTTGATGTCGGTATACAGGAAAGCGCTTACCGACATCGAGATTGGCTATATGCGCGCTAACTTCACGTACATAGAAAAAAATAGGTGTATACGCGCAGTACAAGTCGGTAACCCGGACCGTGTCGATATTCGACACGGTCCAGATTGCCGGACAATCCGGACCTAGTCCGGATTGCTGGAGCAATCCGGAGGTCCCTGGTTCGGGTGCGACGCGCATCCAACCGTTTTGAACCAGGGTGACTGCAGTAGGGTCCGTTTTGTGGTTTTAGCGTGTTTGCGAGGTCCGAAACGTAAATACAACCCAAATTGGACAGATATCCAACACTTGCCCCCGAGTCAAGTTGCGGTTCAAAACCCTCTACTTTTCCGATGTACGTACACAATCTATTCACAGGGTTAGCGTAATAGATGGTATATATGTATAACAATGTGCAGTTAACGACTTATTCATAATAACATGTGATAAGCGAAATACTTGTGATAATAAGTAATCATGCAACGCGGTATCAGCTAGGTACGTGACATGAACGTGTAGCATGATGCTAACATAAAGATGACAACATAGCTCATGGATGACGTAATTGTGCAATAAGAAAAATACTTAGAGCAATTTAAAATTGAAGAGCATGCTTGTCAACATGAAGCATGATGTAAACATAGAATATGATATACGAATATAATATGATGTAAATATGCAACACATACTTAGATTATAAAAATAATCATGTAGCAATCATAAGTTAAAATTATACACACATAAAAATGATAACATGCATAATAGTCTATACGTACGCAAGATGCGATAATGATCGTACGTAGCACGTCATACAACATTAGGGAGTATGTACGTAATGCAAGCATAAGAGAGATGTAAACATGTTTATACATGATGCTAGGGACTTGTGCGAAAATAGATACTATTAATGAAAATTAGGAGAGAGAGTAGTCATTAGCTTACACCCCCCTTTGATAGTTTTCCAAGAAGCTCTCATTGTTTGTTGAAGAAGGAGCCTATGGAGGTGTAAATTTGGAGTGGTCACCTTAACATGCATACAAGGTGTTTGATGAAATGCATTAGGATACTTAGCCTCAAATTGGCCAAAATTTTTCTAAGTGCTGAAAATTTTAGAAAAGTGCAGATGAATTGTTATACTTCCCTTATGCATAGCATTCATTGCCGGCATGTTGCTCCATGCCTTAGCCGTTGTTTTAGCATGCTCGATATTGATGATCGGTAGTTGTACGTACATGGCCGTCAATGGTTTTATGTTGGTGATGATAGCTTAGGCAATGTATGTTGAGCATCATGTATCGATCAATGGTCCTTGTCTGCAAGCATGCTAAAACACTTAGAAAATATTTCAATAATATCTAGTGCTTGTTACCATTGATGTAGTCATATGATTCTTGTCGACCTCCGGCATAGAAACACTTAGAAAATATCGTAGTAGTTGATATTTGCCACTTGATGTACATTATCCACCGTCATGCTAGCATACTTGGAGAATGCTCCTTTATAGTTGATTCCATGCCGCTTGTTGATTGTTGACATCAAGGAAATACCTAGACGACATTTTATGACGGTTGATTTCTTGTCGCATGTAGTCCCATGTCGTAAGTGAAATACTTAGAAAATATTTCAACCATGTCTTGCTGCATGCCGGCATCTTGTCGTACATGGATATTTGATAGTATGCTGACGGCTTGTTGTATGTTGACACATAGTAGCATGTTGACACTTAGTAGCATGTTGACCGCTTGCAATATGCTCACTGTCATCCTGAGCAAAACACTTAGAAAATATTCCTTGATGGTCGACACCTTGTTATGTGTCGATTGCTGACATAGTCGAATACTGAGAAGATATCACTTGATAGTCAACACTTTGCCATATACCGACAGCTGTATGCGCATGCTCGTATGTACACGCTTGTATGCGTGCACTTGCCCCCACACTTAGAATCTTTTCTATATCCTTTGCTATGTGCGCTGTATCCATAGACTTGATGTAGAGATATAGTGCATGTCGTCGGCTGTCATAGTAAAATACTTAGGAAATATTTCGTCCTTGTTATCATGAGTAAGTCTACTATTCCCATTCTGCAAGTAATTCTGTGTCCGGATGTCGACATGGTTGAGTAGTTAAACAATGCAATAAGTATAGATGTTGATGTCCTTGCTTTATTAATTGATGTTGGTATTCATATACTTCCTTTTGAAGATTTGGTATATTGATGATCTTTATAGTTTGTATCATGCTGCAATGTAGGTCGGACTGATTGGAGAAAGCTCGTCTTTGCAGACAGTTGATGTACATGGTAGTCCACTTATCTGAAAAGATGTCCGCCCAGTTGCCCCCGCTACTCTGGAGTCTCCAGACATGGTTGCAGTAAAGAACTTGTGAGTAAGGCACCTCCTTGTATCTTCTTTGAACTTGTTAATTTTTCAAGTTGTTGCTTTCATGTTGCTTTTGTTTGCAAGTTGCTCCGTACATGCGACTGAACGCATGGTTGCAATTCCTGGATTTAGCACAATTCAAAAGATCCGTCGCAGGGGCGCGTTGCTCGAGCGATTCTTAATTGTCTATGCCGAGTGCAACCGTGCAAACTCCTTGCGATAAAGGGAATAGAGTTGAGGGTCGTGCGGTGACGCCTTCTGCCCCCCGGTCGAGGGACCGGCCCAAGGAGGAGCGTTCCTTCCATTGAGGTAAGCGTTGTTTACTTCTTCGCAATTGAAGTTTGAACTTGAATATGACTGATTTTGATGCATGCATTGCTGCTTGACGCGCCCATGTTGAAGACTTATATCGAACTCCTGGGTGGTATTAAGTTGTCTGCTTCCAGCGTGTTGAACCCTTGAGTTATTTCCACTGTCCGTATGTACTGAACTTGCATGATAAAATATATATCCTTAGATGATGAGCATGGTGAGCATGATGAGATTGACCTCGTTGTTATAATGGATAAACATCCAATATTGCGACTTCCGCATTGCAGGGTGTTATTAGCGCCCCTCTTGAAAAAATTTCCAAGGCATGGCATGATATGTACACTTGGTACTTGTAGCATTGCATGTAGTAATGAACTTGGCACTTGGCCCTTGACATGTAGGAGTGATGTCTTGACGAAGCAAGACTTAAGTTTATACCGTCTCTTAGTTCCACTCTAAGGCGACGTTGTACAAGACTCGACTTGTAGTTTGATGAGTTTTTCAAACAGGGTGCGCTCCTGCTAGCGTTTTTGAATGAAGCCTACCCACTTAAGGGGGTCTTCCTTATGTCTGCATCCTTAAGAGGATATGTATAGTTTGAGTATCCATGAAGCCATCCTAACAAGGAATGTATCTTCATGGCGTATGAACCCTTAAGAGGGATTTACATACTTTGTAGATATGTGGGGTTGTCGTCTAACAAGAGGACTTCCGCCACGATGGGGTGATCAGTCCCACCTAAGTGCCGCATCCTGGTTTATGCAGGGAATGGCTATGAACACGAGGATTTGCTTCTAAGAGCATTTCGCAGAATGCCATTTTTTAGAAGTAAACATGGGGTTTGCCCTTACAAAGAGGGTACCACAAGTTGTCCCTTTTCGCAAAATGCCATTTTTTTAGAAGTAAACATGGGGTTTGAGTAGAGAATTTTATAAGTCCTTTTTTGTAGATAACCCGCAAGTTGTCATCGCCGCATATAAGTTGACTGTGCACATAGCGCTATGACTTTGTGTTGCCGACATCTTCTTGATATAGCCGTCGTTATATATGGAGAAATAAACTCCTTGTTGGTATAGATAATAGATATGTTTGCATTGTATGCCATAAGTTCCTAGTTAAATATAGTATTTAGCTTGTATTGTTGAAGTAGATATTATGCGCATAGGTTGCTACCTTGTGCAATTCCAATGTAGTAATCATAGTGTAGTATGTACCTATGAACAAGGTTACACTTTGTCAGATAGTTGCAATGTTTGTAAGTTTGTAAAAATATGGAGTTATGAATTTCTTTTTAACTAATGCATATAACAAGCAGAGTAAAGGAATCTGATACGAGGATCCCTTCGTTGTGTAGGAAACTTCCCTTAGTGCAGATGTGATAGGTGCGGACATGTCGGGAGCGGAGCTTTTCAAGTACCGCTCACTCTATGTGTTTGTGAATATGTACGTACAGGGAGATACTATGCATTGCTGTATGTATCCTTTAGTCGATACGCGTCGATGCTCGATAAAGGAAGAGCTGATATTTGAGTAGAATATTCGCTGAGATGTCGCGATTTATAATTAACTTGGATACTTGTTGTGATGATGCAAATAATATATACGCGACCATTACTTGGCTTAAATGCCTAAGTAGAATGTCCATAGATAGAGAATTCCAAAGAGTGTTGCATACAGGTCCTCCTAGTGTTGTTCTCCATATAAGATGTGTCATTGAGATATTTCTTGGATGTACTTACAACCTGTCTCAAATTAGTCGCAATACTTTGAGGTATATATTGGTTAAGGAATAGAATGAAGTTATATATCTTCATATGGCTCTATCGCCTGCAATACCAATATGACTGGATCAGACTATTCGCGACTAGTCTGTTCCATTCAGCTTGGATTCTGTTTTGACTAAACCAGGCTACCCTGAGTAGTTGTCCTACTTGAGTGGTCTGCTTTATTCATAGTAGTGCTGTTGTGAAGTTGTTATCTCATACCTGAGTTTACCTTTAGCAATAGCGCGTGTTACCTGGACCTTGTTTTAGTTGAAGATATCGTCTTTTGAGGGCGATGCTTGGTGTTGATAACAAACATATGGGTGTTATATGGCCTAAGCCGTTTGTTGTTCCTAGTGCGATAGCTTGTGTTGTTGATGCGATTAATATGTGCGTTGCTTTTGGTTTTATTCCAAAGTAATGAGCATAGTGTAATAAGGTACCTATGAGAGTAGATTTAACCTTCATTAGATATTTGGAGTTCATACAACGGATTACAGGAAGGCGTCAACTGATCGCTCTTTTTGAAAAGTACTAAGGCTAATAAGCATAAGTTGTACTTAATCTAAAAAGAATTAAAGTAGATATGCAAAAAATGAGAAAAAGGGATTGATGATGTGTTTGACGTCTTCATAGGTGACTTGTCAGCAAGTTGATTTTGCCACGTGCCACATAGTTCCTCAGTGCATCTATCGTGTTAAGCTCTTCAACCTCCTCCATTGGGAATGAACAAATGTTGGTGTTATGCCCCCCAGTTTTATGGTGCTTGCATCGTTCTTCAACGTTCTTGCCAAGGAAGGCAGTCATTGGCTCAAGTGGACGGGGAAGCTTGCTTTCCGGGAGTTTGACATTTGTTTCTTCCACCTTCATGATCCAAGGACTGTAGAAGTCGTCATAATTGGTTTCCTGAATGACGTTGTTTTTCCCACGCTTCGCAAGAGGTGGATTATTATTCGCCTTTTCTTTTCCTCTGCCTTTTCCTGAAGACTCCACATGAGACTTCTTCTGATGCTTGTTGCTTTGGTCGAAATACTTCTTCATCTCTCCTTTTAAGATGAAGCTGTTTACATGGAATCTTAGGCTGACACAGCTGTCTGTCTCGTGGCCATACACTTCGTGATTTTCACACCATTTGCTTTCATCTTTTCCCAATGGGCCTTTGCGGAATTTAGAGGGCTTTTTCCAAAGCTTGGTCTCCTTTATTTCTTTCAAGATGACAGACAGCGGTGTGTTCAATGGAACACATTTGGCGAGATTGGTCTCTTTGAGTCTTTGGACGTCTGATTGGAATGACTTCTTTTGTTTTTGTTGTCTCTTTTCCCAGGAAGCGTCCATCTTTTCCTCAATTATTGCTTCAAGGTTCTTGTTGTAAGTCCCGCGATTGGGATATCATCTTCATCAACAGGTTTTTCTCCTTCCCTCCTTGTGACGGATGTCAACATCGTCTTGGCTTGTCATCGTAGAGGAACCTTCCGTGTGCATCTTGAGCGAGCGGTTGGAGGTTGTCTCCAAGTCCCTTCTTGGTGTTGTGCTTTCATATACGGGTTGTATGGGCGCGCAACTCCTTGCCTTGTTTGTTAATACTGGAAGGTACCTTCCGTGAATTTCCCCCCTTCTCCTTGGTGCGGTATGTCTTGATGACTTGTGTTTCGGGACATTTCTCTTTTCCCCTCAGTTTGTCCGTTGTTTGGAGCCGGTGGTGGTGGTGGTGGCGGGGCATATCCTTGGTTCCTTTGCATCCTTCGGAATGCAAGCTGCTCTTCGAGCGCGGCCATTTTGGTAGGAGCGATAGGTAGTGGCGGGTTGACACCTTCATATCGGGGGACTCCCTCTTCTGACATCCCGTAAGGAAGTTCTTCATTGATGTGCTTCTTAGATTCAAATCCCAGCGGGGGTGTAAAGTGCTTTGCATTGTTGACTCCTTGGTCATACTGTACGAAGGGCGAACTTCTTGTTGGCATGAAGAAGGAATTGGATGTGGCACCAGGCATGTGGGAGGATCCAAGTTGACTTCTTGTCGACTTCTGCGTGGTTATGACCAAGGCATCGTGGTGCACACTGTGCTCTTTGTCCTTTGATGACACACAATTGACAGCATCCTTCATGACGAC
>JAPTYO010000022.1:0-145878 GCA_036873135.1 Clarkia xantiana subsp. parviflora | reverse complement strand
TTGATCATACTAAAGTCTTTATCCCTTTTTGTTCGGTCTCAGAATCAACATTTATTCATAGGGTAACACTCTCGGAGCTCCAAATCGGATGAAATCATTATTATCGCAGTTATTATAAACATATATGATCATACTAAAGTCTTTATCCCTTTTTAGTTCTGTCTCAGAATCACACGTTTATTCATAGGGTAACACTCTCGGAGCTCTGAATTGGATGAAAACAGTTGCTATCGTGCATTTACTCTAAACATGTGATCATACTAAAGTCTTTATCCCTTTTTGGTTCGGTTTCAGAATCAACATTTATTCATAGGGTAACACTCTCGGAGCTCCAATCGGATGAAATCAGTTATTATCGCAGTTATTATAAACCATATGATCATACTAAGTCTTTATCCCTTTTTAGTTCTGTTCTCAGAATCACCGTTTATTCATAGGGTAACACTCTCGGAGCTCTGAAATGGATGAAAACATTGCTATCGCATTAACTCTAAACATGTGGTCATCTAAGTCTTTATCCCTTTTTGGTTCGGTCTCAGAATCAACATTTATTCATAGGGTAACACTCTCGGAGCTCCAAATCGGATGAAATCAGTTATTATCGCAGTTATTATAAACATATATGATCATACTAAAGTCTATATCCCTTTTTAGTTCTGTCTCAGAATCACCGTTTATTTATAGGGTAACACTCTCGGAGCTCTGAATTGGATGAAAACAGTGCTATCGCATTTACTCTAAACATGTGATCATACTAAAGTCTTTATCCATTTTTGGTTCGGTTTCAGAATCAACATTTATTCATAGGGTAACACTCTCGGAGCTCCAAGTCGGATGAAATCAGTTATTATCGCAGTTTGTTATAAACAAATATGATCATACTAAAGTTTATATCCCTTTTTAGTTCTGTCTCAGAATCACCGTTTATTCATAGGGTAACACTCTCGGAGCTCTGAATTGATGAAAACAGTTGCTATCGCATTTACTCTAAACATGTGATCATACTAAAGTCTTTATCCATTTTTGGTTCGGTCTCAGAATCAACATTTATTCATAGGGTAACACTCTCGGAGCTCCAGATCGGATGAAATCAGTTATTATCGCAGTTGTTATAAACATATATGATCATACTAAAGTCTTTATCCCTTTTTAGTTCTGTCTCAGAATCACCGTTTATTCATAGGGTAACACTCTCGGAGCTCTGAATTGGATGAAAACAGTTGCTATCGCATTTACTCTAAAATGTGATCATACTAAAGTCTTTATCCATTTTTGGTTCGGTCTCAGAATCAACATTTATTCATAGGGTAACACTCTCGGAGCTCCAATCGGATGAAATCAGTTATTATAGCAGTTGTTATAACATATATGATCATACTAAAGTCTATATCCCTTTTTAGTTCTGTCTCAGAATCACCGTTTATTCATAGGGTACACTCTCGGAGCTCTGAATTGGATGAAAACAGTTGCTATCGCATTTACTCTAAACATGTGATCATACTAAAGTCTTTATCCATTTTTGGTTCGGTCACAGAATCAACATTTATTCATAGGGTAACACTCTCGGAGCTCCAAGTCGGATGAAATCAGTTATTATCGCAGTTGTTATAAACAAAGATGATCATACTAAATTTATATCCCTTTTTAGTTCTTTCTCAGAATCACCGTTTATTCATAGGGTAACACTCTCGGAGCTCTGAATTGGATGAAAACAGTTGCTATCGCATTTAATCTAAACATGTGATCATACTAAAGTCTTTACCCATTTTTGGTTCGGTCCCAGAATCAACATTTATTCATAGGGTAACACTCTCGGAGCTCCAAGATCGGATGAAATCAGTTATTATAGCAGTTGTTATAAACATATATGATCATACTAAAGTCTTTATCCCTTTTAGTTCTTCTCAGAATTCGCCTTTTATTCATAGGGTAACACTCTCGGAGCTCTGAATTGGATGAAAACAGTTGCTATCCATTTACTCTAAACATGTGATCATACTAAAGTCTTTATCCCTTTTTGGTTCGGTCTCAGAATCAACATTTATTCATAGGGTAACACTCTCGGAGCTCCAAATCGGATGAAATCAGTTATTATCGCAGTTGTTATAAACATATGATCATACTAAAGTCTTTATCCCTTTTTAGTTCTGTCTCAGAATCACCGTTTATTCATAGGGTAACACTCTCGGCTCTTAATTGGATGAAAACAGTTGCTATCGCATTTACTCTAAACATGCGATCATACTAAAGTCTTTATCCTTTTTGGTTCGGTTTCAGAATCAACATTTATTCATAGGGTAACACTCTCGGAGCTCCAATCGGATGAAATCAGTTATTATCGCAGTTGTTATAACACATATGATCATACATAAAGTCTTTATATCCCTTTTTAGTTCTGTCTCAGAATCACCGTTTATTCATAGGGTAACACTCTCGGAGCTCTGAATGGATGAAAACAGTGCTATCGCATTTTCTAGTCTAACATGTGATCATACTAAAGTCTTTATCCATTTTTGGTTCGGTCTCAGAATCAACATTTATTCATAGGGTAACACTCTCGGAGCTCCAAATCGGATGAAATCAGTTATTATCGCAGTTGTTATAAACATATATGATCATACTAAAGTCTATATCCCTTTTTAGTTCTGTCTCAGAATCACCGTTTATTCATAGGGTAACACTCTCGGAGCTCTGAATTGGATGAAAACAGTTGCTATCGCATTTACTCTAAACATGTGATCATACTAAAGTCTTTATCCATTTTTGGTTCGGTTTCAGAATAAACATTTATTCATAGGGTAACACTCTCGGAGCTCCAAGTCGGATGAAATCAGTTATTATCGCAGTTGTTATAAACATAATGATCATACTAAAGTTTATATCCCTTTTTAGTTCTTTCTCAGAATCACCGTTTATTCATAGGGTAACACTCTCGGAGCTCTGAATTGGATGAAAACAGTTGCTATCGCATTTACTCTAAACATGTGATCATACTAAAGTCTTTACCCATTTTTGGTTCGGTCCCAGAATCAACATTTATTCATAGGGTAACACTCTCGGAGCTCCAGATCGGATGAAATCAGTTATTATAGTTGTTATAAACATATATGATCATACTAAAGTCTTTATCCCTTTTTAGTTCTGTCTCAGAATCACCGTTTATTCATAGGGTAACACTCTCGGAGCTCTGAATTGGATGAAAACAGTTGCTATCGCATTTACTCTAAACATGTGATCATACTAAAGTCTTTATCCCTTTTTGGTTCGGTCTCAGAATCAACATTTATTCATAGGGTAACACTCTCGGAGCTCCAAATCGGATGAAATCAGTTATTATCGCAGTTGTTATAAACATATATGATCATACTAAAGTCTTTATCCCTTTTAGTTCTGTCTCAGAATCACCGTTTATTCATAGGGTAACACTCTCGGAGCTCTGAATTGGATGAAAACAGTTGCTATCGCATTTACTCTAAACATGTGATCATACTAAAGTCTTTATCCTTTTTGGTTCGGTCTCAGAATCAACATTTATTCATAGGGTAACACTCTCGGAGCTCCAAGTCGGATGAAATCAGTTATTATCGCAGTTGTTATAAACATATATGATCATACTAAAGTTTTATCCCTTTTTAGTTCTTCTCAGAATCACCGTTTATTCATAGGGTAACACTCTCGGAGCTCTGAATTGGATGAAAACAGTTGCTATCGCATTTACTCTAAACATGTGATCATACTAAAGTCTTTACCATTTTTGGTTCGGTCTCAGAATCAACATTTATTCATAGGGTAACACTCTCGGAGCTCCAAGTCGGATGAAATCAGTTATTATCGCAGTTGTTATAAACAAATATGATCATACTAAAGTTTATATCCTTTTTAGTTCTTTCTCAGAATCACCGTTTATTCATAGGGTAACACTCTCGGAGCTCTGAATTGGATGAAAACAGTTGCTATCGCATTTACTCTAAACATGTGATCATACTAAAGTCTTTATCCATTTTTGGTTCGGTCTCAGAATCAACATTTATTCATAGGGTAACACTCTCGGAGCTCCAATCGGATGAAATCAGTTATTATAGCAGTTGTTATAAACATATATGATCATACTAAAGTCTTTATCCCTTTTTAGTTCTGTCTCAGAATCACCGTTTATTCATAGGGTAACACTCTCGGAGCTCTGAATTGGATGAAAACAGTTGCTATCGCATTTACTCTAAACATGTGATCATACTAAAGTCTTTATCCCTTTTTGTTCGGTCTCAGAATCAACATTTATTCATAGGGTAACACTCTCGGAGCTCCAATCGGATGAAATCAGTTATTATCGCAGTTATATAAACATATATGATCACTAAAGTCTTTATCCCTTTTTAGTTCTGTCTCAGAATCACCGTTTATTCATAGGGTAACACTCTCGGAGCTCTGAATTGGATGAAAACAGTTGCTATCGCATTTACTCTAAACATGTGATCATACTAAAGTCTTTATCCTTTTTTGGTTCGGTCTCAGAATCAACATTTATTCATAGGGTAACACTCTCGGAGCTCCAATCGGATGAAATCAGTTATTATCGCATTTATTATAACATATAAAGTCTATATCCCTTTTTAGTTCTGTCTCAGAATCACCGTTTATTCATAGGGTAACACTCTCGGAGCTCTGAATTGGATGAAAACAGTTGCTATCGCATTAATCTAAACATGTGATCATACTAAAGTCTTTATTTTTTTTGGTTCGGTCTCAGAATCAACATTTATTCATAGGGTAACACTCTCGGAGCTCCAGATCGGATGAAATCAGTTATTATCGCAGTTGTTATAAACATATATGATCATACTAAAGTCTTATCCCTTTTTAGTTCTGTCTCAGAATCACCGTTTATTCATAGGGTAACACTCTCGGAGCTCTGAATTGGATGAAAACAAATGCTATCGCATTTACTCTAAACATTGATCATACTAAAGTCTTTATCCATTTTTGGTTCGGTTTCAGAATCAACATTTATTCATAGGGTAACACTCTCGGAGCTCCAAGTCGGATGAAATCAGTTATTATCGCAGTTGTTATAAACATAGATGATCATACTAAAGTTTATATCCCTTTTTAGTTCTTCTCAGAATCACCGTTTATTCATAGGGTAACACTCTCGGAGCTCTGAATTGGATGAAAACAGTTGCTATCGCATTTAATCTAAACATGTGATCATACTAAAGTCTTTATCCCTTTTTGGTTCGGTCTCAGAATCAACATTTATTCATAGGGTAACACTCTCGGAGCTCCAGATCGGATGAAATCAGTTATTATAGCAGTTATTATAAACATATATGATCATACTAAAGTCTTTATCCCTTTTTAGTTCTGTCTCAGAATCACCTTTATTCATAGGGTAACACTCTCGGAGCTCTGAATTGGATGAAAACAGTTGCTATCGCATTTACTCTAAACATGTGATCATACTAAAGTCTTTATCCCTTTTTGGTTCGGTCTCAGAATCAACATTTATTCATAGGGTAACACTCTCGGAGCTCCAAATCGGATGAAATCAGTTATTATCGCAGTTATTATAAACATATATGATCATACTAAAGTCTTTATCCCTTTTTAGTTCTGTCTCAGAATCACCGTTTATTCATAGGGTAACACTCTCGGAGCTCTGAATTGGATGAAAACAGTTGCTATCGCATTTACTCTAAACATGTGATCATACTAAAGTCTTTATCCATTTTTGGTTCGGTTTCAGAATCAACATTTATTCATAGGGTAACACTCTCGGAGCTCCAAGTCGGATGAAATCAGTTATTATCGCAGTTGTTATAAACATAGATGATCATACTAAAGTTTATATCCCTTTTTAGTTCTTTCTCAGAATCACCGTTTATTCATAGGGTAACACTCTCGGAGCTCTGAATTGGATGAAAACAGTTGCTATCGCATTTATCTAAACATGTGATCATACTAAAGTCTTTATCCCATTTTTGGTTCGGTCCAGAATCAACATTTATTCATAGGGTAACACTCTCGGAGCTCCAGATCGGATGAAATCAGTTATTATCGCAGTTGTTATAAACATATATGATCATACTAAAGTCTTTATCCCTTTTTAGTTCTGTCTCAGAATCACCTTATTCATAGGGTAACACTCTCGGAGCTCTGAATTGGATGAAAACAGTTGCTATCGCATTTACTCTAAACATGTGATCATACTAAAGTCTTTATCCCTTTTTGTTCGGTCTCAGAATCAACATTTATTCATAGGGTAACACTCTCGGAGCTCCAAATCGGATGAAATCAGTTATTATCGCAGTTATTATAAACATATATGATCATACTAAAGTCTTTATCCCTTTTTAGTTCTGTCTCAGAATCACCGTTTATTCATAGGGTAACACTCTCGGAGCTCTGAATTGGATGAAAACAGTTGCTATCGCATTTACTCTAAACATGTGATCATACTAAAGTCTTTATCCATTTTGGTTCGGTTTCAGAATAAACATTTATTCATAGGGTAACACTCTCGGAGCTCCGTCGGATGAAATCAGTTATTATCGCAGTTGTTATAAACAAATATGATCATACTAAAGTTTTATCCCTTTTTAGTTCTGTCTCAGAATCACCGTTTATTCATAGGGTAACACTCTCGGAGCTCTGAATTGGATGAAAACAGTTGCTATCGCATTTAATCTAAACATGTGATCATACTAAAGTCTTTATCCATTTTTGGTTCGGTCTCAGAATCAACATTTATTCATAGGGTAACACTCTCGGAGCTCCAATCGGATGAAATCAGTTATTATCGCAGTTGTTATAAACATATATGATCATACTAAAGTCTTTATCCCTTTTTAGTTCTGTCTCAGAATCACCTTTATTCATAGGGTAACACTCTCGGAGCTCTGAATTGGATGAAAACAGTTGCTATCGCATTTACTCTAAACATGTGATCATACTAAAGTCTTTATCCTTTTTGGTTCGGTCTCAGAATCAACATTTATTCATAGGGTAACACTCTCGGAGCTCCAAATCGGATGAAATCAGTTATTATCGCAGTTATTATAAACATATATGATCATACTAAAGTCTTTATCCCTTTTTAGTTCTGTCTCAGAATCACCGTTTATTCATAGGGTAACACTCTCGGAGCTCTGAATTGGATGAAAACAGTTGCTATCGCATTTACTCTAAACATGTGATCATACTAAAGTCTTTATCCCTTTTTGTTCGGTTCAGAATCAACATTTATTCATAGGGTAACACTCTCGGAGCTCCAAATCGGATGAAATCAGTTATTATCGCAGTTATTATAAACATATATGATCATACTAAAGTCTTTATCCCTTTTTAGTTCTGTCTCAGAATCACCGTTTATTCATAGGGTAACACTCTCGGAGCTCTGAATTGGATGAAAACAGTTGCTATCGCATTTACTCTAAACATGTGATCATACTAAAGTCTTTATCCTTTTTTGGTTCGGTCTCAGAATCAACATTTATTCATAGGGTAACACTCTCGGAGCTCCAAATCGGATGAAATCAGTTATTATCGCAGTTATTATAAACATATGATCATACTAAAGTCTATATCCCTTTTTAGTTCTGTCTCAGAATCACCGTTTATTCATAGGGTAACACTCTCGGAGCTCTGAATTGGATGAAAACAGTTGCTATCGCATTTACTCTAAACATGTGATCATACTAAAGTCTTTATCCATTTTTGGTTCGGTTTCAGAATCAACATTTATTCATAGGGTAACACTCTCGGAGCTCCAAGTCGGATGAAATCAGTTATTATCGCAGTTGTTATAAACAAATATGATCATACTAAAGTTTATATCCCTTTTTAGTTCTTTCTCAGAATCACCGTTTATTCATAGGGTAACACTCTCGGAGCTCTGAATTGGATGAAAACAGTTGCTATCGCATTTAATCTAAACATGTGATCATACTAAAGTCTTTATCCCTTTTTGGTTCGGTCCCAGAATCAACATTTATTCATAGGGTAACACTCTCGGAGCTCCAGATCGGATGAAATCAGTTATTATCGCAGTTGTTATAAACATATATGATCATACTAAAGTCTTTATCCCTTTTTAGTTCTGTCTCAGAATCACCGTTTATTCATAGGGTAACACTCTCGGAGCTCTGAATTGGATGAAAACAGTTGCTATCGCATTTACTCTAAACATGTGATCATACTAAAGTCTTTATCCCTTTTTGGTTCGGTCTCAGAATCAACATTTATTCATAGGGTAACACTCTCGGAGCTCCAAATCGGATGAAATCAGTTATTATCGCAGTTATTATAAACATATATGATCATACTAAAGTCTTTATCCCTTTTTAGTTCTGTCTCAGAATCACCGTTTATTCATAGGGTAACACTCTCGGAGCTCTGAATTGGATGAAAACAGTTGCTATCGCATTTACTCTAAACATGTGATCATACTAAAGTCTTTATCCATTTTTGGTACGGTTTCAGAATCAACATTTATTCATAGGGTAACACTCTCGGAGCTCCAAGTCGGATGAAATCAGTTATTATCGCAGTTGTTATAAACAAAGATGATCATACTAAAGTTTATATCCCTTTTTAGTTCTTTCTCAGAATCACCGTTTATTCATAGGGTAACACTCTCGGAGCTCTGAATTGGATGAAAACAGTTGCTATCGCATTTAATCTAAACATGTGATCATACTAAAGTCTTTACCCATTTTTGGTTCGGTCCAGAATCAACATTTATTCATAGGGTAACACTCTCGGAGCTCCAGATCGGATGAAATCAGTTATTATAGCAGTTGTTATAAACATATATGATCATACTAAAGTCTTTATCCCTTTTTAGTTCTGTCTCAGAATCACCTTTATTCATAGGGTAACACTCTCGGAGCTCTGAATTGGATGAAAACAGTTGCTATCGCATTTACTCTAAACATGTGATCATACTAAAGTCTTTATCCCTTTTTGGTTCGGTCTCAGAATCAACATTTATTCATAGGGTAACACTC
This sequence comes from Clarkia xantiana subsp. parviflora, assembly GCA_036873135.1. NCBI lineage: Eukaryota > Viridiplantae > Streptophyta > Magnoliopsida > Myrtales > Onagraceae > Clarkia > Clarkia xantiana. Next base: position 136,873 of record JAPTYO010000022.1, on the reverse strand, counting down.
TCGGAGCTCCAAATCGGATGAAATCAGTTATTATCGCAGTTATTATAAACATATATGATCATACTAAAGTCTTTATCCCTTTTTAGTTCTGTCTCAGAATCACCGTTTATTCATAGGGTAACACTCTCGGAGCTCTGAATTGGATGAAAACAGTTGCTATCGCATTTACTCTAAACATGTGATCATACTAAAGTCTTTATCCCTTTTTGGTTCGGTTTCAGAATCAACATTTATTCATAGGGTAACACTCTCGGAGCTCCAAATCGGATGAAATCAGTTATTATCGCAGTTATTATAAACATATATGATCATCTAAAGTCTTTATCCCTTTTTAGTTCTGTCTCAGAATCACCGTTTATTCATAGGGTAACACTCTCGGAGCTCTGAATTGGATGAAAACAGTTGCTATCGCATTAACTCTAAACATGTGATCATACTAAAGTCTTTATCCTTTTTTGGTTCGGTCTCAGAATCAACATTTATTCATAGGGTAACACTCTCGGAGCTCCAAATCGGATGAAATCAGTTATTATCGCAGTTATTATAAACATATATGATCATACTAAAGTCTATATCCCTTTTAGTTCTGTCTCAGAATCACCGTTTATTCATAGGGTAACACTCTCGGAGCTCTGAATTGGATGAAAACAGTTGCTATCGCATTTACTCTAAACATTTGATCATACTAAAGTCTTTATCCATTTTTGTTCGGTTCAGAATAAACATTTATTCATAGGGTAACACTCTCGGAGCTCCAAGTCGGATGAAATCAGTTATTATCGCAGTTGTTATAAACATAGATGATCATACTAAAGTTTATATCCCTTTTAGTTCTTTCTCAGAATCACCGTTTATTCATAGGGTAACACTCTCGGAGCTCTGAATTGGATGAAAACAGTTGCTATCGCATTTAATCTAAACATGTGATCATACTAAAGTCTTTACCCATTTTTGGTTCGGTCCCAGAATCAACATTTATTCATAGGGTAACACTCTCGGAGCTCCAGATCGGATGAAATCAGTTATTATCGCAGTTGTTATAAACATATATGATCATACTAAAGTCTTTATCCCTTTTTAGTTCTGTCTCAGAATCACCTTTATTCATAGGGTAACACTCTCTGAGCTCTGAATTGGATGAAAACAGTTGCTATCGCATTTACTCTAAACATGTGATCATACTAAAGTCTTTATCCCTTTTTGGTTCGGTCTCAGAATCAACATTTATTCATAGGGTAACACTCTCGGAGCTCCAAATCGGATGAAATCAGTTATTATCGCAGTTATTATAAACATATATGATCATACTAAAGTCTTTATCCCTTTTTAGTTCTGTCTCAGAATCACCGTTTATTCATAGGGTAACACTCTCGGAGCTCTGAATTGGATGAAAACAGTTGCTATCGCATTTACTCTAAACATGTGATCATACTAAAGTCTTTATCCATTTTTGGTTCGGTTTCAGAATCAACATTTATTCATAGGGTAACACTCTCGGAGCTCCAAGTCGGATGAAATCAGTTATTATCGCAGTTGTTATAAACAATATGATCATACTAAAGTTTATATCCCTTTTTAGTTCTGTCTCAGAATCACCGTTTATTCATAGGGTAACACTCTCGGAGCTCTGAATTGGATGAAAACAGTTGCTATCGCATTTAATCTAAACATGTGATCATACTAAAGTCTTTATCCCATTTTTGGTTCGGTCCCAGAATCAACATTTATTCATAGGGTAACACTCTCGGAGCTCCAGATCGGATGAAATCAGTTATTATCGCAGTTGTTATAAACATATATGATCATACTAAAGTCTTTATCCCTTTTTAGTTCTGTCTCAGAATCACCTTTATTCATAGGGTAACACTCTCGGAGCTCTGAATTGGATGAAAACAGTTGCTATCGCATTTACTCTAAACATGTGATCATACTAAAGTCTTTATCCCTTTTTGGTTCGGTCTCAGAATCAACATTTATTCATAGGGTAACACTCTCGGAGCTCCAAATCGGATGAAATCAGTTATTATCGCAGTTATTATAAACATATATGATCATACTAAAGTCTTTATCCCTTTTTAGTTCTGTCTCAGAATCACCGTTTATTCATAGGGTAACACTCTCGGAGCTCTGAATTGGATGAAAACAGTTGCTATCGCATTTACTCTAAACATGCGATCATACTAAAGTCTTTATCCCTTTTTGTTCGGTTTCAGAATCAACATTTATTCATAGGGTAACACTCTCGGAGCTCCAAATCGGATGAAATCAGTTATTATCGCAGTTATTATAAACATATATGATCATAAAGTCTTTATCCCTTTTTAGTTCTGTCTCAGAATCACCGTTTATTCATAGGGTAACACTCTTCGGAGCTCTGAAATGGATGAAAACAGTTGCTATCGCATTAAGTCTAAACATGTGATCATACTAAAGTCTTTATCTTTTTTTGGTTCGGTCTCAGAATCAACATTTATTCATAGGGTAACACTCTCGGAGCTCCAAATCGGATGAAATCAGTTATTATCACAGTTATTATAAACATATATGATCATACTAAAGTCTATATCCCTTTTTAGTTCTGTCTCATAATCACCGTTTATTCATAGGGTAACACTCTCGGAGCTCTGAATTGGATGAAAACAAATGCTATCGCATTTACTCTAAACATTTGATCATACTAAAGTCTTTATCCATTTTTGGTACGGTTTCAGAATAAACATTTATTCATAGGGTAACACTCTCGGAGCTCCAAGTCGGATGAAATCAGTTATTATCGCAGTTGTTATAAACAAAGATGATCATACTAAAGTTTATATCCCTTTTTAGTTCTTTCTCAGAATCACCGTTTATTCATAGGGTAACACTCTCGGAGCTCTGAATTGGATGAAAACAGTTGCTATCGCATTTAATCTAAACATGTGATCATACTAAAGTCTTTACCCTTTTTGGTTCGGTCCCAGAATCAACATTTATTCATAGGGTAACACTCTCGGAGCTCCAGATCGGATGAAATCAGTTATTATAGCAGTTGTTATAAACATATATGATCATACTAAAGTCTTTATCCCTTTTAGTTCTGTCTCAGAATTCGCCTTTATTCATAGGGTAACACTCTCTGAGCTCTGAATTGGATGAAAACAGTTGCTATCGCATTTACTCTAAAATGTGATCATACTAAAGTCTTTATCCCTTTTTGGTTCGGTCTCAGAATCAACATTTATTCATAGGGTAACACTCTCGGAGCTCCAAATCGGATGAAATCAGTTATTATCGCAGTTATTATAAACATATATGATCATACTAAAGTCTTTATCCCTTTTTCGTTCTGTCTCAGAATCACCGTTTATTCATAGGGTAACACTCTCGGAGCTCTGAATTGGATGAAAACAGTTGCTATCGCATTTACTCTAAACATGTGATCATACTAAAGTCTTTATCCATTTTTGGTACGGTTTCAGAATAAACATTTATTCATAGGGTAACACTCTCGGAGCTCCAAGTCGGATGAAATCAGTTATTATCGCAGATGTTATAAACAAAGATGATCATACTAAAGTTTATATCCCTTTTTAGTTCTTTCTCAGAATCACCGTTTATTCATAGGGTAACACTCTCGGAGCTCTGAATTGGATGAAAACAGTTGCTATCGCATTTAATCTAAACATGTGATCATACTAAAGTCTTTACCCATTTTTGTTTCGGTCCCATAATCAACATTTATTCATAGGGTAACACTCTCGGAGCTCCAGATCGGATGAAATCAGTTATTATAGCAGTTGTTATAAACATATATGATCATACTAAAGTCTTTATCCCTTTTTAGTTCTGTCTCAGAATCACCTTTATTCATAGGGTAACACTCTCTGAGCTCTGAATTGGATGAAAACAGTTGCTATCGCATTTACTCTAAACATGTGATCATACTAAAGTCTTTATCCCTTTTTGGTTCGGTCTCAGAATCAACATTTATTCATAGGGTAACACTCTCGGAGCTCCAAATCGGATGAAATCAGTTATTATCGCAGTTATTATAAACATATATGATCATACTAAAGTCTTTATCCCTTTTTAGTTCTGTCTCAGAATCACCGTTTATTCATAGGGTAACACTCTCGGAGCTCTGAATTGGATGAAAACAGTTGCTATCGCATTTACTCTAAACATGTGATCATACTAAAGTCTTTATCCCTTTTTGGTTCGGTTTCAGAATCAACATTTATTCATAGGGTAACACTCTCGGAGCTCCAAATCGGATGAAATCAGTTATTATCGCAGTTATTATAAACACATATGATCATAAAGTCTTTATCCCTTTTTAGTTCTGTCTCAGAACCACCGTTTATTCATAGGGTAACACTCTTCGGAGCTCTGAATTGGATGAAAACAGTTGTTATCGCATTAAGTCTAAACGTGTGATCATACTAAAGTCTTTATCTTTTTTTGGTTCGGTCTCAGAATCAACATTTATTCATAGGGTAACACTCTCGGAGCTCCAATTCGGATGAAATCAGTTATTATCGCAGTTATTATAAACATATATGATCATACTAAAGTCTATATCCCTTTTTAGTTCTGTCTCATAATCACCGTTTCTTCATAGGGTAACACTCTCGGAGCTCTGAATTGGATGAAAACAATGCTATCGCATTTACTCTAAACATTTGATCATACTAAAGTCTTTATCCATTTTTGGTACGGTTTCAGAATAAACATTTATTCATAGGGTAACACTCTCGGAGCTCCAAGTCGGATGAAATCAGTTATTATCGCAGTTGTTATAAATAAAGATGATCATACTAAAGTTTATATCCCTTTTTAGTTCTTTCTCAGAATCACCGTTTATTCATAGGGTAACACTCTCGGAGCTCTGAATTGGATGAAAACAGTTGCTATCGCATTTAATCTAAACATGTGATCATACTAAAGTCTTTACCCATTTTTGGTTCGGTCCCAGAATCAACATTTATTCATAGGGTAACACTCTCGGAGCTCCAGATCGGATGAAATCAGTTATTATAGCGGTTGTTATAAACATATATGATCATACTAAAGTCTTTATCCCTTTTTAGTTCTGTCTCAGAATCACCGTTTATTCATAGGGTAACACTCTCGGAGCTCTTAATTGGATGAAAACAGTTGCTATCGCATTTACTTTAAAAATGTGATCATACTAAAGTCTTTATCCCTCTTTGGTTCGGTCTCATAATCAACATTTATTCATAGGGTAACACTCTCGGAGCTCCAAATCGGATGAAATCAGTTATTATAGCAGTTATTATAAACATATATGATCATACTAAAGTCTATATCCCTTTTAAGTTCTGTCTCAGAATCACCGTTTATTCATAGGGTAACACTCTCGGAGCTCTGAATTGGATGAAAACAGTTGCTATCGCATTTACTCTAAACATGTGATCATACTAAAGTCTTTATCCATTTTTAGTTCGGTTTCAGAATAAACATTTATTCATAGGGTAACACTCTCGGAGCTCCAAGTTGGATGAAATCAGTTATTATCGCAGTTGTTATAAACAAGATGATCATACTAAAGTTTATATCCCTTTTTAGTTCTTTCTCAGAATCACCGTTTATTCATAGGGTAACACTCTCGGAGCTCTGAATTGGATGAAAACAGTTGCTATCGCATTTAATCTAAACATGTGATCATACTAAAGTCTTTACCCATTTTTGGTTCGGTTTCAGAATAAACATTTATTCATAGGGTAACACTCTCGGAGCTCCAAGTCGGATGAAATCAGTTATTATCGCAGTTGTTATAAACAAAGATGATCATACTAAAGTTTATATCCCTTTTTAGTTCTTTCTCAGAATCACCGTTTATTCATAGGGTAACACTCTCGGAGCTCTGAATTGGATGAAAACAGTTGCTATCGCATTTAATCTAAACATGTGATCATACTAAAGTCTTTATCCATTTTTGGTTCGGTCCCAGAATCAACATTTATTCATAGGGTAACACTCTCGGAGCTCCAGATCGGATGAAATCAGTTATTATAGCAGTTGTTATAAACATATATGATCATACTAAAGTCTTTATCCCTTTTTAGTTCTGTCTCAGAATCACCGTTTATTCATAGGGTAACACTCTCGGAGCTCTGAATTGGATGAAAACAATTGCTATCGCATTTACTCTAAAATGTGATCATACTAAAGTCTTTATCCCTTTTTGGTTCGGTCTCAGAATCAACATTTATTCATAGGGTAACACTCTCGGAGCTCCAAATCGGATGAAATCAGTTATTATCGCAGTTGTTATAAACATATATGATCATACTAAAGTCTATATCCCTTTTAAGTTCTGTCTCAGAATCACCGTTTATTCATAGGGTAACACTCTCGGAGCTCTGAATTGGATGAAAACAGTTGCTATTGCATTTACTCTAAACATGTGATCATACTAAAGTCTTTATCCATTTTTGGTTCGGTTTCAGAATAAACATTTATTCATAGGGTAACACTCTCGGAGCTCCAAGTTGGATGAAATCAGTTATTATCGCAGTTGTTATAAACAAAGATGATCATACTAAAGTTTATATCCCTTTTTAGTTCTTTCTCAGAATCACCGTTTATTCATAGGGTAACACTCTCGGAGCTCTGAATTGGATGAAAACAGTTGCTATCGCATTTAATCTAAACATGTGATCATACTAAAGTCTTTACCCATTTTTGGTTCGGTTTCAGAATAAACATTTATTCATAGGGTAACACTCTCGGAGCTCCAAGTCGGATGAAATCAGTTATTATCGCAGTTGTTATAAACAAAGATGATCATACTAAAGTTTATATCCCTTTTTAGTTCTTTCTCAGAATCACCGTTTATTCATAGGGTAACACTCTCGGAGCTCTGAATTGGATGAAAACAATTGCTATCACATTTAATCTAAACATGTGATCATACTAAAGTCTTTATCCATTTTTGGTTCGGTCCCAGAATCAACATTTATTCATAGGGTAACACTCTCGGAGCTCCAGATCGGATGAAATCAGTTATTATAGCAGTTTTTATAAACATATATGATCATACTAAAGTTTTTATCCCTTTTTAGTTCTGTCTCAGAATAACCCTTTATTCATAGGGTAACACTCTCGGAGCTCTGAATTGGATGAAAAAAGTTGCTATCGCATTTACTCTAAACATGCGATCATACTAAAGTCTTTATCCCTTTTTGATTCGGTTTCAGAATCAACATTTATTCATAGGGTAACACTCTCGGAGCTCCGAATCGGATGAAATCAATTATTATCGCGATTATTATAAACATATATGATCATAAAGTCTTTATCCCTTTTTAGTTCTGTCTCAGAACCACCGTTTATTCATAGGGTAACACTCTTCGGAGCTCTGAATTGGATGAAAACAGTTGTTATCGCATTAACACTAAACATGTGATCATACTAAAGTCTTTATTTTTTTTGGTTCGGTCTCAGAATCAACATTTATTCATAGGGTAACACTCTCGGAGCTCCAAATCGGATGAAATCAGTTATTATCGCAGTTAGTATAAACATATATGATCATACTAAAGTCTATATCCCTTTTTAGTTCTGTCTCAGAATAGCGTTTATTCATAGGGTAACACTCTCGGAGCTCTGAATTAGATGAAAACAGTTGCTATCACATTTACTCTAAACATGTGATCATACTAAAGTCTTTACCCATTTTTGGTTCGGTTTCAGAATAAACATTTATTCATAGGGTAACACTCTCGGAGCTCCAAGTCGGATGAAATCAGTTATTATCGCAGTTGTTATAAACAAAGATGATCATACTAAAGTTTATATCCCTTTTTAGTTCTTTCTCAGAATCACCGTTTATTCATAGGGTAACACTCTCGGAGCTCTGAATTGGATGAAAAATTGCTATCACATTTAATCTAAACATGTGATCATACAAAAGTCTTTATCCATTTTTGGTTCGGTCCCAGAATCAACATTTATTCATAGGGTAACACTCTCGGAGCTCCAGATCGGATGAAATCAGTTATTATAGCAGTTTTTATAAACATATATGATCATACTAAAGTTTTTATCCCTTTTTAGTTCTGTCTCAGAATAACCCTTTATTCATAGGGTAACACTCTCGGAGCTCTGAATTGGATGAAAAAAGTTGCTATCGCATTTACTCTAAACATGCGATCATACTAAAGTCTTTATCCCTTTTTGATTCGGTTTCAGAATCAACATTTATTCATAGGGTAACACTCTCGGAGCTCCGAATCGGATGAAATCATTATTATCGCAGTTATTATAAACATATATGATCATAAAGTCTTTATCCCTTTTTAGTTCTGTCTCAGAACCACCGTTTATTCATAGGGTAACACTGTTCGGAGCTCTGAAATGGATGAAAACAGTTGTTATCGCATTAACACTAAACGTGTGGTCATACTAAAGTCTTTATTTTTGTTTGGTTCGGTCTCAGAATCAACATTTATTCATAGGGTAACACTCTCGGAGCTCCAAATCGGATGAAATCAGTTATTATCGCAGTTAGTATAAACATATATGATCATACTAAAGTCTATATCCCTTTTTAGTTCTGTCTCAGAATCAGCGTTTATTCATAGGGTAACACTCTCGGAGCTCTGAATTGGATGAAAACAGTTGCTATCACATTTACTCTAAACATGTGATCATACTAAAGTCTTTATCCATTTTTTATTCGATTTCAGAATAAACATTTATTCATACGGTAACACTCTCGGAGCTCCAAGTCGGATGAAATCAGTTATTATCGCAATTGTTAAAAACATATATGATCATACTAAAGTTTATATCCCTTTTTAGTTCTGTCTCAGAATCACCGTTTATTCATAGGGTAACACTCTCGGAGCTCTGAATTGGATGAAAACAGTTGCTATCGCATTTACTCTAAACATGTGATTATACTAAACTCTTTATCCATTTTGTTCGATCTCAGAATCATCATTTATTCATAGGGTAACACTCTCGGAGCTCCAAATCGGATGAAATCAGTTATTATCGCAGTTATTATAAACATATATGATCTTACTAATGTTTTTATCCCTTTTAAGTTCGGTCTCAGAATCACCGTTTATTCATAGGGTAACACTCTCGGAGCTCTGAATTGGATGAACTCAGTTGCTATCGCATTTATTCTATACATGTGATCATACTAAAGTCTTTATCCTTTTTTATTCGATTTCAGAATAAACATTTATTCATAGGGTAACACTCTCGGAGCTCCAAGTCGGATGAAATCAGTTATTATCGCAATTGTTAAAAACATATATGATCATACTAAAGTTTATATCCCTTTTTAGTTCTGTCACAGAATCACCGTTTATTCATAGGGTAGCACTCTCGGAGCTCTGAATTGGATGAAAACAGTTGCTATCGCATTTACTCTAAACATGTGATTATACTAAACTCTTTATCCATTTTGTTCGATCTCAGAATCATCATTTATTCATAGGGTAACACTCTCGGAGCTCCAAATCGGATGAAATCAGTTATTATCGCAGTTATTATAAACATATATGATCTTACTAATGTTTTTATCCCTTTTAAGTTCGGTCTCAGAATCACCGTTTATTCATTGGGTAACACTCTCGGAGCTCTTAATTGGATGAACTCAGTTGCTATCGCATTTATTCTATACATGTGATCATACTAAAGTCTTTATCCTTTTTTATTTCGTTCTCAGAATCAACATTTATTCATAGGGTAACACTCTCGAAGCTCCGAATCGGATGAAATCAGTTATTATCGCAGTTATTGTAAACATATATGATCTTACTAAAGTCTTTATCCCTTTTTAGTTCTGTCTCAGAATCACGTTTATTCATAGGGTAACACTCTCGGAGCTCTGAATTGGATGAAAACAGTTGCTATCACATTTACTCTAAACATGTGATCATACTAAAGTCTTTATCCATTTTTTATTCGATTTCAGAATAAACATTTATTCATAGGGTAACACTCTCGGAGCTCCAAGTCGGATGAAATCAGTTATTATCGCAATTGTTAAAACATATATGATCATACTAAAGTTTATATCCCTTTTTAGTTCTGTCTCAGAATCACCGTTTATTCATAGGGTAACACTCTCGGAGCTCTGAATTGGATGAAAACAGTTGCTATCGCATTTACTCTAAACATGTGATCATACTAAACTCTTTATCCATTTTGTTCGATCTCAGAATCATCATTTATTCATAGGGTAACACTCTCGGAGCTCCAAATCGGATGAAATCAGTTATTATCGCAGTTATTATAAACATATATGATCATACTAATGTTTTTATCCCTTTTTAGTTCGGTCTCAGAATCACCGTTTATTCATTGGGTAACACTCTCGGAGCTCTTAATTGGATGAACTCAGTTGCTATCGCATTTATTCTATACATGTGATCATACTAAAGTCTTTATCCTTTTTTATTTCGTTCTCAGAATCAACATTTATTCATAGGGTAACACTCTCGAAGCTCCGAATCGGATGAAATCAGTTATTATCAAAGTTATAGTAAACACATATGATCTTACTAAAGTCTTTATCCCTTTTTAGTTCTGTCTCAGAATCACCGTTTATTCATAGGGTAACACTCTCGGAGCTCTGAATTGGATGAAAACAGTTGCTATCGCATTTACTCTAAACATGTGATTATACTAAAGTCTTTATCCATTTTGTTCGGTCTCAGAATCATCATTTATTCATAGGGTAACACTCTCGGAGCTCCAAATAAGATGAAATCAGTTATTATCGCAGTTATTATAAACATATATGATCTTACTAATGTTTTTATCCCTTTTTAGTTCGGTCTCAGAATCACCGTTTATTCATAGGGTAACACTCTCGGAGCTCTTAATTGGATGAACTCAGTTGCTATCGCATTTATTCTATACATGTGATCATACTAAAGTCTTTATCCTTTTTTATTTCGTTCTCAGAATCAACATTTATTCATAGGGTAACACTCTCGGAGCTCCGAATCGGATGAAATCAGTTATTATCAAAGTTATAGTAAACATATATGATCTTACTAAAGTCTTTATCCCTTTTTAGTTCTGTCTCAGAATCACCGTTTATTCATAGGGTAACACTCTCGGAGCTCTGAATTGGATGAAAACAGTTGCTATCGCATTTACTCTAAACATGTGATCATACTAAAGTCTTTATCCCTTTTTGGTTCGGTCTCAGAATCAACATTTATTCATAGGGTAACACTCTCGGAGCTCCAAGTCGGATGAAATCAGTTATTATCGCAGTTTTTATAAACAAAGATGATCATACTAAAGTTTATATCCCTTTTTAGTTCTTTCTCAGAATCACCGTTTATTCATAGGGTAACACTCTCGGAGCTCTGAATTGGATGAAACTAATTGCTATCACATTTAATCTAAACATGTGATCATACAAAAGTCTTTATCCATTTTTGGTTCGGTCCCAGAATCAACATTTATTCATAGGGTAACACTCTCGGAGCTCCAAATCGGATGAAATCAGTTATTATCGCAGTTATTATAAACATATATGATCTTACTAATGTTTTTATCCCTTTTTAGTTCTGTCTCAGAATCACCGTTTATTCATAGGGTAACACTCTCGGAGCTCTGAATTGGATGAAAACAGTTGCTATCGCATTTACTCTAAACATGTGATCATACTAAAGTCTTTATTCCTTTTGGTTCGGTCTCAGAATCAACATTTATTCATAGGTTAACACTCTTGGAGCTCCAATCGGATGAAATCAGTTATTATCGCAGTTATTATAAACATATATGATCATACTAAAGTCTATATCCCATTTTAGTTCTGTCTCAGAATAACCGTTTATTCATAGGGTAACACTCTCGGAGCTCTGAATTGGATGAAAACAGTTGCTATCGCATTTACTCTAAACATGAGATCATACTAAAGTCTTTATCCCTTTTTGGTTCGGTCTCAAAATCAACATTTATTCATAGGGTAACACTCTCGAAGCTCCAAATCGGATGAAATCAGTTATTATCGCAGTTATTATAAACATATATGATCATACTAAAGTATATATCCCTTTTTAGTTCTGTCTCAGAATCACCGTTTATTCATAGGGTAACACTCTCGGAGCTCTGAATTGGATGAAAACAATTGCTATCGCATTTACTCTAAACATGTGATCATACTAAAGTCTTTATCCATTTTTTGTTAGGGTTTCAGAATAAACATTTATTCATAGGGTAACATTCTCGGAGCCCCAAGTCGGATGAAATCAGTTATTATCGCAATTGTTAAAAACATATATGATCATACTAAAGTCTATATCCCTTTTTAGTTCTGTCTCAGAATCACCGTTTATTCATAGGGTAACACTCTCGGAGCTCTGAATTGGATGAAAACAGTTGCTATCGCATTTACTCTAAACATGTGATTATATTAAACTCTTTAACCATTTTGTTCGATCTCAGAATCATCATTTATTCATAGGGTAACACTCTCGGAGCTCCAAATCGGATGAAATCAGTTATTATCGCAGTTATTATAAACATATATGATCTTACTAATGTTTTTATCCCTTTTTAGTTCGGTTTCAGAATCACCGTTTATTCATTGGGTAACACTATCGGAGCTCTTAATTGGATGAACTCAGTTGCTATCGCATTTATTCTAAACATGTGATCATACTAAAGTCTTTATCCTTTTTTGTTTCGTTCTCAGAATCAACATTTATTCATAGGGTAACACTCTCGAAGCTCCGAATCGGATGAAATCAGTTATTATCAAAGTTATAGTAAACATATATGATCTTACTAAAGTCTTTATCCCTTTTTAGTTCTGTCTCAGAATCACCGTTTATTCATAGGGTAACACTCTCGGAGCTCTGAATTGGATGAAAACAGTTGCTATCGCATTTACTCTAAACATGTGATTATACTAAAGTCTTTATCCCTTTTTGGTTCGGTCTCAGAATCAACATTTATTCATAGGTTAACACTCTCGGAGCTCCAAATCGGATGAAATCAGTTATTATCGCAGTTATTATAAACATATATGATCATACTAAAGTCTATATCCCTTTTTAGTTCTGTCTCAGAATCACCGTTTATTCATAGGGTAACACTCTCGGAGCTCTGAATTGGATGAAAACAGTTGCTATCGCAATTACTCTAAACATGTGATCATACTAAAGTCTTTATCCATTTTTTGTTAGGGTTTCAGAATAAACATTTATTCATAGGTAACACTCTCGGAGCCCCAAGTCGGATGAAATCAGTTATTATCGCAATTGTTAAAAACATATATGATCATACTAAAATCTATATCCCTTTTTAGTTCTATCTCAGAATCACCGTTTATTCATAGGGTAACACTCTCGGAGCTCTGAATTGGATGAAAACAGTTGCTACCGCATTTACTCTAAACATGTGATTATACTAAACTCTTTATCCATTTTGTTCGATCTCAGAATCATCATTTATTCATAGGGTAACACTCTCGGAGCTCCAAATCGGATGAAATCAGTTATTATCGCAGTTATTATAAACATATATGATCTTACTAATGTTTTTATCCCTTTTTAGTTCGGTTTCAGAATCACCGTTTATTCATTGGGTAACACTCTCGGAGCTCTTAATTGGATGAACTCAGTTGCTATCGCATTTATTCTATACATGTGATCATACTAAAGTCTTTATCCTTTTTTATTTCGTTCTCAGAATCAACATTTATTCATAGGTTAACACTCTCGAAGCTCCGAATCGGATGAAATCAGTTATTATCAAAGTTATAGTAAACATATATGATCTTACTAAAGTCTTTATCCCTTTTTAGTTATGTCTCATAATCACCGTTTATTCATAGGGTAACACTCTCGGAGCTCTGAATTGGATGAAAACAGTTGCTATCGCATTTACTCTAAACATGTGATTATACTAAAGTCTTTATCCCTTTTTGGTTCGGTCTCAGAATCAACATTTATTCATAGGTTAACACTCTCGGAGCTCCAAATCGGATGAAATCAGTTATTATCGCAGTTATTATAAACATATATGATCATACTAAAGTCTATATCCCATTTTAGTTCCGTCTCAGAATCACCGTTTATTCATAGGGTAACACTCTCGGAGCTCTGAATTGGATGAAAACAGTTGCTATCGCATTTACTCTAAACATGAGATCATACTAAAGTCTTTATCCCTTTTTGGTTTGGTCTCAGAATCAACATTTATTCCTAGGTTAACACTCTCGAAGCTCCAAATCGGATGAAACCAGTTATTATCGCAGTTATTATAAACATATATGATCATACTAAAGTCTATATCCCTTTTTAGTTCTGTCTCAGAATCACCGTTTATTCACAGGGTAACACTCTCGGAGCTCTGAATTGGATGAAAACAATTGCTATCGCAATTACTCTAAACATGTGATCATACTAAAGTCTTTATCCATTTTTTGTTAGGTTTCAGAATAAACATTTATTCATAGGGTAGCACTCTCGGAGCTCCAAGTCGGATGAAATCAGTTATTATCGCAGTTATTATAAACATATATGATCATACTAAAGTCTATATCCCTTTTTAGTTCTGTCTCAGAATCACCGTTTATTCACAGGGTAACACTCTCGGAGCTCTGAATTGGATGAAAACAATTGCTATCGCATTTAGTCTAAACATGTGATCATACTAATGTCTTTATCCATTTTTTGTTAGGTTTCAGAATAAACATTTATTCATAGGGTAGCACTCTCGGAGCTCCAAGTCAGATGAAATCAGTTATTATCGCAATTGTTATATACATATATGATCATACTAAAGTCTATATCCCTTTTTAGTTATGTCTCAGAATCACAGTTTATTCATAGGGTAACACTCTCAGAGCTCTGAATTGGATGAAAACAGTTGCTATCGCATTTACTCTAAACATGTGTTCATACTAAAGTTTTTATCCCTTTTTGGTTCGGTCTCAGAATAAACATTTATTCATAGGTTAACACTCTCGGAGCTCCAAATCGGATGAAATTAGTTATTATCGCAGTTATTATAAACATATATGATCATACTAAAGTCTATATCCCATTTTAGTTCCGTCTCAGAATCACCGTTTATTCATAGGGTAACACTCTCGGAGTTCTGAATTGGATGAAAACTGTTGCTATCGCATTTACTCTAAACATGAGATCATACTAAAGTCTTTATATCTTTTTGGTTCGGTCTCAGAATCAACATTTATTCCTAGGTTAACACTCTCGAAGCTCCAAATCGGGTACGAAAAATCCTTAACGGGTACGAAAAAGCCTTAACAGGTCAGCGTAAGCCGTCTGACAAAGACGCGATAAAAGCCCTTAAAGGGTACGATTAAAGTCGTCTGATTTGGCGCGATAAAAGCCTTAAGGGGTGTGAAAAACTATCTTAAGTGATGTGGAAAATGGCCTTGAAAGGCAGGGATGAGAAACCTTAAGTGGTGAAGTCCCGATTGGACGAGAAGCCTTAAGTGGTGAAGTCCCGAGTAGACGAGAAACCTTAAGTGGTAAAACCTCCGACGGCAGTATTGGAAGGTATGAAGAAAAAAGCCTCCGACGGCAGTATCGGGAGGTATGAAGACAAAAGCCTCCGACGGCAGTATCGGGAGGTATGAAGACAAAAGCCTCCGATGGCAGTATCGAGAGGTATGAAGACAAAAGCCTCCGATGGCAGTATCGGGAGGTATGAAGACAAAAGCCTCCGATGGCAATATCGGGAGGTATGAAGACAAAAGCCTCTGATGGCAATATCGGGAGGTATGAAGACAAAAGCCTCCGATGGCAGTATCGGGAGGTATGGAGACAAAAGCCTCCGACGATGAGGTCAGGAGGTCTGGAATTGGAAGACACGACGGACTAAAAGTCCCCCATGTCTGGGGGCAAATGATGGGTTCCGATGTAATCGTTAGCCCCGTTAACAGCCAATGGACGGCAAGTAGGTCCAGTGGGCCTCGTGAAAAGCCTGGAGGGCCCAGAGGCCCAGTACGAAGGGTCCCGACTTTAGCGGTCCCGATGTATGAGCTGAATGCTCCCGACAAGAAGCCTCTGAGTAGGCTCCAATATGCCTTAGTAAAGGCCCCGATGATAAAAGCCCCGCAGAGGCTGGACCCGTCCCATGAGACAAGGGGTCCTGGATGGTGACCTAGAATGAGATAACTCTGGAGTCCCCGACAGGAGTTGAGACTTGTGATCTGAGGATAAAGACCGAGAAACCCGCCTACTAGATAGAGTAGTGGGACGACGGTTAAAGATATAGATAAACTTCCCCGAGATACGCAGGGCGTACCCGAGATACGCGGAGTATGGGTAAGATACGCGGAGCGTGGGGCGAAATCTACGGAATCCCGAACGAGATATACGGAATCGTAGCGAGATATACGGAATCATGGGCAAAACGGCCAATCACGGTCACAGGTAACTGATTAACTTCCCCTCCTATATAAAGGAGGAAGTTACCTCAGAAAACACATCATCTAATACGCACTTAGATTATTGCTGCCACCCCGTTGATCATATACTCATTTAAGCATCGGAGAGGGATTCTGGGTCGCCACCCAGGTCATCCCCTTTTGCAGGATTACGCGGAGCCCAGGAGTCCAAAGCTTTCCGTCAAGGACGTAACGGAGCTTCGCTCGTGATCCAACATTGGCGCCGTCTGTGGGAAACTAACAAAAAGCCAAAATAGTTTCTACCAGATCAATGGCCGGTGGTGGCAAGAAGAAACAAGTTCAGGCCGGCAGTTCTCGCCCCACTGGAACCGTGAATTCCCCGTTGCCGGAACAGGTTGCTGAACAAGGTGAGTACCCTGCTGTTTCACAGACAGGGGGCATGGTGATGAGGAGGTCTCAGTCCGAGATACGACACTGAACAGGCAAGATATCCCGCGAAGGGATGTAGATGCTCCCTTAAACCCGGTGGGGCACAGAGAGGAGGTCCCGCGAAGGGAAGCAGGCTCTTCTTCAAACTCGGAGTTGGCCAAGGCGGTAGCAGATGCTATGCCTATGTTTCTGGCAGCCATGGAGGCTCTGTTGGATAAGAGAGAAGCTGCCCCCACCCCCTCCGAGGGTGGTTCCAGAAGAACAGGAGGTTCAACCCAGGAATAGGGTAAGGAACCTGCACACCTGGAGAAGTTCGTGGTCGACGGCCCGGGACCAGTGCAAAACAGGACCATTCCCCTGAATGGCCCCATCACCCCCGATCAGGTGGTGAAGATCGTCAGCATCTGCATGGGTGACCAAAAGCAGATGACATCGGAGCTGAGGGATCGATCCAGCCATCATTTCATTCCGCGACTGTTGGATACTGTCGCCCCGCCAGGACTAGGCATCCCGACCATCAAGAAGTACGATGGTGAAGGAGACCCGGTCCGCCATGTTCAGGCTTGCATGGGAAGAACCTCGAACGACGACCTCGTGTGCTCGCTGTTCCCGATCACCCTGGGAGAAAGGGCAATGACTTGGTTTTTCAGCCTACCGCCAGGAAGTATCACATGTTGGGCTGATATGCACGATCGCTTCATCAAGCAGTATCAAGGTCGGAGGCGTCTTCTGAAGAGTGTAAGGTCCTTGACCCAGGTGGTGCAGAGACCCGACGAATTGTTGGCATATTACTACCAACGATTCACTGCCAGTGCTGCGGAGATCGATGAAGAGATATCGGAGGGAGAGACCATCCGCACTTTCCTTCGGAACCTATCCGCTCCATATGGGTCCGATCTGATGCACAGTGTAGCCGCGAAGGCTGTGTGGAGTATGGAGGCCCTGCAAGCGAGGGTGAAACAGCAAATCGACGTCCAGGAGTCAAAGATTGCTGCCGGAGAGCTTGATCCTGCGAAATCGGGAAGAGGGAAGCCATCGTCCAAGCTGTCGGATGATCGCAAAGGGAGCGACAAGTTGGAAGGGAGTAGGAACCGTGGTCGCCCTGAAAGAAGGGAGGACTAGGCGTCCTCCGAAGAAGGACAACCGCGAAGGTCGTAGTGCTCCCATCAACAGCTCGATGACCTCCGTGCTAGCTGTGATGGATCGGCAAGGTCTCGCCCGATACCCCCCGAGGAAGGAAGGAGAGTTCTTGTTGGTATCATCGAGCCAATGGTCACGACACGGATAACTGTCGGGAGCTGAAGAAGGAGATAGAGAAGCTGATCCAGAAGGGGAAACTTAAGGAGTTCGTCGGAAGGGGAAGGTGCCGATCCCGTTCCAAAAGTCGGTCGCGGTCTCGTTCCAAGTCCCGTGACCGATCCCCGAAGAAGAAGAAGGTTGAGTCGGAGCCCTCTGGTTCTGGTGCCCGTAAGGAGAGACGGGGGACCATTAACGTCATTCATGGAGGAATGGCAGCGGGAGGCGACACCACCGCTTCTAGGGAGAATTATGCTTCTCGCATCTCCGCATCTGTGGTGCTAGGTAAGAGGTCCCGGTCGTGGACTCTAAAGGAGGAAATAGTGATTTCTTTCTCGGCGGAGGATTTGATAGGCGTGGAGAGCCCCCACGATGACGCCCTGGTCGTGACCTTGGACGTGGACGGATTCGAGATGAAGCGGATCCTAATAGACGGAGGGAGCTCCTCCGACATTCTTTTCATGGATGCCCTGGAGGCCATGGGAAAGACAAAGAAGGACCTGACGCAGGTGAACTTCCCGATGGTGGGCTTCTCCGGATCGACTTCCTATCCGGTAGGGATGATTACCTTACCGGTAGAGTTTGGTAGTGGCTGGAAGATGGAACGGCGGAACGTGGATTTCGTCGTGGTAGAATCCGCGGGAACGTACAATGCTATCATCGGGAGGACCACCATTAACCCTCTCATGGCGGTCGCCTCGACAGTCCACCAGAAGATGAAGTTCCCGACTGACCATGGTGTCGGAGAAGTTAAGGGCGACCAGGTGGCGTCACGAAAGTGTTACGTCAATGCCACCCGAAGGAGAAGGAGGGAAGCAATGGCGGTCCTGTAGACCGACGCCGATCCTCGAGAGGAGTTTGGGCGTCCCGCCCCCATGGAGGATCTTAAGGAGGTTGAGATTGACGGACCTCGAAGGAAGGTGAAGATCGGGTCTGCTTTGTCGGAAGAAAGAGCCCGAGAGCTGATCGAGCTCCTGAAGGAGTTCAAGGAGCTGTTTGCCTGGTCCCCGAGTGATATGCCAGGAATCAGCCCCGACGTAATAGTGCATGAGTTGAAGATTGACCCCGCGATCAAGCCTATCGCGCAGAGAAGGCGTCCGATGGGCGTCGACAAAAGAATCGCGATCCATCAAGAGGTGGGCAGACTGCTCGACGCTAGATTCATCAAGGAGCTCCGATTCCAGACTTGGGTCGCTAACCCAGTCCTGGTGCGAAAGAGTAACGGGAAGTGGCAGATGTGTGTCGATTTCCGCGACTTGAACAAAGCCTCTCCGAAGGATTGTTACCCGCTCCCGAGGATTGACCAGTTGGTGGACGCCACATCGGGACATGAGCTGCTGAGCTTCATGGATGCCTATTCCGGGTACAACCAGATCAAGATGGCGAAGGAGGATGCCCCCCACACAGCTTTCTATGCTGACAGTGACGTCTACCATTACGACGTGATGCCCTTCGGATTGATCAACGCCGGAGCAACTTACCAGCGGATGGTAAACAAGTTGTTCGGAGACATGTTGGGGAAGACCATGGAGGCCTATGTGGATGACATGCTCGTGAAGTCCCGACAGGCAGGAGATCACGTCCAAAACTTGGCGGCGGCGTTTGAACGGATAAGGTTTCATCAGGTTCGGTTGAACCCAGACAAGTGTGCTTTCGGGGTAAACTCGGGGAAGTTCCTAGGGTTCATGGTGAGCCAGAGAGGAATCGAGGTGAATCCTGAGAAGCTGCGTGCAATCGAAGAGATGCAGTCCCCAAAGACTCATCGGGAGGTTCAAGTGCTGAATGGCCGATTGGCCGCGATGAATCGATTCTTATCCAAGGCGAGTGACAGAGCCATGCCATTTTTTGATGTGCTAAGGGCTCACAAGAAGTTTTAATGGTCCGACAAGTGCGAGGAGGCATTCCAGGCGCTCAAGCAGCATCTCCGTACCCTCCCGCCGTTGGCGAAACCGGCTCCAGGCGAGCCGCTTTATCTCTATTTGGCTGTTTCTGATGTTGCTGTTAGTTCTGTTTTGATTAAGATTGTCAAGGGCAACCAAGTGCCTGTCTATTATGTAAGCAAGGCATTCGCCAAATCAGAAATGAACTATCCCGCCATTGAGAAGTATCTCTTTGCATTAATTGTGGCCGCTCGAAAGCTCCGACCTTACTTCCATGCACACGAGGTTACAGTGTTGACCAATCAGCCCTTGAAGCACTTTTTGAACCGACCGGAGGCGTCGGGGAGATTGGTGAAATGGGACATCGAGCTTACGGAGTTCCGTATCCACTTTGCTCCGAGAACTGCTATTAAGGGCCAGGCATTGGCGGATTTTATAGCTGAGTCTACGACACCCGATCTGGAAGTAACGGGTCCCGCAGAGGGGGCAACCATGGAGGTCCCGATAGCAGAATAGCCAGAACAGCCAAATGAGGAGAATACCTGGGAGATGTACACTGATGGTTCATCGAGTGTAGAAGGATCGGGGGCAGGATTCCTATTGATACCGCCCGCTGGAGGCGAGCCCTTGCGATATGCCCTGGCCTTGACGTTTAGGGCCACCAACAATGAAGCAGAGTATGAGGCTCTCATCACGGGCCTTAAAATTGCCAAGGGTACGGGAGTCGATCATCTAAAAGTGAAGTGTGATGCCAGCTTGATCGTGAATCAAGTCCAGGGGAATTATGAAGCCAAGAGCCCGACAATGAGGAAGTATTTGCACGAGGTGCAGACTTTGAAGGGAAGCTTCAAAAGCTTCGATATCGAGGCAATCCAGAGGGAAGAAAACGCGGAGGCAGATGCCTTAAGCAAGTTTGCTCTGGGAGTGGCCCCTGAGGAGAATCGGAAGGTGCATTTCCTGGAGAGAGTGATCATCTCAACCATCGATCCATCGGAGGTATGCGCTGTGGTAGTAGGATCGGAGGAAGAAGAGAGACCCACCTGGATGACCCCGATGGTCACGTACCTGACTACGGGGGCGCTCCCTGGTGATGATGTGGCAGCTGTCAGGCTGCGTCGAATTGCGAACGACTACGTGATGGTGGACAACCAGTTATACAAGAGGGGGCATCTGAAGCCTTTCCTGAAATGCGTGGCGGAGCCTGATACAAATCGGATCGTGAGAGAGCTACACGAGGGAGTCGTGGCCAGTCATGAAGGGGCACGATCTATCGTGAGGAAGGCGTTGAACCTAGGCTACTATTGGCCTTCGATGAACAAGGAAGCGACAGCAATGGTCCAATCCTTTGATGCATGCCAGAGGTACGCTCCAAATATCGTGGCTCCCGCCGCGGACTTAATGCCCATCAGGAGTGCCTGGCCCTTCGCACAATGGGGGATTGATTTGGTGGGACCTCTTCCCCAAGCGAAAGGTCAGTGCAAGTATTTGCTCGTGGCCATTGATTACTTCTCAAAGTGGATAGAGGCTAAAGCATTGGCCAAGACGACAGGACAGCAGATCCTCAAGTTCCTTCAAACTCAGATCGTATCCCGGTATGGGGTTCCTCGAGTGTTGGTCAGCGACAATGGCCCTCCGTTCAATGGGGCTCAGTTGAAGGAGTACCTGGAGGAATTGAACATCGAGCATCGGACCGCTTCAGTCCGCCACGCTCAGATTAATGGCCAAGTGGAATCAGCCAACAAGATCGTGATGGATGGCTTGAAGAAGAGAGTCTACGCCTTGCAGGGCCATTGGCTGGATGAGCTCGAGAACGTGCTGTGGGCTGTTAGAACAACACCCAAGCAATCGACGGGGGAAACTCCGTTTGGCCTGGTCTATGGCACGGAGGCAATTGCTCCCGTGGAGATAGCGGTGGCGTCCCATCGCGCGAAATATTACGAACCTCTGACGAACGAGGAAATGAGACGTCTAGACTTAGACTTGCTCGAGGAGAAAAGATGGAAGGTTGATGAAGTCCAAGCTCGGATGCGTCTGGCAACAGCCCGATATTACAATCGGCGTGTCAAGTCCCGACAGTTCTTTGTTGGAGAACTTGTCTGGCGGAAGAACGAGTTTGTTCATCAAGATCGGATCAACAAGCTATCACCGAAATGGGAGGGACCTTACAAGATCGTAGGGATGCCAGCACCCAATGCATACAAGCTAGAGGACCTTGATGGCAAGACGTTGAAGCATTCCTTCAGTGGCGAACACTTGAAGAAGTATCATGTTTGATATTAAGTCGCCGCGAATGGCGAAAGTTATCTATCACCGAGGTACGGGAAAAGCCTTACGAGGTACGAGTAAGTCGCCTTTATGGCGCGAAAAAAGCCTTACGAGGTACGGACAAAAGCCCTGCGGGGTACGCGTAAGTCGTCTATATGATGGGGCCAAAAGCCTTAACAGGTATGGACAAAAGCCCTACGGGGTATGCGTAAGTCGTCTTTATGATGCAACCAAAAGCCTAGGTACGAAAAGGCCCTAATGGGTCCGCGTAAGTCGGCTATATGATGCGGCCAAAAGCCTTAACGGGTATGAAAAACCCTTAACAGGTCCGCGTAAGTCGTCTATATGATGCGGCCAAAAGCCTTAACGGGTACGAAAAAGCCTTAACAGGTCCACGTAAGCCATCTGACAAAGACGCGATAAAAGCCCTTAAAGGGTACGATTAAGTTCGTCTGATTTGGCGCGATAAAAGCCCTAAGGGGTGTGAAAAACCATCTTAAGTGATGTGGAAAATGGCCTTGAAAGGCAGGGATGAGAAACCTTATGTGGTGAAGTCCCGATTGGACGAGAAGCCTTAAGTGGTGAAGTCCCGAGTAGACGAGAAACCTTAAGTGGTAAAACCTCCGACGGCAGTATCGGGAGGTATGAAGACAAAAGCCTCCGACGGCAGTATCGGGAGGTATGAAGACAAAAGCCTCCGACGGCAGTATCGGGAGGTATGAAGACAAATGCCTCCGATGGCAGTATCGAGAGGTATGAAGACAAAAGCCTCCGATGGCAATATCGGGAGGTATGAAGACAAAAGCCTCCGATGGCAATATCGGGAGGTATGAAGACAAAAGCCTCCGATGGCAATATCGGGAGGTATGGAGACAAAAGCCTCCGACGATGAGGTCAGGAGGTCTAGAATTGGAAGACACGACGGACTAAAAGTCCCCCATGTCTTGGGGGCAAATGATGGGTTCCGATGTAATCGTTAGCCCCGTTAACAGCCAATGGACGGCGAGTAGGTCCAGTGGTCCTCGTGAAAAGCCTGGAAGGCCCAGAGGCCCAGTACGAAGGGTCCCGACTTTAGCGATCCCGATGTATGAGCTTAATGCTCCCGACAAGAAGCCTCTGAGTAGGCTCCGATATGCCTTAGTAAAGTCCCCGATGATAAAAGCCCCGCAGAGGCTGGACCCGCCCCATGAGACAAGGGGTCCTGGATGGTGACCTAGAATGAGATAACTCTGGAGTCCCCGACAGGAGTTGAGACTTGTGATCAGAGGATAAAGACC
Organism: Clarkia xantiana subsp. parviflora; assembly: GCA_036873135.1. Lineage (NCBI taxonomy): Eukaryota > Viridiplantae > Streptophyta > Magnoliopsida > Myrtales > Onagraceae > Clarkia > Clarkia xantiana. The sequence continues at coordinate 113,357 of JAPTYO010000022.1, read as the reverse complement.
GAGAAACCAGCCTACTAGATAGAGTAGTGGGACGACGGTTAAAGATATAGATAAACTTCCCCGAGATACGCAGGGCGTACCCGAGATACGCGGAGTATGGGTAAGATACGCGGAGCGTGGGGTGAAATCTACGGAATCCCGAACGAGATATACGGAATCGTAGCGAGATATACGGAATCATGGGCAAAACGGCCAATCACGGTCACAGGTAACTGAGTAACTTCCCCTCCTATATAAAGGAGGAAGTTACCTCAGAAAACACATCATCTAATACGCACTTAGATTATTGCTGCCACCCCATTGATCATATACTCATTTAAGCATCGGAGAGGGATTCTGGGTCACCACCCAGGTCATCCCCTTTTGCAGGATTACGCGGAGCCCAGGAGTCCAAAACTTTCCGTCAAGGACGTAACGGAGCTTCGCCCGTGATCCAACAGGTGGCAGCAATAATCTAAGTGCGTATTAGATGATGGTTTTCTGAGGTAACTTCCTCCTTTATATAGGAGGGGAAGTTACTCAGTTACCTGTTACTGCGCCTGGCAGTTTTACCCATGATTCCGTGTATCTCGCCATGATTCCGCTTATCTCGTTCGGGATTCCATAGATTTTGCCCCACGCTCCGCGTATCTTACCCATACTCCGCGTATCTTGGGCACGTTTTGCGTATCTCGGGGGAGTTTATCTATATCTTTAACCGTCTCCCACTACTCTATCTAGTAGGCGGGTTTCTCGGTCTTTATCCTCTGATCACAAGCCTCGACTCCTGTCGGGGGCTCCAGAGTTATCTCGTTCTAGGTCACCATCCAGGACCCCTTGTCTCACGGGACGGGTCCAGCCTCTGCGGGGCTTTTATCATCGGGGCCTTTACTAAGGCATATCGGGGCCTACTCAGAGGCTTCTTGTCGGGAGCATTCAGCTCGTGTATCGGGACTGCTAGGGTCGGAACCCTTCGTACTAGGCTCTTTGGGCCTTCCCGGCCCTTCGTGAGGCCCACTGGACCTACTCGCCGTCCATTGGCTGTTAACGGGGCTAACGATTACATCGGAACCCAACATTTGCCCCCAAGACATGGGGGACTTTTAGTTCGTCGTGTCTTCCAGTTCCGGATCTTCTGACCTCGCCATCGGAGGCTTTTGTGTCTATACCCCCCGATACCGCTGTCGGGGTCTTTCGTCTTCAGGCCTCTTGATACCTCGATCAGAGGCTTTTGCCTTACGCGTGGTTGTCGTATGACAGAGTCTCTTACTCATGATTACCTTGGGCCCACTAGACTCTATGGGTAGTTTGCCTAATCCGAGGAGACCCCTCGGTTACTGTAGCATTAAATGCTAGGGATTATGAAACGACGCTCAAATCGGCGTGACTGTTGCTTTCTGAAAAAGCGTTTATTACGTCACCACGTCTCTTCCGTACCGTCCCTCAGTCTTCGACGATCAAGATCAAATCGTTTCGTCTTCAACGGTCCAGATCAAGTCCGTCCAGTTTATCCTTTTTCTTATAAAAGCCGGAACCCTGGCATTATTCACTTCTTCACCGTCTCAATTTCTGGAAGTTCAGCCATTTTCGAGCTCGAAGCTTCTTCTCCCGGCTTCTTTTGTTCTTCAAGTGGCCCAAGGCTTTTAGTCCTTCCAATTCTTCTTCATCTTCTCCAAGCCATCATCAATAATGTCTGGTAAGATTTTCTTCTCTATTGTTCGTCTTTATCTTCGCTTACTTTGATTGTAATTTTTCGGAAAAACCTAACATTCCTTTTGATGGCTGATTTCAGGTAGCGGGTCTGGTTTCGAGGGAAGGAAGCCTTTCAACTTCGACTATGCTCTGAACGAAATTTTCAGCACTGCTTATGATGCAGCTCTCCGGGAAGGATGTATCATTTCCACCAGAGAAGCCGATGCTCAAGGCCGGAAATGCATACCACAAGTTCAGAGTGAAGAGGAGCTACTTCTTCATCGGAAACTCCTCGATCCCATGACCCTGATAGCCAATCCTCCAATCGGCTGACCCTGTGGAGCCTTCTGCCACCAACTTCGTGGACCCAGCTCCCGTTGATGCCGCCAATAAGGACCAAGCTTAAATGCTCTATATCTTTAGTCTTTGTAATTTTTCCTCCTTTATCTTTTGTATCGGACCCTTTTGGCCATCGAGCCTTTATGTATAAGCAGTTTCTTTCAACTATTTTGACTCCGATAGTTATTTGCGCTTCTGAGTAACGACTTTAGACTCGTTACTCAGAACGTTCCGATGCACCAGTTAAGATGACTTCATACGTCCTCCCGACGCTTTACTCTAGACTTTACCACTTAAGGTTTCTCGCCTTATCGAGATTTCACCACTTAAGGCTTCTCATCCAATCGGGACTTCACCACTTAAGGTTTTTCGTCCAATCGGGACTTCACCACTTAAGGTTTCTCGTCCAATCGGGACTTCACCATTTAAGGTTTCTCGTCCAATCGGGACTTCACCACTTAAGGTTTCTCGTCCAATCGGGACTTCACCACTTTAGGTTTCTCGTCCAATCGGGACTTCACCACTTAAGATGGTTTTTCACACCCCTTAGGGCTTTTATCGCGCCAAATCAGACGACTTTAATCGTACCCTTTAAGGGCTTTTATCGCGTCTTTGTCAGACGGCTTACGCGAACCTGTTAAGGCTTTTTCGTACCTGTTAAGGCTTTTGGCCGCATCATATAGACGACTTACGCGTACCTGTTAAGGATTATTCATACCCGTTAAGGCTTTTGGCCAGATCATATAGACGACTTACGCGGACCCCTTAGGGTCTTTTCATACCTAGGCTTTTGGTTGCATCATAAAGACGACTTACGCATACCCCGTAGGGCTTTTGTCCGTACCTGTTAAGGCTTTTGGCCGCATCATATAGACGACTTACGCATACCCCGTGAGGCTTTTGTCCGTACCTCGTAAGGCTTTTTGTCGCGCCATAAAGGCGACTTACTCGTACCTCGTAAGGCTTTTTGTCGGTACCTCGTAAGGCTTTTTGTCGCGCCATAAAGGCGACTTACTCGTACCTCGTAAGGCTTTTTGTCGCGCCATAAAGGCGACTTACTAAGAGTTAGAATAAATCTACAACAATTTGATCGGAAGCAACTTCTTTTATTAATAACTCAAGGCTTTGCTTACATCGGATTGATAGATAACTTTGCGCCATTCGCGGCGACTTAATATCAAACGTGATACTTCTTCAAGTGTTCGCCACTGAAGGAATGCTTCAACGTCTTGCCATCAAGGTCCTCTAGCTTGTATGCATTGGGTGCTGTCATCCCTACGATCTTGTAAGGTCCCTCCCATTTTGGCGATAGCTTGTTGATCCGATCTTGATGAATGAACTCGTTCCTCCGCCAGACAAGTTCTCCCACGAAGAACTGTCGGGATTTGACACGTCGATTGTAATATCGGGCTGTTGCCAGACGCATCTGAGCCTGGACTTCATCAGCCTTCCATCTTTTCTCCTCGAGCAAGTCTAAGTCTAGACGTCTCATTTCCTCGTTCGACAGAGGTTCGTAATATTTCGCGCGATGGGACGCCACCGCTATTTCCACGGGAGCAACTGCCTTCGTGCCATAGACCAGGCCAAACGGAGTCTCCCTCGTCGATTGCTTGGGTGTTGTTCTAACAGCCCACAGCACATTTTCAAGCTCATCCAGCCAATGGCCCTGCAAGGCGTAGACTCTCTTCTTCGAGCCATCCATCACGATCTTGTTGGCTGATTCCACTTGGCCGTTGGTCTGAGCGTGGCGGACTGAAGCGGTCTGATGCTCGATGTTTAATTCCTCCAGGTACTCCTTCAGCTGAGCCCCGTTGAACGGAGGGCCATTGTCGCTGACCAACACTCGAGGAACCCCATACCGGGATATGATCTGAGTTTGAAGGAACTTGAGGATCTGCTGTCCCGTCGTCTTGGCCAATGCTTTACCCTCTATCCACTTTGAGAAGTAATCGATAGCCACGAGTAAATACTTGCACCGACCTTTCGCTTGGGGAATAGGTCCCACCAAATCAATGCCCCATTGCGCGAAGGGCCAAGCACTCCTGATGGGCATCAAGTCCGCGGCGGGAGCCACGATATTTGGAGCGTACCTCTGGCATGCATCACAGGATTGGACCATCTCTGTCGCTTCCTTGTTCATCGAAGGCCAATAGTAGCCTAGGTTCAATGCTTTCCTCACGATGGATCGGGCCCCTTCATGACAGGCCGCGACTCCCTCATGTAGCTCTCTCAGGATCCGATTTGTATCAGGTTCCGCCACGCATTTCAGGAAAGGCTTCACATGCCCCCTCTTGTATAACTGGTTGTCCACCATCACGTAGTCATTCGCAATCCGACGTAGCCTGACAGCTGCTACTTCATCATCTGGGAGTGTCCCCGTAGTCAGGTATGTGACCATCGGAGTCATCCAGGTGGGTTTCTCTTCCTCCTCCGATCCCGCTTCAATAGTGCAAACCTCCGTTGGATCGATGGTTGAGATAATCACTCTCTCTAGGAAGTGCACCTTCCGATTCTCCTCAGGGGCCACTCCTAGAGAAAACTTGCTTAAGGCGTCTGCCTCCGCGTTTTCTTCCCTCGGGATTGCCTCGATATCGAAACTTTTGAAGCTTCCCTTCAAAGTTTACACCTCGTGCAGATACTTCCTCATCGTCGGGCTCTTGGCTTCATAATTTCCCTGGACCTGATTCACGATCAAGCTGACATCGCACTTTACTTTCAAATGATCGACCCCCGTACCCTTGGCAATCTTGAGACCCGTGATGAGAGCCTCGTACTCCGCTTCATTGTTGGTGGCTTTGAATGTCAAGGCCAAGGCATATCGCAGGGGCTCGCCTCCACCGGGCGGTATCAATACGAATCCTGCCCCCGATCCTTCTACACTTGATGAACCATCAGTGTACATCTCCCAAGTGTTCTCCTCATTTGGCTGTTCTGGCTGTTCTGTTATCGGGGCCTGTTCTGCTATCGGGACCTCCATGGTTGCCCCCTCTGCGGGACTCGTTACTTCCAGATCGGGTGCCGTAGACTCAGCTATAAAATCTGCCAATGCCTGGCCCTTAATAGCTGTTCTCGGAGCAAAATGGATACGGAACTCCGTAAGCTCGATGGCCCATTTCACCAATCTCCCCGACGCTTCCGTTCGGTTCAAAAAGTGCTTTAAGGGCTGATTGGTCAACACTGTAACCTCGTGTGCATGGAAGTAAGGTCGGAGCTTTCGAGCGGCCACAATTAACGCAAAGAGGTACTTCTCAATGGCGGGATAGTTCATTTCTGATTTGGCAAATGCCTTGCTTACATAATAGACAGGCACTTGGTTGCCCTTGACAATCTTAATCAAAACAGAACTAACAGCATTATCAGAAACAGCCAAATAGAGATAAAGCGGCTCGCCTGGAGCCGGTTTCGCCAACGGCGGGAGGGTACGGAGATGCTGCTTGAGTGCCTGGAAGGCCTCCTCGCACTTGTCGGACCATTCAAACTTCTTGTGGGCCCTTAGCACATCAAAGAACGGCATGGCTCTATCACTCGCCTTGGATAAGAATCGATTCATCGCGGCCAACCGGCCATTCAGCACTTGAACCTCCCGATGAGTCTTCGGGGACTGCATCTCCTCGATTGCTCGCAGCTTCTCGGGGTTTCGATTCCTCTCTGGCTCACCATGAACCCTAGGAACTTCCCCCAGTTCACCCCGAAAGCACACTTGTCTGGGTTCAACCGAACCTGATGAAACCTCATCCGCTCAAACGCCGCCGCCAAGTTTTGGACGTGGTCTCCTGCCTGTCGGGACTTCACGAGCATGTCATCCACATAGGCCTCCATGGTCTTCCCCAACATGTCTCCGAACAACTTGTTTACCATCCGCTGGTAAGTTGCTCCGGCGTTGATCAATCCGAAGGGCATCACGTCGTAATGGTAGACGTCACTGTCAGCATAGAAAGCTGTGTGGGGGGCATCCTCCTTCGCCATCTTGATCTGGTTGTACCCGGAATAGGCATCCATGAAGCTCAGCACCTCATGTCCCGATGTGGCGTCCACCAACTGGTCAATCCTCGGGAGCGGGTAACAATCCTTCGGACAGGCTTTGTTCAAGTCGCGGAAATCGACACACATCCGCCACTTCCCGTTACTCTTTCGCACCAGGACTGGGTTAGCGACCCAAGTCTGGAATCGGAGCTCCTTGATGAATCCAGCGTCGAGCAGTCTGCCCACCTCTCGCTGGATCGCGATTCTTTTGTCTGCGCCCATCGGACGCCTTCTCTGCGCGATAGGCTTGATCGCGGGGTCAATCTTCAGCTCATGCACTATTACGTCGGGGCTGATTCCTGGCATATCACTCGGGGACCAGGCAAACAGCTCCTTGAACTCCTTCAGGAGCTCGATCAGCTCTCGGGCTCTTTCTTCCGACAAAGCAGACCCGATCTTCACCTTCCTTCGAGGTCCATCAATCTCAACCACCTTCAGATCCTCCATGGGGGCGGGACGCCCAAACTCCTCTCGACGATCGGCGTCGGTCTGCAGGACCGCCATTGCTTCCCTCCTTCTCCTTCGGGTAGCATTGAGGTAACACTTTCGTGACGCCACCTGGTCGCCATTAACTTCTCCGACACCATGGTCATTCGGGAACTTCATCTTCTGGTGGACCGTCGAGGCGACCGCCATGAGAGGGTTAATGGTGGTCCTCCCGATGATAGCATTGTACGTTCCCGCGGATTCTACCACGACGAAATCCACGTTCCGCCGTTCCATCTTCCAGCCACTACCAAACTCTACCGGTAAGGTAATCATCCCTACCGGATCGGAAGTCGATCCGGAGAAGCCCACCATCGGGAAGTTCACCTGCGTCAGGTCCTTCTTTGTCTTTCCCATGGCCTCCAGGGCATCCATGAAAAGAATGTCGGAGGAGCTCCCTTCGTCTATTAGGATCTGCTTCATCTCGAATCCGTCCACGTCCAATGTCACGACCAGGGCGTCATCGTGGGGGCTCTCCACGCCTATCAAATCCTCCGCCGAGAAAGAAATCACCATTTCCTCCTTTAGAGTCCACGACCGGGACCTCTTGCCTAGCACCACAGATGCGGAGATGCGAGAAGCATAATTCTCCCTAGAAGCGGTTGTGTTGCCTATCGCTGCCATTCCTCCATGAATGACGTTAATGGTCCCCCGTCTCTCCTTACGGGCACCAGAACCAGAGGGCTCCGACTCAACCTTCTTCTTCTTCGGGGATCGGTCACGGGACTTGGAACGAGACCGCGACCGACTTTTGGAACGGGATCGGCACCTTCCCCTTCCGACGAATTCTTTAAGTTTCCCCTTCTGGATCAGCTTCTCTATCTCCTTCTTCAGCTCCCGACAGTTATCCGTGTCGTGACCATTGGCTCGATGGTACCAACAATAACGATCCGGGCGGCCTCCCAAGAACTCTCCTTCCTTCCTCGGGGGGTATCGGGCGAGACCTTGCCGATCCATCACAGCTAGCACGGAGGTCATCGAGCTGTTGATGGGAACACTACGACCTTCGCGGTTGTCCTTCTTCGGAGGACGCCTGTCCTCCCTTCTTTCAGGGCGACCACGGTTCCTACTCCCTTCCAACTTGTCGCTCCCTTTGCGATCATCCCACTGCTTGGACGATGGCTTCCCTCTTCCCGATTTCGGAGGATCAAGCTCTCCGGCAGCAATCTTCGACTCCTGGACGTCGATTTGCTGTTTCACCCTCGCTTGCAGGACCTCCATACTCCACACAACCTTCGCGGCTACACTGTGCATCAGATCGGACCTATATGGAGCGGATAGGTTCCGAAGGAAAGTGCGGATGGTCTCTCCCTCTGATATCTCTTCATCGATCTCCGCAGCACTGGCAGTGAATCGTTGGTAGTAATATGCCAACGATTCGTCGGGTCTCTGCACCACCTGGGTCAAGGACCTTACACTCTTCAGAAGACGCCTCCGACCTTGATACTGCTTGATGAAGCGATCGTGCATATCAGCCCAGCATGTGATACTTCCTGGCGGTAGGCTGAAAAACCAAGTCATTGCCCTTTCTCCCAGGGTGATCGGGAACAGCGAGCACACGAGGTCGTCGTTCGAGGTTCTTCCCATGCAAGCCTGAACATGTCTCTGAACATGGCGGACCGGGTCTCCTTCACCATCGTACTCCTTGATGGTCGGGATGCCTAGTCCTGGCGGGGCGACAGTATCCAACAGTCGCGGAATGAAAGGATGGCTGGATTGATCCCTCAGCTCCGATGTCATCTGCTTTTGGTCACCCATGCAGATGCTGACGATCTTAACCACCTGATCGGGGATGATGGGGCCATTCAGGGGAATGGTCCTGTTTTGCACTGGTCCCGGGCCGTCGACCACGAACTTCTCCAGGTGTGCAGGTTCCTTACCCCTATTCCTGGGTTGAACCTCCTGAACCTCCTGTTCTTCTGGAACCACCCTCGGAGGGGGTGGGGGCAGCTCTTCTCGCGGAGGAAACTCCTCTGCCCTCCTAGCAGCTTCTCTCTTATCCAACAGAGCCTCCATGGCTGCCAGAAACATAGGCATAGCATCTGCTACCGCCTTGGCCAACTCCGAGTTTGAAGAAGAGCCTGCTTCCCTTCGCGGGACCTCCTCTCTGTGCCCCACCGGGTTTGGGGGAGCATCTACATCCCTTCGCGGGATATCTTGCCTGTTCAGTGTCGTATCTCGGACTGAGACCTCCTCATCACCATGCCCCCCTGTCTGGGAAACAGCAGGGTACTCACCTTGTTCAGCAACCTGTTCCGGCAACGGGGAATTCACGGTTCCAGTGGTGCGAGAACTGCCGGCCTGAACTTGTTTCTTCTTGCCACCACCGGCCATTGATCTGGTAGAAACTATTTTGGCTTTTTGTTAGTTTCCCACAGACGGCGCCAATGTTGGATCGCGGGCGAAGCTCCGTTACGTCCTTGACGGAAAGCTTTGGACTCCTGGGCTCTGCGTAATCCTGCAAAAGGGGATGACCTGGGTGGTGACCCAGAATCCCTCTCCGATGCTTAAATGAGTATATGATCAATGGGGTGGCAGCAATAATCTAAGTGCGTATTAGATGATGGTTTTCTGAGGTAACTTCCTCCTTTATATATAAGGGGAAGTTACTCAGTTACCTGTTACTGCGCCTGGCAGTTTTACCCATGATTCCGTGTATCTCGCCACGATTCCGCATATCTCGTTCGGGATTCCATAGATTTCACCCCACGCTCCGCGTATCTTACCCATACTCCGCGTATATTGGGCACGTTTTGCGTATCTCGGGGGAGTTTATCTATATCTTTAACCGTCTCCCAGTACTCTATCTAGTAGGCGGGTTTCTCGGTCTTTATCCTCTGATCACAAGCCTCGACTTCTGTCGGGGGCTCCAGAGTTATCTCGTTCTTGGTCACCATCCAGGACCCCTTGTCTCACGGGACGGGTCCAGCCTCTGCGGGGGCTTTTATCATCGGGGCCTTTACTAAGGCATATCGGGGCCTACTCAGAGGCTTTTTGTCGGGAGCATTCAGCTCGTGTATCGGGACTGCTAGGGTCGGAACCCTTCGTACTGGGCTCTTTGGGCCTTCCCGGCCCTTCGTGAGGCCCACTGGACCTACTCGCCGTCCATTGGCTGTTAACGGGGCTAACGATTACATCGGAACCCATCTGCATTTCTTCTATACATGTGATCATACTAAAGTCTTTATCCTTTTTTAGTTCGGTCTCAGAATAAACATTTATTCATAGGGTAACACTCTCGAAGCTCCGAATCGGAGGAAATCAGTTATTATCGAAGTTATAGTAAACATATATGTTCTTACTAAAGTCTTTATCCCTTTTTAGTTCTGTCTAAGAATCACCGTTTATTCATAGGGTAACACTCTCGGAGCTCTGAATTGGATGAAAACAGTTGCTATCGCATTTACTCTAAACATGTGATCATACTAAAGTCTTTATCCCTTTTTGGTTCGGTCTCAGAATCAACATTTATTCATAGGTTAACACTCTCGGAGCTCCAAATCGGATGAAATCAGTTATTATCGCAGTTATTATAAACATATATGATCATACTAAAGTCTATATCCCTTTTTAGTTATGTCTCAGAAGCACCGTTTATTCTTAAGGTGTTGGATCACGGGCGAAGCTCCGTTACGTCCTTGACGGAAAGCTCGGACTCCTGGGCTCCGCGTAATCCTGCAAAAGGGGATGACCTGGGTGGTGACCCAGAATCCCTCTCCGATGCTTAAATGAGTATGTGATCAATGGGGGTGTTAGCAGTAATCTCAATGCGTATTAGAGAGAATGAGTTTTCTGGGGTAACTTCCTCCTTTATATAGGAGGAGGAGTTGCCCAGCTACCTGTGACCATGCTTGGCCGTTGTACCCATGATTCCTTGTATCTCGCCACGATTCCGTATATCTCGGTTGGGATTCCATATATCTCGCCCCACGCTCCGCGTATCTCGGGCACGCCCTGCGTATCTCGGGGGATTTATCTTTATCTTTAACCGTCTCCCATTACTTTATCTAGTAGGCAGGTTTCTCCGTCTTTATCCTCTAATCACAAGTCCCGACTCCTGTTGGGGATTCCAGAGTTGTCTCATTCTAGATCACCACCCAGGACCTTCAGTCTCTACGAGACAGGTCCAGCCTCTGCGGGGCTTTATTATCGGGGCCTTTACTAAGGCGCATCGGGGCCTGCTTAGAAGCTTTCTGTCGAGAGCGTTCAGCTCTTATGTCGGGACCTCTTAAGTCGGGGGCCTTCACGTTGGGCCTCTGGGCCTTCCAGGCTTTCGCGAGGCCCACTGGACCTACACGCCGTTCATTGGCTGTTAACGGGGCTAACGATTTCATCGGAACCCATCATTTGCCCCCAAGACATGGGGGACTTTTAGTTCGTCATGTTTTCCAGTTCCAGCCCTTCCAACCTTGTTGTCGGAGGCTTTTATCTCGAGGTCTTCTGATATCTCCATCGGAGGCTTTTGCCTTGCACGCAATTGCTGTATAACAGAGTTTCTCACTCATGATTACCTTGGGCCCACTGGACTCTGTGGACAGTTGTCAAACCCGAGGAGACTCCTCGGTTATTACAGCACTAAATGCTAGGGATTATGAAACGACGCTCAAATCAGCGTGACTGTTGCTTTCTGAAAAAGCGTTTATTACGTCACCACGTCTCTTCCGTACCGTCTTCTCGATATCAACGACCACGATCGCATCGTTTCATCTTCAACGGTCAAGATGAAGTCCCTCCAATTGTCTTTTTGCTTATAAAAGCTAAAACCTTGGCATTTTTCACTTCTTCTGCACTCTCTCGATTTATGCCGTTCTTGCATTCGAAGCTTCTCTCCCAAGTTCTTGATGCTGTTCAAGTGATTCAAGGCCTTCAGCCCATCCGATCTTCCTTCATCTTTCTTCAGAGATCACCAATCATGTCTGGTAAGGACTTTCTTCTATGTTTTCATGATTTGCTGATGTTTATTCTCCTTTTCTCACATCTTCTTGTTTGTAACCGTTTTAGACGAAGCTAGTTCTGAGGCTAGGGCTCCTTTCACTTTTGAACTCGCTGTCAATGAGATTTCTGAGGCCTCATATGAGGTTGCCCTTAGAGAGGGGTGTATTACCTCGGATTGGGAACCTCGTTTCCTGTACGAGTCTCAGCCTGCCGTCAGAAGGAAACACATCGTTACGCGTCCAAAGGAAGGGGAAGTGTTCGTCTCCGCCAGACAAATAAGCGCGGGGATTCGGTTCCCCTTCTGCGGAAATTTGGTGGAGATGTGCAACTTCTACAAAACGCACCCTTGTACCTTCTCTCCACACGCCATCCGCGTGTGGAATGCCTTCCAACTCCTATGCCACCGCCAAAAGTGGACGTACAGTCTACTACTCTTCCGCACCTTCTACGGCATGAAGTGCAACAAGGCTGGTGTCTGCTCCTTCTCCCCCCGACTCCCCAAGTGGACAAAGGAGCAACTTTCACGTTTCGGCTGGGATAGCGAAATTTGGAAGTTCCACAAGGATCGGGTGCTGATACGCGACTCGGGGTCTGACAATAGTGGATGGAAGAAGTACTACTTCTTCGTCCAACATAGCTCTGTCCCGTGGCCTCAACGGGAGGTCGTGGCGGACCCTGCCCCCAAGCTCCAAGTCTATACTGAGGATGACCTCAACACTCTCCAAATGGTTCAGCTCTACCGTTGGGGAGACAACTTCATACCCATCGACGCCAACAAGCTCCAGGAGAAGGACTTGATTCTTATCGGAGTCCGACTCCTTGACTCTGTTTCCCACAGACGGCGCCAATGTTGGATCACGGGCAAAGCTCCGTTACGTCCTTGACGGAAAGCTCGGACTCCTGGGCTCCGCGTAATCCTGCAAAAGGGGATGACCTGGGTGGTGAACCAGAATCCCTCTCCGATGCTTAAACGAGTATGTGATCAATGGGGGTGATAGCAGTAATCTCAATGCGTATTAGAGAGAATGAGTTTTCTGGGGTAACTTCCTCCTTTATATAGGAGGAGGAGTTTCCCAGCTACCTGTGACCATGCTTGGCCGTTGTACCCATGATTCCTTGTATCTCGCCACGATTCCGTATATCTCGGTTGGGATTCCATATATCTCGCCACACGCTCCGCGTATCTTACCCATACTCCGCGTATCTCGGGCACGCACTGCGTATCTCGGGGGATTTATCTTTATCTTTAACCGTCTCCCATTACTCTATCTAGTAGGCAGGTTTCTCGGTCTTTATCCTCTGATCACAAGTCCCGACTCCTGTCGGGGACTCCAGAGTTGTCTCATTCTAGATCACCACCCAGGACCTTCAGTCTCTACGAGACAGGTCCAGCCTCTGCGGGGCTTTATTATCGGGGCCTTTACTAAGGCGCATCGGGGCCTTCTTAGAGGCTTCCTGTCGAGAGCGTTCAGCTCTTATGTCGGGACCGCTTAAGTCGGGGCCCTTCACGTTGGGCCTCTGGGCCTGCCAGGCTTTCGCGAGGCCCACTGGACCTACTCGCCGTTCATTGGCTGTTAACGGGGCTAAGGATTTCATCGGAACCCATCATAGGGTAGCACTCTCGGAGCTCTGAGTTGGATGAAAACAGTTGCTATCGCATTTACTCTAAACATGTGATCATACTAAGGTTTTTATCCATTTTTTTTTCGGTTTCAGAATAAACATTTATTCATAGGGTAACACTCTCGGAGCACCAAGTCGGATGAAATAAGTTATTATCGCAGTTGTTATAAACATATATGATCATACTAAAGTCTACATCCCTTTTTAGTTTTGTCTCAGAATCACCTTTTATTCATAGGGTAACACTCTCGGAGCTCTGAATTGGATGAAAACAGTTGCTATCGCATTTACTCTTAACATGTGATCATACTAAAGTCTTTATCCCTTTTTGGTTCAGTCTCAGAATCATCATTTATTCATAGGGTAACACTCTCGGAGCTCCAAATCGGAGGAAATCAGTTATTATCGCAGTTATTATAAACATATATGATCTTACTAATGTTTTTATCCCTTTTTAGTTCTGTCTCAGAATCACTGTTTATTCATTGGGTAACACTCTCAGAGCTCTTAACTGGATGAAATCAGTTGCTATCGCATTTATTCTATACATTTGATCATACTAAAGTCTTTATCCTTTTTCAGTTCGGTCTCAGAATCAACATTTATTCATAGGGTAACACTCTCGAAGCTCCGAATCGGATGAAATCAGTTATTATCGAAGTTATAGTAAACATATATGATCTTACTAAAGTCTTTATCCCTTTTTAGTTCTGTCTCATAATCACCATTTATTCATAGGGTAACACTCTCGGAGCTCTGAATTGGATGAAAACAGTTGCTATCGCATTTACTCTAAACATGTGATCATACTAAAGTCTTTATCCCTTTTTGGTTCGGTCTCTGAATCAACATTTATTCATAGGTTAACACTCTCGGAGCTCCAAATTGGATGAAACCAGTTATTATCGCATTTATTATAAACATATATGATCATACTTAAGTCTATATCCCTTTTTAGTTTTGTCTCAGAATCACCATTTATTCATAGGGTAACACTCTCGGAGCTCTGAATTGGATGAAAACAGTTGCTACCACATTTACTCTAAACATGTGATGATACTAAACTCATTATCCATTTTTGGTTCGGTCTCAGAATCAAAATTTATTCATAGGTTAACAATCTCGGAGCTCCAAATCGGATGAAATCAGTTATTATCGCAGTTATTATAAAATATATGATCATACTAAAGTCTATATCCCTTTTTAGTTCTGTCTCAGATTCACCGTTTATTCATAGGGTAACACTCTCGGAGCTTTGAATTGGATGAAAACAGTTGCTATTGCATTTACTCTAAACATGAGATCATACTAAAGTCTTTATCCCTTTTTGGTTTGGTCTCAGAATCAACATTTATTCATAGGTTAACACTCTCGGAGATCCAAATTGGATGAAATCAGTTATTATCGCAGTTATTATAAACATATATGACCATACTAAAGTCTATATCCCTTTTTAGTTCTGTCTCAGAAGCACCGTTTATTCATTGGGTAACACTCTCGGAGCTCTGAATTGGATGAAAACAGTTGCTATCGCATTTACTCTAAACATGTGATCATACTAAAGTTTTTATCCATTTTTTGTTCGGTTTCAGAATAAACATTTATTCATAGGGTAACACTCTCGGAGCACCAAGTTGGATGATATCAGTTATTATCGCAGTTGTTATAAGCATATATGATCATACTAAAGTCTATATCCCTTTTTAGTTTTGTCTCAGAATCACCGTTTATTCATAGGGTAACACTCTCGGAGCTCTGAATTGGATGAAAACAGTTGTTATCGCATTTACTCTAAACATGTGATCATACTAAAGTCTTTATCCCTTTTTGGTTCGGTCTCAGAATCATCATTTATTCATAGGGTAACACTATCGGAGCTCCAAATCGGATGAAATCAGTTATTATCGCAGTTATTATAAACATATATGATCTTACTAATGTTTTTATCCCTTTTTAGTTCTGTCTCAGAATCACTGTTTATTCATTGGGTAACACTCTCAGAGCTCTTAACTGGATGAAATCAGTTGCTATCGCATTTATTCTATACATGTGATCATACTAAAGTCTTTATCCTTTTTCAGTTCGGTCTCAGAATCAACATTTATTCATAGGGTAACACTCTCGAAGCTCCGAATCGGATGAAATCAGTTATTATCGAAGTTATAGTAAACATATATGATCTTACTAAAGTCTTTATCCCTTTTTAGTTCTGTCTCATAATCACCATTTATTCATAGGGTAACACTCTCGGAGCTCTGAATTGGATGAAAACAGTTGCTATCGCATTTACTCTAAACATGTGATCATACTAAAGTCTTTATCCCTTTTTGGTTCGGTCTCTGAATCAACATTTATTCATAGGTTAACACTCTCGGAGCTCCAAATTGGATGAAACCAGTTATTATTGCATTTATTATAAACATATATGATCATACTAAAGTCTATATCCCTTTTTAGTTTTGTCTCAGAATCACCATTTATTCATAGGGTAACACTCTCGGAGCTCTGAATTGGATGAAAACAGTTGCTACCACATTTACTCTAAACATGTGATGATACTAAACTCATTATCCATTTTTGGTTCGGTCTCAGAATCAAAATTTATTCATAGGTTAACAATCTCGGAGCTCCAAATCGGATGAAATCAGTTATTATCGCAGTTATTATAAAATATATGATCATACTAAAGTCTATATCCCTTTTTAGTTCTGTCTCAGATTCACCGTTTATTCATAGGGTAACACTCACGGAGCTTTGAATTGGATGAAAACAGTTGCTATCGCATTTACTCTAAACATGAGATCATACTAAAGTCTTTATCCCTTTCTGGTTAGGTCTCAGAATCAACATTTATTCATAGGTTAACACACTCGGAGATCCAAATTGGATGAAATCAGTTATTATCGCAGTTATTATAAACATATATGACCATACTAAAGTCTATATCCCTTTTTAGTTCTGTCTCAGAATCACCGTTTATTCATTGGGTAACACTCTCGGAGCTCTGAATTGGATGAAAACAGTTGCTATCGCATTTACTCTAAACATGTGATCATACTAAAGTTTTTATCCATTTTTGTTCGGTTTCAGAATAAACATTTATTCATAGGGTAACACTCTCGGAGCACCAAGTCGGATGATATCAGTTATTATCGCAGTTGTTATAAGCATATATGATCATACTAAAGTCTATATCCCTTTTTAGTTTTGTCTCAGAATCACCGTTTATTCATAGGGTAACACTCTCGGAGCTCTGAATTGGATGAAAACAGTTGTTATCGCATTTACTCTAAACATGTGATCATACTAAAGTCTTTATCCCTTTTTGGTTCGGTCTCAGAATCATCATTTATTCATAGGGTAACACTATCGGAGCTCCAAATCGGATGAAATCAGTTATTATCGCAGTTATTATAAACATATATGATCTTACTAATGTTTTTATCCCTTTTTAGTTCTGTCTCAGAATCACTGTTTATTCATTGGGTAACACTCTCAGAGCTCTTAACTGGATGAAATCAGTTGCTATCGCATTTATTCTATACATGTGATCATACTAAAGTCTTTATCCTTTTTCAGTTCGGTCTCAGAATCAACATTTATTCATAGGGTAACACTCTCGAAGCTCCGAATCGGATGAAATCAGTTATTATCGAAGTTATAGTAAACATATATGATCTTACTAAAGTCTTTATCCCTTTTTAGTTCTGTCTCATAATCACCATTTATTCATAGGGTAACACTCTCGGAGCTCTGAATTGGATGAAAACAGTTGCTATCGCATTTACTCTAAACATGTGATCATACTAAAGTCTTTATCCTTTTTGGTTCGGTCTCTGAATCAACATTTATTCATAGGTTAACACTCTCGGAGCTCCAAATTGGATGAAACCAGTTATTATCGCATTTATTATAAACATATATGATCATACTAAAGTCTATATCCCTTTTTAGTTTTGTCTCAGAATCACCATTTATTCATAGGGTAACACTCTCGGAGCTCTGAATTGGATGAAAACAGTTGCTACCACATTTACTCTAAACATGTGATCATACTAAACTCATTATCCATTTTTGGTTCGGTCTCAGAATCAAAATTTATTCATAGGTTAACAATCTCGGAGCTCCAAATCGGATGAAATCAGTTATTATCGCAGTTATTATAAAATATATGATCATACTAAAGTCTATATCCCTTTTTAGTTCTGTCTCAGAATCACCGTTTATTCATAGGGTAACACTCACGGAGCTTTGAATTGGATGAAAACAGTTGCTATCGCATTTACTCTAAACATGAGATCATACTAAAGTCTTTATCCATTTTTGGTTAGGTCTCAGAATCAACATTTATTCATAGGTTAACACTCTCGGAGATCCAAATTGGATGAAATCAGTTATTATCGCAGTTATTATAAACATTTATGACCATACTAAAGTCTATATCCCTTTTTAGTTCTGTCTCAGAAGCACCGTTTATTCATTGGGTAACACTCTCGGAGCTCTGAATTGGATGAAAACAGTTGCTATCGCATTTACTCTAAACAGCTGATCATACTAAAGTTTTTATCCATTTTTTGTTCGGTTTCAGAATAAACATTTATTCATAGGGTAACACTCTCGGAGCACCAAGTCGGATGATATCAGTTATTATCGCAGTTGTTATAAGCATATATGATCATACTAAAGTCTATATCCCTTTTTAGTTTTGTCTCAGAATCACCGTTTATTCATAGGGTAACACTCTCGGAGCTCTGAATTGGATGAAAACAGTTGTTATCGCATTTACTCTAAACATGTGATCATACTAAATTCTTTATCCCTTTTTGGTTCGGTCTCAGAATCATCATTTATTCATAGGGTAACACTCTCGGAGCTCCAAATCGGATGAAATCAGTTATTATCGCAGTTATTATAAACATATATGATCTTACTAATGTTTTTATCCCTTTTTAGTTCTGTCTCAGAAACACCGTTTATTCATTGGGTACCACTCTCGGAGCTCTTATTTGGATGAAATCAGTTGTTATCGCATTTATTCTAAACATATGATCATAATAAAGTGTTTATCCCTTTTTAGTTTGATCTCAGAATGAACTTTATTCATAGGGCAACACTCTGGGAGTTCTTAATTGGATGAAATCAGTTGCCATCGCATTTATTCTATAAATGTGATCATACTAAAGTCTTTATCCCATTTTAGTTCGGTCTCAGAATCAACATTTATTCATAGGGTAACACTCTCGAAGCTCCGAATCGGATGAAATCAGTTATTATCGCAGTTATTGTAAACATATAAGATCTTACTAAAGTGTTTATCCCTTTTTAGTTCTGTCTCAGAATCACCGTTTA
The DNA here is from genome assembly GCA_036873135.1 of Clarkia xantiana subsp. parviflora. Lineage (NCBI taxonomy): Eukaryota > Viridiplantae > Streptophyta > Magnoliopsida > Myrtales > Onagraceae > Clarkia > Clarkia xantiana. The sequence goes on along the minus strand of JAPTYO010000022.1, from coordinate 94,931 downwards.
TTCATAGGGTAACACTCTCAGAGCTGTGAATTGGATGAAAACAGTTGCTACCAATTTACTCTAAACATGTGATGATACTAAAGTCTTTATCCATTTTTGGTTCGGTCTCAGAATCAAATTTATTCATAGGTTAACACTCTCGGAGTTTCAAATCGGATGAAACCAGTTATTATCGCAGTTATTATAACATATATGATCATACTAAAGTCTATATCCCTTTTTAGTTCTGTCTCAGAATCACCATTTATTCATAGGGTAACACTCTCGGAGCTCTTAATTGGATGAAAACAGTTGCTATCGCATTTACTCTAAACATGTGATCATACTAAAGTCTTTATCCATTTTTTTTAGGTTTCAGAATAAACATTTATTCATAGGGTAGCACTCTCGGAGCTCCAAGTCGGATGAAATCAGTTATTATCACAATTGTTATAAACATATATGATCATACTAAAGTCTATATCTCTTTTTAGTTATGTCTTAGAATCACCGTTTATTCATAGGGTAACACTCTCGGAGCTCTGAATTGGATGAAAACAGTTGCTATCGCATTTACTCTAAACAGGCGATCATACTAAAGTCTTTATCCCTTTTTGGTTCGGTCTCAGAATCATCATTTATTCATAGGGTAACACTCTCGGAGCTCCAAATCGGATGAAATCAGTTATTATCGCAGTTATTATAAACATATATGATCTTACTAATGTTTTTATCCCTTTTTAGTTCTGTCTCAGAATCACCGTTTATTCATTGGGTAACACTCTCGGAGCTCTTAATTGGATGAAATCAGTTGCTATCGCATTTATTCTATACATGTGATCATACTAAAGTCTTTATCTTTTTTTAGTTCGGTCTCAGAATCAACATTTATTCATAGGGTAACACTCTCGAAGCTCCGAATCGGATGAAATCAGTTATTATCGAAGTTATAGTAAACATATATGATCTTACTAAAGTCTTTATCCCTTTTTAGTTTTGTCTCAGAATCACCGTTTATTCATAGGGTAACACTCTCGGAGCTCTGAATTGGATGAAAACAGTTGTTATCGCATTTACTCTAAACATGTGATCATACTAAAGTCTTTATCCCTTTTTGGTTCGGTCTCAGAATCTTCATTTATTCATAGGGTAACACTCTCGGAGCTCCAAATCGGATGAAATTAGTTATTATCGCAGTTATTATAAAAACATATATGATCTTACTAATGTTTTTATCCATTTTTAGTTCTGTCTCAAAATAACCGTTTATTCATTGGGTACCACTCTCGGAGCTCTTAATTGGATGAAATCAGTTGTTATCGCATTTATTCTAAACATATAATCATAATAAAGTGTTTATCCCTTTTTAGTTTGATCTCAGAATGAACTTTATTCATAGGGCAACAATCTCGGAGTTCTTAATTGGATGAGATCAGTTGCCATCGCATTTATTCTATACATCTGATCATACTAAAGTCTTTATCCCTTTTTAGTTCGGTCTCAGAATCAACATTTATTCATAGGGTAACACTCTCGAAGCTCCGAATCGGATGAAATCAGTTATTATCGTAGTTAATGTAAACATATATGATCTTACTAATGTGTTTATCCCTTTTTAGTTCTATCTCAAAATCACAGTTTATTCATAGCGTAACACTCTCGGAGCTCTAAATTGGATGAAAACAGTTGCTATCGCATTTACTCTAAACATGTGATCATACTAAAGTCTTTATCCCTTTTTGGTTCGGTCTTAGAATCAACATTTATTCATAGGTTAACACTCTCGGAGCTCCAAATCGGATGAAATCAGTTATTATCGCAGTTATTATAAACATATATGATCATACTAAAGTCTATATTCCTTTTTAGTTCTGTCTCAGAAGAACCGTTTATTCATAGGGTAACACTCTCGGAGCTGTGAATTGGATGAAAACAGTTGCTACCACATTTACTCTAAACATGTGATCATACTAAACTCTTTATCCATTTTTGGTTCGGTCTCAGAATCAAAATTATTCATAGGTTAACACTCTCGGAGCTTCAAATCGGATGAAACCAGTTATTATCGAAGTTATTATAACATATATGATCATACTAAAGTCTATATCCCTTTTTAGTTCTGTCTCAGAATCACCGTTTATTCATAGGGTAACACTCTCAGAGCTCTTAATTGGATGAAAACAGTTGCTATCGCATTTACTCTAAACATGTGATCATACTAAAGTCTTTATCCATTTTTTTTTTAGGTTTCAGAATAAACATTTATTCATAGGGTACACTCTCGGAGCTCCAAGTCGGATGAAATCAGTTATTATCGCAATTGTTATAAACATATATGATCATACTAAAGTCTATATCTCTTTTTAGTTATGTCTTAGAATCACCGTTTATTCATAGGGTAACACTCTCGGAGCTCTGAATTGGATGAAAACAGTTGCTATCGCATTTACTCTAAACATGCGATCATACTAAAGTCTTTATCTCTTTTTGGTTCGGTCTCAGAATCATCATTTATTAATAGGGTAACACTCTCGGAGCTCCAAATCGGATGAAATCAGTTATTATCGCAGTTATTATAAACATATATGATCTTACTAATGTTTTTATCCCTTTTTAGTTCTGTCTCAGAATCACCGTTTATTCATTGGGTAACACTCTCGGAGCTCTTAATTGGATGAAATCAGTTGCTATCGCATTTATTCTATACATGTGATCATACTAAAGTCTTTATCCATTTTTAGTTCGGTCTGAGAATCAACATTTATTCATAGGGTAACACTCTCGAAGCTCCGTATCGGATGAAATCAGTTATTATCGTAGTTATTGTAAATATATGATCTTACTAAAGTGTTTATCCCTTTTTAGTTCTATCTCAGAATCACCGTTTATTCATAGGGTAACACTCTCGGAGCTCTAATTGGATGAAAACAGTTGCTATCGCATTTACTCTAAACATGTGATCATACTAAAGTCTTTATCCATTTTTAGTTCGGTCTCAGAATCAACATTTATTCATAGGGTAACACTCTCGAAGCTCCGTATCGGATGAAATCAGTTATTATCGTAGTTATTGTAAAATATATGATCTTACTAAAGTGTTTATCCCTTTTTAGTTCTATCTCAGAATCACCGTTTATTCATAGGGTAACACTCTCGGAGCTCTAAATTGGATGAAAACAGTTGCTATCGCATTTACTCTAAACATGTGATCATACTAAAGTCTTTATCCCTTTTTGGTTCGGTCTCAGAATCAACATTTATTCATAGGTTAACACTCTTGGAGTTCCAAATCGGATGAAATCAGTTATTAACGCAGATATTATAAACATATATGATCATACTAAAGTCTATATCCCTTTTTAGTTCTGTCTCAAAATCACCGTTTATTCATAGGGTAACACTCTCGGAGCTCTGAATTGGATGAAAACAGTTGCTATCGCATTTACTCTAAACATGTGATCATACTAAGTCTTTATCCCTTTTATTTCGTTCTCAGAATCATCATTTATTCATAGGGTAACACTCTCGGAGCTCCAAATCGGATGAAATCAGTTATTATCGCAGTTATTATAAACATATATGATCTTACTAAAGTTTTTATCCCTTTTTAGTTTTGTCTTAGAATCATCATTTATTCATTGGGTAACACTCTCGGAGCTCTTAATTGGATGAAATCAGTTGTTATCGTATTTATTCTAAACATATGATCATACTAAAGTGTTTATCCCTTTTTAGTTCGATCTCAGAATGAACTTTATTCATAGGGCAACAATCTCGGAGTTCTTAATTGGATGAAATCAGTTGCCATCGCATTTATTCTATGCATGTGATCATACTAAAGTCTTTATCCCTTTTTAGTTCGGTCTCATAATCAACATTTATTCATAGGTAACACTCTCGAAGCTCCGAACCGGATGAAATCAGTTATTATCGCAGTTATTGTAAACATATATGATCATACTAAAGTCTTTATCCATTTTTAGTTCTGTCTCAGAATCATCGTTTATTCATAGGGTAACACTCTCGGAGCTCTGAATTGGATGAAAATAGTTGCTATCGCATTTACTCTAAACATGTGATCATACTAAAGTCTTTATCCCTTTTTGGTTCGGTCTGATAATCAACATTTATTCATAGGTAACACTCTCGGAGCTCCAAATCGGATGAAATCAGTTATTATCGCAGTTATTGTAAACATATATGATCTTACTAAAGTCTTTTATCCCTTTTTAGTTCTGTCTCAGAATCACCGTTTATTCATAGGGTAACACTCTCGGAGCTCTGAATTGGATGAAAACAGTTGTTATCGCATTTACTCTAAACATGTGATCATACTAAGTCTTTATCCCTTTTATTTCGGTCTCAGAATTATCATTTATTCATATGGTAACACTCTCGGAGCTCCAAATCGGATGAAATCAGTTATTATCGCAGTTATTATAAACATATATGATCATACTAAAGTATATATCCCTTTTTAGTTCTGTCTCAGAAGCACCGTTTATTCATAGGGTAACACTCTTGGAGCTCTGAATTGGATGAAAACAGTTGCTATCGCATTTACTCTAAACATGTGATCATACTAAAGTCTTTATCCATTTTTTTTTAGGTTTCAGAATAAACATTTATTCATAGGGTAGCACTCTCGGAGCTCCAAGTCGGATGAAATCAGTTATTATCGCAATTGTTATAAACATATATGATCATACTAAAGTCTATATCTCTTTTTAGTTATGTCTAGAATCACCGTTTATTCATAGGGTAACACTCTCGGAGGTCTGAATTGGATGAAAACAGTTGCTATCGCATTTACTCTAAACATGCGATCATACTAAAGTCTTTATCTCTTTTTGGTTCGGTCTCAGAATCATCATTTATTAATAGGGTAACACTCTCGGAGCTCCAAATCGGATGAAATCAGTTATTATCGCAGTTATTATAAACATATATGATCTTACTAATGTTTTTATCCCTTTTTAGTTTTGTCTTAGAATCATCATTTATTCATTGGGTACCACTCTCGGAGCTCTTAATTGGATGAAATCAGTTGTTATCGTATTTATTCTAAACATATGATCATACTAAAGTGTTTATCCCTTTTTAGTTCGATCTCAGAATGAACTTTATTCATGGGGCAACAATCTCGGAGTTCTTAATTGGATGAAATCAGTTGCCATCGCATTTATTCTATGCATGTGATCATACTAAATTCTTTATCCCTTTTTAGTTCGGTCTCATAATCAACATTTATTCATAGGTAACACTCTCGAAGCTCCGAACCGGATGAAATCAGTTATTATCGCAGTTATTGTAAACATATATGATCTTACTAAAGTCTTTATCCATTTTTAGTTCTGTCTCAGAATCATCGTTTATTCATAGGGTAACACTCTCGGAGCTCTGAATTGGATGAAAATAGTTGCTATCGCATTTACTCTAAACATGTGATCATACTAAAGTCTTTATCCCTTTTTGGTTCGGTCTGATAATCAACATTTATTAATAGCGTAACACTCTCGGAGCTCCAAATCGGATGAAATCAGTTATTATCGCAGTTATTGTAAACATATATGATCTTACTAAAGTCTTTTATCCCTTTTTAGTTCTGTCTCAGAATCACCGTTTATTCATTGGGTAACACTCTCGGAGCTCTGAATTGGATGAAACAGTTGTTATCGCATTTACTCTAAACATGTGATCATACTAAGTCTTTATCTTTTTTTAGTTCGGTCTCAGAATCAACATTTATTCATAGGGTAACACTCTCGAAGCTCCAAATCGGATGAAATCAGTTATTATCGAAGTTATAGTAAACATATATGATCTTACTAAAGTCTTTATCCCTTTTTAGTTTTATCTCAGAATCACCGTTTATTCATAGGGTAACACTCTCGGAGCTCTGAATTGGATGAAAACAGTTGTTATCGCATTTACTCTAAACATGTGATCATACTAAAGTCTTTATCCCTTTTTGGTTCGGTCTCAGAATCATCATTTATTCATAGGGTAACACTCTCGGAGCTCCAAATCGGATGAAATCAGTTATTATCGCAATTATTATAAACATATATGATCTTACTAATGTTTTATCCCTTTTTAGTTCTGTCTCAGAATCATCGTTTATTCATTGGGTACCACTCTCGGAGCTCTTAATTGGATGAAATCAGTTGTTATCGCATTTATTCTAAACATATGATCATAATAAAGTGTTTATCCCTTTTTAGTTTGATCTCAGAATGAACTTTATTCATAGGGCAACAATCTGGGAGTTCTTAATTGGATGAAATCAGTTGCCATCGCATTTATTCTATACATGTGATCATACTAAAGTCTTTATCCATTTTTAGTTCGGTCTGAGAATCAACATTTATTCATAGGGTAACACTCTCGAAGCTCCGTATCGGATGAAATCAGTTATTATCGTAGTTATTGTAAACATATATGATCTTACTAAAGTGTTTATCCCTTTTTAGTTCTATCTCAGAATCACCGTTTATTCATAGGTAACACTCTCGGAGCTCTAAATTGGATGAAAACAGTTGCTATCGCATTTACTCTAAACATGTGATCATACTAAAGTCTTTATCCATTTTTAGTTCGGTCTGAGAATCAACATTTATTCATAGGGTAACACTCTCGAAGCTCCGTATCGGATGAAATCAGTTATTATCGTAGTTATTGTAAATATATATGATCTTACTAAAGTGTTTATCCCTTTTTAGTTCTATCTCAGAATCACCGTTTATTCATAGGGTAACACTCTCGGAGCTCTAAATTGGATGAAAACAGTTGCTATCGCATTTACTCTAAACATGTGATCATACTAAAGTCTTTATCCCTTTTTGGTTCGGTCTCAGAATCAACATTTATTCATAGGTTAACACTCTTGGAGTTCCAAATCGGATGAAATCAGTTATTAACGCAGATATTATAAACATATATGATCATACTAAAGTCTATATCCCTTTTTAGTTCTGTCTCAAAATCACCGTTTATTCATAGGGTAACACTCTCGGAGCTCTGAATTGGATGAAAACAGTTGCTATCGCATTTACTCTAAACATGTGATCATACTAAGTCTTTATCCCTTTTATTTCGTTCTCAGAATCATCATTTATTCATAGGGTAACACTCTCGGAGCTCCAAATCGGATGAAATCAGTTATTATCGCAGTTATTATAAACATATATGATCTTACTAATGTTTTTATCCCTTTTTAGTTTTGTCTTAGAATCATCGTTTATTCATTGGGTACCACTCTTGGAGCTCTTAATTGGATGAAATCAGTTGTTATCGCATTTATTCTAAACATATGATCATAATAAAGTGTTTCTCCCTTTTTAGTTCGATCTCAGAATGAACTTTATTCATGGGGCAACAATCTCGGAGTTCTTAATTGGATGAAATCAGTTGCCATCGCATTTATTCTATACATGTGATCATACTAAATTCTTTATCCCTTTTTAGTTCGGTCTCATAATCAACATTTATTCATAGGTAACACTCTCGAAGCTCCGAACCGGATGAAATCAGTTATTATCGCAGTTATTGTAAACATATATGATCTTACTAAAGTCTTTATCCATTTTTAGTTCTGTCTCAGAATCATCGTTTATTCATAGGGTAACACTCTCGGAGCTCTGAATTGGATGAAAACAGTTGCTATCGCATTTACTCTAAACATGTGATCAATACTAAAGTCTTTATCCCTTTTTGGTTCAGTCTGATAATCAACATTTATTAATAGGGTAACACTCTCGGAGCTCCAAATCGGATGAAATCAGTTATTATCGCAGTTATTGTAAACATATATGATCTTACTAAAGTCTTTTATCCCGTTTTAGTTCTGTCTCAGAATCACCGTTTATTCATAGGGTAACACTCTCGGAGCTCTGAATTGGATGAAAACAGTTGTTATCGCATTTACTCTAAACATGTGATCATACTAAGTCTTTATCCCTTTTATTTCGGTCTCAGAATTATCATTTATTCATATGGTAACACTCTCGGAGCTCCAAATCGGATGAAATCAGTTATTATCGCAGTTATTATAAACATATATGATCATACTAAAGTCTATATCCCTTTTTAGTTCTGTCTCAGAAGCACCGTTTATTCATTGGGTAACACTCTTGGAGCTCTGAATTGGATGAAAACAGTTGCTATCGCATTTACTCTAAACATGTGATCATACTAAAGTTTTTATCCATTTTTTGTTCGGTTTCAGAATAAACATTTATTCATAGGGTAACACTCTCGGAGAACCAAGTCGGATGAAATCAGTTATTATCGCAGTTGTTATAAACATATATGATCATACTAAAGTCTATATCCCTTTTTAGTTTTGTCTCAGAATCACCATTTATTCATAGGGTAACACTCTCGGAGCTCTGAATTGGATGAAAACAGTTGTTATCGCATTTACTCTAAACATGTGATCATACTAAAGTCTTTATCCCTTTTTGGTTCGGTCTCAGAATCATCATTTATTCATAGGGTAACACTCTCGGAGCTCTGAAATGGATGAAAACAGTTGCTATCGCATTTACTCTAAACATGTGATCAATACTAAAGTCTTTATCCCTTTTTGGTTCGGTCTGATAATCAACATTTATTAATAGGGTAACACTCTCGGAGCTCCAAATCGGATGAAATCAGTTATTATCGCAGTTATTGTAAACATATATGATCTTACTAAAGTCTTTTATCCCTTTTTAGTTCTGTCTCAGAATCACCGTTTATTCATAGGGTAACACTCTCGGAGCTCTGAATTGGATGTAAACAGTTGTTATCGCATTTACTCTAAACATGTGATCATACTAAGTCTTTATCCCTTTTATTTCGGTCTCAGAATTATCATTTATTCATATGGTAACACTCTCGGAGCTCCAAATCGGATGAAATCAGTTATTATCGCAGTTATTATAAACATATATGATCATACTAAAGTCTATATCCCTTTTTAGTTCTGTCTCAGAAGCACCGTTTATTCATTGGGTAACACTCTTGGAGATCTGAATTGGATGAAAACAGTTGCTATCGCATTTACTCTAAACATGTGATCATACTAAAGTTTTTATCCATTTTTTGTTCGGTTTCAGAATAAACATTTATTCATAGGGTAACACTCTCGGAGCACCAAGTCGGATGAAATCAGTTATTATCGCAGCTTTTATAAACATATATGATCATACTAAAGTCTATATCCCTTTTTAGTTTTGTCTCAGAATCACCGTTTATTCATAGGGTAACACTCTCGGAGCTCTGAATTGGATGAAAACAGTTGTTATCGCATTTACTCTAAACATGTGATCATACTAAAGTCTTTATCCCTTTTTGGTTCGGTCTCAGAATCATCATTTATTCATAGGGTAACACTCTCGGAGCTCCAAATCGGATGAAATCAGTTATTATCGCAGTTATTATAAACATATATGATCTTACTAATGTTTTTATCCCTTTTTAGTTTTGTCTTAGAATCATCGTTTATTCATTGGGTACCACTCTCGGAGCTCTTATTTGGATGAAATCAGTTGTTATCGCATTTATTCTAAACATATGATCATAATAAAGTGTTTATCCCTTTTTAGTTCGATCTCAGAATGAACTTTATTCATAGGGTAACAATCTCGGAGTTCTTAATTGGATGAAATCAGTTGCCATCGCATTTGTTCTATACATGTGATCATACTAAAGTATTTATCCCTTTTTAGTTCGGTCTCAGAATCAACATTTATTCATAGGTAACACTCTCGAAGCTCCGAATCGGATGAAATCAGTTATTATCGCAGTTATTGTAAACATATATGATCTTACTAAAGTCTTTATCCCTTTTTAGTTCTGTCTCAGAATCATCGTTTATTCATAGGGTAACACTCTCGGAGCCCTGAATTGGATGAAAACAGTTGCTATCGCATTTACTCTAAACATGTGATCAATACTAAAGTCTTTATCCCTTTTTGGTTCGGTCTGATAATCAACATTTATTCATAGGGTAACACTCTCGGAGCTCCAAATCGGATGAAATCAGTTATTATCGCAGTTATTGTAAACATATATTATCTTACTAAAGTCTTTATCCCTTTTTAGTTCTGTCTCAGAATCATCGTTTATTCATAGGGTAACACTCTCGGAGCTCTGAATTGGATGAAAACAGTTGCTATCGCATTTACTCTAAACGTGTGATCAATACTAAAGTCTTTATCCCTTTTTGGTTCGGTCTGATAATCAACATTTATTAATAGGGTAACACTCTCGGAGCTCAAAATCGGATGAAATCAGTTATTATCGCAGTTATTGTAAACATATATGATCTTACTAAAGTCTTTTATCCCTCTTTAGTTCTGTCTCAGAATCACCGTTTATTCATAGGGTAACACTCTCGGAGCTCTAAATTGGATGAAAACAGTTGTTATCGCATTTACTCTAAACATGTGATCATACTAAGTCTTTATCCCTTTTATTTCGGTCTCAGAATTATCATTTATTCATATGGTAACACTCTCGGAGCTCCAAATCAGATGAAATCAGTTATTATCGCAGTTATTATAAACATATATGATCATACTAAAGTCTATATCCCTTTTTAGTTCTGTCTCAGAAGCACCGTTTATTCATTGGGTAACACTCTTGGAGATCTGAATTGGATGAAAACAGTTGCTATCGCATTTACTCTAAACATGTGATCATACTAAAGTTTTTATCCATTTTTTGTTCGGTTTCAGAATAAACATTTTTTCATAGGGTAACACTCTCGGAGCACCAAGTCGGATGAAATCAGTTATTATCGCAGTTGTTATAAACATATATGATCATACTAAAGTCTATATCCCTTTTTAGTTTTGTCTCAGAATCACCGTTTATTCATAGGGTAACACTCTCGGAGCTCTGAATTGGATGAAAACAGTTGTTATCGCATTTACTCTAAACATGTGATCATACTAAAGTCTTTATCCCTTTTTGGTTCGGTCTCAGAATCATCATTTATTCATAGGGTAACACTCTCGGAGCTCCAAATCGGATGAAATCAGTTATTATCGCAGTTATTATAAACATATATGATCTTACTAATGTTTTTATCCCTTTTTAGTTTTGTCTTAGAATCATCGTTTATTCATTGGGTACCACTCTCGGAGCTCTTAATTGGATGAAATCAGTTGTTATCGCATTTATTCTAAACATATGATCATAATAAAGTTTTTATCCCTTTTTAGTTCGATCTCAGAATGAACTTTATTCATAGGGCAACAATCTCGGAGTTCTTAATTGGATGAAATCAGTTGCCATCGCATTTATTCTATACATGTGATCATACTAAAGTATTTATCCCTTTTTAGTTCGGTCTCAGAATCAACATTTATTCATAGGTAACACTCTCGAAGCTCCGAATCGGATGAAATCAGTTATTATCGCAGTTATTGTAAACATATATGATCTTACTAAAGTCTTTATCCCTTTTTAGTTCTGTCTCAGAATCATCGTTTATTCATAGGGTAACACTCTCGGAGCTCTGAATTGGATGAAAACAGTTGCTATCGCATTTACTCTAAACATGTGATCAATACTAAAGTCTTTATCCCTTTTTGGTTCGGTCTTATAATCAACATTTATTCATAGGGTAACACTCTCGGAGCTCCAAATCGGATGAAATCAGTTATTATCGCAGTTATTGTAAACATTGATGGGTTCGAGTACAGCCGTTAGGCCCTTTAACGGCGAGGAAACGGCAAATAGGCCCGGTGGGCCCTAAACGAAGGCCAAGATGGCCCAGGCAAAGGATCCCGACGAAGGGAACCCGAGGATGAGAGGTCCCGACAGAGTCGGACCTGACCAGCGAGCTAAACGCTCCCGACGAAGTGCCTCTGAGTAGGCCCCGATGATGAATCCCTGAGAACAATAGGCCCTGTCACGATGACTGATGGGTTCCGCTATGACCGTTAGGCCCTTAACGGGGAGGAAACGACAAACAGGCCTACCAGGCCCAAAATGAAGGTCAAGATGACCTAAGGAGAATGGTCCCGACGAAGGGAGTCCCGACGAGGCAAGGTCCCGACAGCTGAGCTAGAAGCTCCCGATGAGAAGCCTTTAAGTAGGCCCCGATGATGAATCCCTGAGAATGATTGACCCTGTCACGATGACGAGGGGCCCCGAGCGGTGACACAACGAGATAACTCTGGAGTTCCCGACGGGAGTCGGGACTCGTTATCAGAGGATAAGGCCAAGATATGCGGGGCGTTGCCGAAATACGCGGAACGTGGTTAAGATACACGGAGCGTGGCCGAGATACGCGGGGCATGGCTGAGATACGCGAGATCACGTCCGAGATATGCGGGATACGGGCTAACCACCCCTAACGGTTCGCCAGGTACCTGAGGCATCTCTTTGCCTATAAAAGGGCAGGAGATCACCTCAGAAAGATTAACGTTGAGTTCGATATACTTTTGAGATTGTTGCTTGCCAGTCATACGAGAAACTCATTTAAGCATCGGAGAGGGATTCTGGGTCACCGCCCGGTCTATCCCCTCTTGCAGGATTGCGTGGAGCAAAGGAGCTAGGATTGCCGTCAAGATCCGTACCGGAGTTCCACCGTGATCCAACATTGGCGCCGTCTGTGGGAATCAAACAAAAAGCTAATATGCCTTCTACTCGATCGATGGCGGCTGGCAAAAACAAGAGAGGACAATCTGGTGGTTCCCGTCACCCCACTGCAACGAACCTGAATTCAGTACCCGAACAAGGGGAAAACCAGAACCATCCCCCGGCTGAGCTCTCCCAGACAGGAGGACACAATGGATCGCATCCCGAAGACGTTGCCCCTCAACACCAGGATGACAGGGGGCAGGAGGCTCCCCCGGCTGCAGATTTGACGAGGGCCGTGGCCGAAGCCATGCCCATGTTTCTGGCGGCTGTCGAGGCTCTCTTGGACCGAAGGGAGGCTGCCAGGAGGCAGGAGGAGATGCCCCCGCTGGAGGAAGCAACCCTACCAACAGAGGGTCAGAATGCACAGGAAGCCCCGCCCCGAGGCCAGGACAGAGGTAGGGCAACTGGTCAGCCGGAAAGGTTCGTGGTTGATGGGCCAGGACCAGTACAACATAGGACCATTCCCCTGAATGGTCCCATCACTCCCGACCAGGTGGTAAAGATCTTGAACATCTGTATGGGAGAACAGAAGCCGCTGGTGTCGGAACTGAGGGATCGGTCCACTCACCCCTTCGTTCCCCGACTAATAGACACCCTCGCCCCGCCTGGGCTGGGTATCCCCGAGATTAAGGAATATGATGGCGAAGGAGATCCAGTTCGTCATGTCCAGAAGCATCTTATGGCGTGTCTGGGTAGAGCCCCGAACGAAGTTATAGTGTGCACACTGTTCCCAAACACACTCGGAGAAAGAGCCCTGACCTGGTTCTTCAGCCTACCCCCAGGCTGCATTACCTGTTGGGCGGACATGCACGACTGTTTCATTCGACAATATCAGGGCCGCAGACGATTGCTGAAGAGCGTGAGGTCTCTAACCCAGGTGGTGCAGAGGCCCGACGAGTCGCAGGCACACTATTACCAGCGGTACACAGCCAGCGTAGCAGAGATAGACGAGGAAATCTCGGAGGGCGAGACCATCCGTACTTTTATTCGGAACCTGACAGCCCCCTATGGCTCCGACTTGATGCACAGCGTGGCTAAGAAGGCTGTGTGGAATATGGAGGCTTTGCAGAAGAGAGTGAAGCGACAGATTGATGTCCAGGAGTCCATGATAGCTGCGGGAGAACTGGAGCCCCCAAAGTCAAATAAAGGGAAGCAGTCGAGTAAACCTTTCGACGATCGTAAGTCGAAGGGTAAACCTGACAGCAGCAAGAATCGAGGTCGTCCGGATCGGAGGGACGACAGACGTTCTTCAAGGAAGGATAAGAGGGAAGATCTTGACATCCCTCTCAACTGCTCCATGGCGGAAGTGCTGACAGTCATGGAACGACAAGGTATCTCCAGGTACCCCCCGAAGAAAGATGGAGAATTCCTCGGGTCCCGCACAGATCGCTATTGTCGATTTCACCGCGCAAATGGCCACGACACCAATCACTGTCGGGAGCTGAAAAAGGAGATTGAAAAGCTAATCCAGAAGGGAAAGCTCAAGGAGTTCGTCGGGGACAAACGCTGCAGGTCCCGCTCTCGGTCTCGATCGCGGTCCCGTTCCCGATCCCGCGATCGGTCCCCGAAGAAGAAGAGAACTGATCCAGAGTCATCTGGTGTTCGCAAAGAAAGACGAGTCATCAACGTGATTCATGGAGGATTTTCTGCTGGAGGAGATACCTCATCCGCTCGAGAGGTTTACGCCTCCAGGATCCCTACAGCGGTGGTGCTGGGTAAAAGGTCCCGATCTTGGACCCTGAAGGAAGAGATGGTGATCTCCTTCTCATCGGAGGACCTCATAGGTGTGGATACTCCGCACGACGATGCCCTGGTGGTAACCCTGGATGTAGATGGGTTCGAGATGAAGAGAATCCTAATCGACGGAGGGAGCTCCTCCGAAATTCTATTCATGGATGCGCTGGAAGCCACGGGGAAGACGAAGAAGGATCTGAAGGAAGCAAACTTCCCGATGGTTGGGTTTTCTGGCTCAACTTCCTACCCGCTGGGAGTAATCACCTTACCAGTGGAATTTGGTAGTGGGTGGAAGTCAGAAAGGAGGAATGTGGAATTTGTCGTGGTTGATTCTGCGGGGACCTACAACGCAATTATTGGGAGAACCACCATCAATCCCCTGATGGCGGTTGCCTCGACTGTGCACCAGAAGATGAAGTTCCCGACCGACCACGGAGTCGGGGAGGTCAAGGGCGACCAGGTGGCCTCCCGAAAATGCTATGTTAACGCCACCCGGAGGAGGAGGCGAGAGGCTATGACTGTCCTCCAGACAGACACAGACCCCAGAGAAGAGTTTGGGCGTCCCGCCCCCGTAGAAGATCTGAAAGAAGTCGAGATCGACGGACCCCAGAGGAAGGTGAAAATCGGGTCTGCCCTAACTGAGGAGACAGCCCAAAAATTGGTGGAATTGCTGAAAGAGTTCAAAGAGCTGTTTGCCTGGTCCCCCAGCGATATGTCAGGAATCAGCCCCGACGTGATCGTGCACGAGCTGAAGATAGACCCCGCAATCAAGCCTATCACGCAGAAGAGGCGTCCGATGGGCACAGATAAGAAAATCGCGATCCAGCAAGAAGTGGGCAGGTTGCTCGATGCTGGTTTCATTAAGGAGCTCCGATTCCAGACTTGGGCCGCCAACCCAGTGCTGGTGAAGAAGACTAACGGGAAGTGGCGAATGTGCGTGGACTTCCGCGACCTAAACAAGGCTTGTCCAAAGGATTGCTATCCACTCCCGAGGATTGACCAGCTGGTGGATGCCACATCGGGACATGAGCTGCTGAGTTTCATGGATGCATATTCAGGCTACAACCAGATCAAGATGGCCAAGGAAGATGCCCCCCACACTGCGTTTTATGCAGACAGCGACATCTATCACTACGATGTCATGCCTTTCGGGTTGATCAACGCAGGGGCAACCTACCAGCGGATGGTGAACAAGCTGTTTGGAGATATGCTGGGAGAAACCATGGAAGCTTACGTGGATGATATGCTGGTAAAGTCCCGACAAGCCGAGGATCACGTGCACAACCTTACCATGGCGTTTGAGCGGATGAGGCTCCATCAAGTTCGTTTGAACCCGACGAAATGCGCCTTCGGAGTCCACTCAGGGAAGTTCTTGGGCTTCATGGTGAGCCAAAGAGGAATTGAAATGAATCCTTAGAAGCTGAGGGCAATCAAGGAGATGCAGTCTCCGATAAACCATCGGGAGGTGCAAGTGCTGAATGGCCGACTAGCTGCAATGAATCGCTTCTTGTCCAAAGCCAGCGACCGATCAATGCCATTTTTTGAAGTCCTGAGGGCCAACAAGAAATTTGAATGGACCGACAAGTGTGAAGAGGCGTTCCAAGCACTCAAGCAGCACCTTCGCACCCTCCCGCCGTTGGCGAAACCGGTTCCAGGCGAGCCGCTCTACCTTTATTTGGCTGTTTCTGAATTTGCCATTAGCTCTGTGTCAGTAAAGATTGTCGAGGGTAATCAAGTCCCCGTCTATTATGTAAGCAAGGCATTTGCCAAATCTGAATTGGACTACCCCGCCGTTGAGAAGTACCTCTTTGCGTTGATTATTACTGCTCGGAAGCTAAGGCCATATTTCCACGCACACGAGATCACTGTGCTAACGAACCAGCCTTTGAAGCATTTTTTGAACCGACCGGATGCGTTGGGAAGATTAGTGAAATGGGCAGTAGAGCTTAGTGAGTTTCAGATACACTTTGCTCCAAGAACGGCAATTAAGGGCCAGGCGTTGGCGGATTTTATAGCAGAATCTACAGCCCCCGATCTGGAAGATGCGGGCCCTGTAGAGGGGGCAACTATGGAGGTCCCGATAAATGAACAACCAGAGAGGGCAGAGCAATCAGAACAGCCAAACAAGGAAAATACCTGGGAGATGTACACGGATGGCTCCGCGAATTCGGACGGATCAGGAGCGGGCTTTTTGTTGATACCACCGGGTGAAGGTGAACCGCTCCGATACGCCTTGGCTTTAACATTCAAGGCCACAAACAACGAAGCGGAGTATGAGGCTCTCATCACGGGCCTGAAAATTGCTAGAGGCACGGGGGTCGATCACTTGAGAGTGAAGTGTGACGCAGCTTTAATCGTGAACCAGGTTCAAGGGCGATACGAAGCGAGGAGTCCGATAATGAAGAAGTATCTGCGAGAGGTACAAACCTTGTAGGAAAGCTTTAAAAGCTTCGACATCGAGGCAATCCCGAGGGAGGAAAACGTAGAGGCAGACGCCTTGAGTAAATTTGCCCTGGGGGCACCCTTGGAGGAAAATCGGAAGGTGCACTTCCTAGAAAAGGTGATCTTATCGACCATCGACCCGACACAGGTGTGTGCCATTGAAGCGAGACCAGAGGAGGAGCCAACTTGAATGACCCCGATAGTCGCGTACCTGACTACGGGGGCAGTCCCCGATGATCAAGTAGCAGCGGACAGGATACGTCGAATCGCGGCCAATATGTAATGCTGGATAATCAGCTATACAAGAAGGGCTGGTTCTCGACTCCGTACTTAAAGTGTGTGGCAGAACTTGACACCAATCGGATTCTGAAGGAGGTGCACGAAGGGGTCGCGGCTTGCCATGAAGGGGCTCGATCCATCATGAGGAAAGTGCTGAATTTGGGCTATTATTGGCCCACGATGAACAAAGAAGCGACTGCAATGGTCCGATCCTGCGACGCGTGCCAGAGGTACGCCCCGAGTAGCGTGGCTCCGGCCGCTAAATCTGACATCCATCAAGAGCGCGTGGCCCTTCGCGCAGTGGGGCATCGACTTGGTGGGACCTCTTCCACAAGCACAAGGTCAATGTAAGTATTTACTTGTAGCTATCGATTATTTTTCGAAATGGATAGAGGCAAAGGCATTGGCCAGAACGACGGGGAACCAGATCGTCAAGTTCCTCCAAACCCACATCGTGTCCAGATACGGGATTCCTAAGGTGGTGATCAGCGACAATGGTCCACCGTTTAACGGCTCTCAGGTGAGGGAGTATCTGGAGGAGTTGAACATTGAGCATCGGACCGCCTCCGTACGCCATGCTCAGACTAATGGCCAGGTGGAGTCAGCCAACAAAATCGTGATGGACGGCCTCAAGAAGAGGGTCTATGCTTTGAAGGGCAAGTGGCTGAACGAACTGGAGAACGTGCTTTGGGCCGTTAGAACGACACCCAAACGATCAACGGGGGAGACTCCGTTTGGCCTTGTTTATGGCACGGAAGCTGTCGCCCCCGTAGAGGTAGCTGTGGCGTCCCATCGGATTGAGATATTACGAGCCCCTGACGAACGATGAAATGAGACGTCTGGACTTGGACTTACTCGAAGAGAAGAGGCGGGAAGCCGATGAAGTTCAAGATCGAATGCGATTGGCGACGGCCAGGTACTACAATCGGCGAGTGAAGTCCCGACAGTTCTTCGTCGAGGAGCTGGTTTGGCGTCGCAACGAGTTCACCCTTTTGGATCGAATCAACAAGATGTCACAAAAATGGGAAGGACCTTATAAGGTCGTGGGGATGCCAGCTCCAAATGCGTACAAGTTGGAAGACCTCGATGGCAGAACGTTAAAGCATTCTTTTAGTGGCGAACACTTGAAGAAACACCATGCTTGAAGAAAGTCCCCTTAAGTGGTGCCCGATAAAAGTCGCCTTGAGTGGTGCACGATACTAAGTGGTGCACGATCCTTAGATTTATTCTAAGTATCAAAAAGTCGCCTTGAGTGGTGCACGAGAAAAGTCGCCTTGAGTGGTGCACGATCCTTAGATTTATTCTAAGTATCAAAAAGTCGCCTTGAGTGGTGCACGAGAAAAGTCGCCTTGAGTGGCGCACGATCCTTAGATTTATTCTAAGTATCAAGAAGTCGCCTTGAGTGGTGAATAAGAATAAAGTCGCCTTAAGTGGTGCCCGAAGAAAGTCGCCTTAATTGGTGCCCGATAAAGTCGCCTTAAGTGGTGCACGATATAAAGTCGCCTTAAGTGGTGCACGATACTAAGTCGCCTTGAGTGGTGCACGATATAAAGTCGCCTTAAGTGGTGCACGATATAAAGTCGCCTTCAGTAGTGCACGATATTAAGTCGCCTTAAGTGGCGCAGGTGGAAAAGTCGCCTTAAGTGGTGCACGATGTAAAGTCGCCTTCAGTGGTGCACGATATTAAGTCGCCTTAAGTGGCGCAAGTTGAAAAGTCGCCTTCAGTGGTGCACGATATTAAGTCGCCTTAAGTGGCGCAAGTTGAAAAGTCGTCTTAAGTGATGCATGAGAAAAGTCGCCTTCAGTGGTGCACGATATTAAGTCGCCTTAAGTGGCGCAAGTTGAAAAGTCGCCTTAAGTGGTGCACGATGTAAAGTCGCCTTCAGTGGTGCACGATAATAAGTCGCCTTAAGTGGCGCAAGTTAAAAAGTCGCCTTAAGTGGTGCACGATGTAAAGTCGCCTTCAGTGGTGCACGATATTAAGTCGCCTTAAGTGGCGCAGGTGGAAAAGTCGCCTTAAGTGGTGCACGATGTAAAGTCGCCTTCAGTGGTGCACGATATTAAGTAGCCTTAAGTGGCGCAAGTTGAAAAGTCGTCTTAAGTGATGCATGAGAAAAGTCGCCTTAAGTGGTGCACGAGATTAAGTCGCCTTAAGTGGTGCACGAGATTAAGTCGTCTTAAGTGATGCACGGGATTAAGTCGTCTTAAGTGATGCGTGAGTCTTAGATTTACTCTAAGTATTGTCAAAGTCGCCTTAAGTGGTGCACGACGTAAAGTCGCCTTCAGTGGTGCACGATATTAAGTCGCCTTAAGTGGCGCAAGTTGAAAAGTCGCCTTGAGTGGTGCGCGATCCTTAGATTTATTCTAAGTATCAAAAAGTCGCCTTGAGTGGTGCACGATACTAAGTCGCCTTGAGTGGTGCACGATCCTTAAATTTATTCTAAGTATCAAGAAGTCGCCTTCAGTGGTGCACGATATTAAGTCGCCTTAAGTGGCGCAAGTTGAGAAGTCGCCTTAAGTGGTGCACAACGTAAAGTCGCCTTTAGTGGTGCGCGATATTAAGTCGCCTTAAGTGGCGCAAATTGAGAAGTCGCCTTAAGTGGTGCACGACGTAAAGTCGCCTTTAGTGGTGCACGATATTAAGTCGCCTTAAGTGGCGCAAGTTGAGAAGTCGCCTTAAGTGGTGCACGATGTTAAGTCACCTTAAGTGGTGCACGATGTTAATTCGCCTTAAGTGGTGCACGAGATCAAGTCGCCTTAAGTGGTGAACGAGGTTAAGTCGCCTTAAGTAGTGTACGAGATTAAGTCGCCTTAAGTGGCGTGGTTTCGCCTTAAGTGGTGTGGGTAATTCACCTTAGGTGGTGCTGCGATAATCGGAGTCAAAAGAGATTGATATTATAAAGATCCGAGAGGTTCACAATAACAAAAGGAAATTACAAGGATTTGAAAATAAAGCGATTGAACTTGATCCTTGGCAGCGTCGAGGGGAGCAGGGTCCACGAGGTCTGAGGCCGAAGGCTCCGCAGCAAAATGATCGGATCCTGGAAGATTGACCGCGGGAAGATCGGAATCTTGGAGGTTAGCCGGTGAAGAATCGATTATCAAGGAATATTGGAGGAGTCTTCTCGGATTTTGTGGCTATCCTCGAAGTATCGAGGAATCGCGGATGAGAAGATCCGTGTCAAGGAATTTTGTCAAGAGAAAAGCCTCTGATACTGATATCGGGAGGTCGGGAGTTGAAAGACACGACGAACTATAAGTCCCTCATGTCTTGGGGGCAAATGATGGGTTCCGCTATGACCGTTAGGCCCTTTAACGGGGAGGAAACGGCAAACAGGCCTACCAGGCCCAAAATGAAGGTCAAGATGACCTAAGGAGAAGGGTCCCGACGAAGGGAGTCCCGACGAGGCAAGGTCCCGACAGAGTCGGTCCCGACAGCTGAGCTAGAAGCTCCCGATGAGAAGCCTTTAAGTAGGCCCCGATGATGAATCCCTGAGAATGATTGACCCTGTCACGATGACGAGGGTCCCCGAGCGGTGACACAACGAGATAACTCTGGAGTTCCCGACGGGAGTCGGGACTCGTTATCAGAGGATAAGGCCAAGATATGCGGGGCGTGGCCGAAATACGCGGAACGTGGTTAAGATACACGGAGCGTGGCCGAGATACGCGGGGCATGGCTGAGATACGCGAGATCACGTCCGAGATATGCGGGATACGGGCTAACCACCCCTAACGGTTCGCCAGGTACCTGAGGCATCTCTTTGCCTATAAAAGGGCAGGAGATCACCTCAGAAAGATTAACGTTGAGTTCGATATACTTTTGAGATTGTTGCTTGCCAATCATACGAGAAATTCATTTAAGCATCGGAGAGGGATTCTGGGTCACCGCCCGGTCTATCCCCTCTTGCAGGATTGCGTGGAGCAAAGGAGCTAGGATTGCCGTCAAGATCCGTACCGGAGTTCCACCGTGATCCAACAATGACGATGACAATAGGCCCTGTCACGATGAAAGAGATAACTCTGGAGTCCCCGATGTTAGTCGGGACTCGTTATCAGAGGATAAGGCCGAGATACGCGTGGCGTGGCCGGGATACACGGAACGTGGTTAAGATACACGGAGCGTGGCCGAGATACGCGGGGCGTGGCCGAGATAAGCGAGATCATGGCCTAGATAGGCGGGATCACACCCGAGATACGCGGGATATGGGCTAACCACCCCCAACGGTTCACCAGGTAACTGAGGTATCTCTTCGCCTATAAAAGGGCAAGGGTTCACCTCAGATCACTTACGTTGATACACATTACTTGAGTTTACTGCTTGCCAGTCCGTACGAGATACTCATTTAAGCATCGGAGAGGGATTCTGGGTCACCGCCCGGTCTATCCCTTCTTGCAAGATTACGTGGAGCGAAGGAGCTAGGATCGCCGTCAAAGTCCGTACCGAAGTTCCACCGTGATCCAACATTGGCGCCGTCTGTGGGAAGCAAACAAAAAGCTGACATGCCTTCTACTCGTTCCATGGCGGCTGGTAAGCAAAGAAGACAGGGACAATCTGGTGGTTTCCGTCACCCGCCTACAACAACTTTGAATTCACTACCAGAGCAGGAGGAAAACCAGAATCATCCCGCCGCTGAGCTCTCCCAGACAGGAGGGCATAATGAAGGTCCCGAAGAAATTGCCGCTCAACACCAGGGCAACAGGGAGCAGGAGGCTCCCCCAGCTACGGACCTGACAAGAGCCGTGGCAGAAGCCATGCCCATGTTTTTGGCAGCTGTGGAGGCTCTCTTAGATCGAAGGGAAGCCGCGAAGAGGCAGGAGGAGATGCCCCCGTTAGAAGAAGTGGCCCCACCAGCAGAGGTTCGTAACGTACAGGAAGCTCCGCCCCGAGGCCAGGACAAGAGTAGGGTGTCCGTTCAGCCAGAGAGATTCGTGGTTGATGGGCCATGACCAGTACAGCACAGGACCATTCCCCTGAATGGCCCCATCACCCCCGATCAGGTGGTAAAGATCGTGAACATCTGCATGGGAGAGCAGAAGCCGCTGGTGTCGGAGCTGAGGGATCGATCTACTCATCCCTTCGTTCCTCGACTCATAGCCACCCTAGCCCCGCCAGGGCTTGGTATCCCCACGATAAAGGAATACGATGGCGAAGGAGATCTGGTTCGTCATGTCCAGAAGCACCTCATGGCGTGTCTAGGAAGAGCCCCGAATGAGGATATAGTGTGTACGCTGTTCCCGAACACACTTGGGGAAAGAGCCTTGACCTGGTTCTTTAGTCTGCCCCCAGGCTGTATCACTTGCTGGGCAGATATGCACGACCGGTTCATTCAGCAGTACCAGGGTCGTAGGCGTTTGCTGAAGAGCGTGAGGTCCCTGACCCAGGTAGTACAGAGGCCCGACGAATCGCTGGCACACTATTACCAGCGGTACACTGCCAGTGTGGCGGAGATTGATGAGGAAATCTCGGAGGGTGAAACCATCCGTACATTCATTCAGAACCTAACGGCCCCCTACGGTTCCGACCTAATGCACAGCGTGGCCGAGAAAGCCGTGTGGAATATGGAGGCACTACAGAAGAGGGTGAAGTGGCAAATCGATGTCCAGGAGTCAAAGATAGCCGCTGGAGAGCTGGAGCCCCCGAAGTCGAATAAGGGGAAGCAGTCGGTTAAACCTTTCGACGATCGTAAGCCAAAGGGCAAATCCGAGGGCAGTCGGGATCGATGACCCTCTGGTCGGAAGGATGATAGGCGTCCTTTAAGGAAGGACAAGCGGGAGGATCTCGACTTTCCTCTCAACTGCTCCATGGCGGAGGTAATAACGGTCATGGAACGACAAGGTATCTCTAGGTACCCCCCGAAGAAGGAAGGAGAGTTTTTGGGATCCCGCACCGACCGCTACTGTCGATTCCATCGCGCGAATGGCCACGACACTAATCATTGTCGAGAGCTGAAGAAGGAAATCGAAAAGCTGATCCAGAAGGGAAAGCTCAAGGAGTTCGTCGGGGATAAACGGTGTCGATCCCGCTCTCGGTCCCGATCGCGGTCCCGTTCTTGATCCCGCGATCGGTCCCCAAAGAAGAAGAGAACCGACCCAGAGTCGTCCAGTGCTCGCAAGAAACGACGGGGCACCATTAATGTGATTCACGGAGGGTTTGCTGCTGGAGGCGATACCTCGTCCTCCCGGGAGGTCTACGCCTCTAGAATTCCTACGGCTGTGGTGCTAGGAGAGAGGTCCCGATCCTGGACCCTAAAAGAAGAGATGGTGATCTCCTTTTCGTCGGAGGATCTCATAGGCGTGGAGACTCCGCACGATGACGCCTTGGTGGTAACCTTGGATGTAGACGGGTACGAGATGAAGCGAATTCTGATCGATGGAGGAAGCTCCTCCGATATTCTATTTATGGACGCGTTAGAGGCTATGGGAAAAACGAAGAAAGATCTGAAGGAGGCAAACTTCCCGATGGTCGGGTTCTCTGGTTCGACCTCATATCCGCTAGGAGTCATCACCTTACCAGTGGAGTTTGGTAGTGGGTGGAAATTAGAAAGGAGGAACGTGGAGTTCGTGGTAGTTGATTCCGCGGGGACTTACAACGCGATTATCGGGAGAACCACCATCAACCCCCTGATGGAAGTTGCCTCGACAGTGCACCAGAAAATGAACTTCCCGACCGACCACGGAGTCGGAGAAGTCAAGGGTGATCAGGTAGCTTCTCGAAAATGCTATGTTAACGCCACCCAGAGGAGGAGGCGAGAGGCCATGACTGTCCTCCAGACAGATACGGATCCCAGAGAGGAGTTTGGTCGTCCCGCCCCCATAGAAGATCTAAAGGAAATTGAGATCCACGGTCCTCAGAGGAAGGTGAAAATCGGGTCTGCTCTGACTGAGGAGACGGCCCAAAAATTAATTGAGTTGCTGAAGGAGTTCAAGGAGCTGTTTGCCTGGTCCCCGAGCGATATGCCAGGAATCAGCCCCGATGTGATCGTACACGAGTTGAAGATAGATCCCGCGATCAAACCTATCACGCAGAAAAGGCGTCCGATGGGCACGGACAAGAAGATCGCGATCCAGCAGGAGGTGGGCAGGTTGCTCGATGCTGGGTTTATTAAAGAACTCCGATTCCAGACTTGGGTCGCTAATCCAGTGCTGGTGAAGAAGACTAACGGGAAATGGCGGATGTGTGTGGATTTCCGCGACCTAAATAAAGCCTGCCCGAAGGATTGTTACCCGCTCCCGAGAATCGACCAACTGGTGGATGCCACATCGGGACATGAGCTGTTGAGCTTCATGGATGCATATTCGGGCTACAACCAGATCAAGATGGCTAAGGAGGACGCTCCTCACACGACGTTTTATGCAGACAGTGACATCTATCACTACGATGTCATGCCTTTCAGATTAATCAATGCCGGGGCAACCTATCAGCGCATGGTGAATAAGTTATTCGGAGATATGCTGGGAGAGACCATGGAAGCTTACGTGGATGACATGCTGGTGAAGTCCCGACAAGCTGAGGATCATGTGCACAACCTAGCCATGGCGTTTGAGCGGATGAGGCTTCATCAGGTTCGCTTAAACCCGACGAAATGCGCCTTCGGAGTCCACTCAGGGAAATGTTTGGGCTTTATGGTGAGCCAGAGAGGAATTGAGGTGAATCCCGAGAAGCTGAGGGCGATTGAGGAGATGCAGTCTCCGATAAACCATCAGGAGGTACAAGTGCTGAACGGCCGACTAGCTGCAATGAATCGCTTCCTGTCCAAAGCTAGCGACCGATCAATGCCATTTTTTGAAGTCCTGAGGGCCAACAAGAAGTTTGAGTGGACCGACAAGTGTGAAGAAGAATTCAAGGCACTTAAGCAGCACCTTCGCACCCTCCCGCCGTTGGCGAAACCGGTTCCAGGCGAGCCGCTCTATTTTTACTTGGCTGTTTCTGAATTTGCCATTAGCTCTGTATTAGTGAAGGTTGTCGAGGGTAATCAAGTCCCCGTCTATTATGTAAGCAAGGCGTTTGCCATGTCTGAATTAAATTATCATGCCGTTGATAAGTATCTCTTTGCGTTGATTACAACTGCTCGGAAGCTAAGGCCTTATTTCCACGCACACGAGATTACTGTGCTGACGAACCAGACTTTGAAGCATTTTCTGAATCGACCGGATGCGTCGGGAAGTTTAGTGAAATGGGCAGTAGAGCTTAGTGAGTTTCGCTTACACTTTGCTCCGAGAACGGCTATTAAGGGTCAGGCGTTGGCTGATTTCATAGCAGAATCTACAGCCCCCGATCTAGAAGAAGCGGGCCCTGTAGAGGGGGCAACCATGGAGGTCCCAACAGAAGAGCACCCAGAGAAGGCAGAGCAATCAGAACAGCGAAACGAGGGAAATACCTGGGAGATGTACACGGATGGCTCCTCGAGTTCAGACGGGTCAGGAGCAGGCTTTTTGTTGATACCACCAGGTGGAGGTGAGCCGCCTCGATATGCCCTGGCTTTAACATTCAAGCCACAAACAACGAGGCAGAATATGAGGCTCTTATTACGGGCCTGAAAATTGCTAAAGGCACTGGAGTCGACCACTTGAGAGTGAAGTGTGACGCAGCCTTAATCGTGAACCAGGTTCAAGGGCGATACGAAGCGAGGAGTCCGATAATGAAGAAGTACCTGCGCGAGGTACAAGCCCTGAAGGAGATCTTTAAAAGCTTCGATATCGAGGCAATCCCGAGGGAGGAGAACGTAGAGGCAGACACCTTGAGCAAATTTGCCCTGGGGGCACCCTTGGAAGAAGATCGGAAGGTGCACTTCTTGGAGAAGGTGATCTTGTCGACCACTGACCCGACACAGGTGTGTACCGTTGACGCGGGAACAGAGGAGGAGTCCACTTGGATGACCCCGATAGTCGCGTACCTGACTACGGGGGCAGTCCCTGATGACAAAGTAGCAGCCGACAGGATACGTCGGATCGCGGCTAATTACGTGATGCTGGAAAATCAGCTATACAAGAAGGGTTGGTTCTCGACTCAGTACTTGAAGTGTGTGGCAGAGCCCGACACAAATCGAATCTTGAAGGAGGTACATGAAGGGGCCGCGGCTTGTCATGAAGGGGCCCGATCCATTATGAGGAAAGTGCTGAACTTGGGCTATTATTGGCCTACGATGAGAAAGGAAGCAACGGCGTTGGTCCGATCCTGTGACGCGTGCCAGAGGTACGCTCCGAATATCGTGGCTCCGGCCGCTAATCTGACATCCATCAAGAGCGCTTGGCCCTTCGCGCAATGGGGGATCGACTTGGTGGGACCTCTTTCACAAGCACAAGGTCAATGTAAGTATTTACTTATAGCAATCGATTATTTTTCGAAATGGATAGAAGCATAAGGCGTTGGCCAGAACGACGGGGAACCAGATCGTCAAGTTCCTCCAGACCCATATTGTGTCCAGATATGGGATTCCTAAGGTGGTGATCAGCGACAATGGTCCGCCATTTAATGGCTCTCAGGTGAGGGAGTATCTGGAGGAGTTGAACATTGAGCATCGGACAGCTTCCGTACGACATGCTCAGACTAACGGTCAGGTGGAATCAGTCAACAAAATCGTGATGGATTGCCTGAAGAAGAGGGTCTATGCCTTGAAGGGCAAATGGCTGAACGAACTGGAAAACGTGCTTTGGGTTGTTAGAACAACACCCAAACGATCAACGGGGGAGACTCTGTTTGGCCTCGTTTATGGCACGGAGGCTGTCGCCCCCGTGGAGGTAGCTGTGGCGTCCCATCGAATGAGATATTACGAGCCTCTGACGAATGATGAGATGAGACGTCTGGACTTAGACTTGCTCGAAGAGAAGAGGCGGGAAGCCGACGAAGTCCAACCTCAAATGCGTTTGGCGACGGCCAGGTACTACAATCGGCGAGTAAAGTCCCGACAATTCTTTGTCGGGGAGCTGGTTTGGCGTCGCAACGAGTTTACCCTTTTGGATCGAATCAACAAGATGTCACCAAAATGGGAAGGACCTTATAAAGTCGTGGGGATGCCAGCTCCAAATGCATACAAGTTGGAAGACCTCGATGGCAGAACGTTAAAGCATTCTTTTAGCGGCGAACACTTGAAGAAACACCATGCTTGATGAAAGTCGCCTTAAGTGGTGCCCGAAGAAAGTCGCCTTAAGTGGTGCCTGAAGAAAGTCGCCTTAAGTGGTGCCCGATAAAGTCGCCTTAAGTGGTGCCCAATGTAAAATCGCCTTAAGTGGTGTATGCTGTTTATCGTTTAATTCGATGTAAGCAAATTTTATGCCATCAATAAATAAAGAGGTTGCTTCCAATCAGAGTGGTGCACGAGAAAAGTCACCTTGAGTGGTGCACGAGAAAAGTCGCCTTGAGTGGTGCACGAGAAAGTCGCCTTGAGTGGTGCACGATGTAAAGTCGCCTTGAGTGGTGCACGATGTAAAGTCGCCTTAAGTGGTGCACGATGTTAAGTCGTCTTAAGTGACGCGCGAGGTTAAGTCGTCTTAAGTGATGCATGTGTTTTAGATTTATTCTAAGTATTGAAAAGTCGTCTTAAGTGATGCACGATATTAAGTCGTCTTAAGGGATGCACGAAATTAAGTCGCCTTAAGTGGTGCATGATGATAAGTCGCCTTAGGTGGTGCAAATTAGTAAATCGTCGGGAATGACGTACGAAAATGCCTTAAGTGTCGAAGTACCGACCTAAGCAAGTATAGTAAAGCCACTTGGAGAAGTGCATTGAAAAGATCGAAACTAAGAAAGTCTGATAATTGACAAGGGCTCAAAGGCCCGACGACGACAAAAGCGAAGAAAATACAAGGACTCTAAAGATAAACGGTTAGACTTGGTCCTTGTCGGCAACATCGGCGGGAGCTGGGTTCACGGAGTCGGTAGCAGAAGGCTCCACAGGGCTGGCCTCGGGAGGATCGACTATCGGGGCATCTGCTGCGTCTTCGGCAATCACGGGAGTACTCCCCCCATCACTCTCCTCGGAAAGAGCAAAGTATTTCTTCGCGAAGGGGGCGAGGGAAGGAGACTTGTCAAAATTATGGCGTCGCCATACTCCAGGTGGAGCTCCTCAACCGCATTGAAGAGAGTGTTCTCCACCTCCGCGCCAAAGAACTTCCTAGCATCAGCCTGGAAGTCCTCAGACCTCCGATAATCCTCCCGGCCCTTGGCCTCCGCCTCAACCAGCTGCGCAGGAACCCCCGCGACTTGCTCCTCCAGAGCCTTCTTCTCGAGGACCAGCTTGTCCTCAGCAGCCTGCCGCTCCTGTCGCTCCTGCCTCAGGAGCCCTTCGAAGTCCCCGACCTGCTTTTGGAGGTCCTGAACCTTTTGAACGAGGGCGGCCTGCTCCTTGGCAAGTTTCCCCCGCGAAGACTTGGAGGCTGCAAGATCCTCCTTAAGTTTGTCGATGGCCGCCCGGTCCCACTCCCGGGACTCATCATAAGCGATGAGGTACCCGAAAAGACAGTTGAAGTCCCCGAGCTCCTACGATGGAAGAAAGAAAAGTGTTAATAAACAAACAACCAGATTTACCAATGAAAAGGGAGAAGCGAAGTTTTACCTCTATCCGACGCAGGGACATCTCTCTGACATCTCGATGCATAGCGGTCCGATTCAGGGAAATCGGGTACCGCATGGTAGGCAGGATCGAGCCTGCCAGCAGATGCAGAGCCAGGTCCTGATGCTGGTCCCCTTGTCGGAGCTGGACTCCTTGCAGTGTTTGGATTGGAGTCCAGGGAGCATTCACTTGTGCGGGGTCGAAGGCTCTGTAGAAATTCCCATCGAGAGGGACAGGAGGAGGAGCACGAATCGTGGAGGGGCACGCCTCCGGTTCGACCCGGGCGGGGGAAGGAGTGAAGTTGTGGATGGGCGACGGCTGTCGCGGCTGTGGGGAAGATGAAGGGGGCAGTCCCTGAGAGGTTGGTTTCAAGGGGGACTGCCCCGTCCTCCGACGATGACGAAGGGAGCCACCCTCATCAGTCTCCTCAGAGGAGTCCAAGCTTTCCACCCGACGAAACTGTTCGCCGGTCGGGGTCTTCTCCCCAGTTGAGGGAGGCGCCCCTGTTGAAGACGGTGCACCCGCGGAAGCTTCCGCACACGATGGAGCCCCTGAGCGACCTGCACCTAGAGGACGAGAGGCTTCAGAAATGTAGTCAGGAAGTTCATCAGGATTCTTACACCAAACAATACGTCGGGAGACATATTGATCCTTCCCGTGGTAGTGGTAATAGCCCGCCTTCAGGACACGAGGAGTTTCGCCTCGAAGGATTCGTCTGACATCAGCAATACGGGCCTCCCTGGTTGAAGGAATCAAATCCTTTGGGACCATCCTCCTATATGATTTAATAGCGAGTCGGAGCTTTTTACCTTCTTCAGCATTCTGGACGTCGAAGAGTTGGTCCAGATCCACGCGCTTCCGCTTAGGTTGCTCCGCAGAAGGAGAACCCGACGGAGCAGCAGCCTTCTTGGCGGACTTCCTCTTCTGCGAGGGGCGGACGGCATCAGTCTCCCCCTGCTTAAGGAACAGATTGGTCAGCACAGATACCCTCTTGGCTGCAAACAGTAAACGAAAAAAGAGTTAGAAATTTACCCAGGGAACCATATTGGAGGGGCCGTCGAAAAGCTTTCACCAGGTCCCGCTCCACGAGGGAATTGGCGTCGAGGGGAGTGTAGGACTCCCCCCATCGGTAGAGCTGGATGAGTTGAAGAGTTTGGAAATCTTCGTCGGTATAGGTGTGGAAGGCAGGCGGAGAGTCTGCTTCCACCTCCCATCGGGGCCATGGGATCGAAGAGTGTTGAATGAAGAAGTAGCTCCTCTTCCAACCACTGTAGTCGGACCCCGTATCAACCAGGAGTCCCCGACCCTTGACCACCTTCCAGGTGTCATTGGTCCAGTTACACCGTCCAAGTTGTGCCTTGCTCCACTTCGGCATTCGGGGGTAGAAGGCGCAAACCCCCGCCTCGTTGCACTTCATCCCATAGAAGGTCCTGAAGAGCTTGAGGCTGTACACCCACCGCTGTCGGAAGCAGAGGACCTGGAAAGCATTCCACAGGCGAATGGCGTGCGGAGAGAAGGTGGTCGGATGAGTTTTATAATGCTGGCACATCTCGACCAGATTACCACAGAAGGGGAATATGATCCCCGCTGATACTTGCCCCGTAGAAACAAATACCTCCCCTTTTCGGGGACGAGTAACCTCAAGGTTACCCGAGGGGCGGGGCCAGGGATACGGGAAACGAGGTTCCCAAGTAGAAGTGATGCACCCCTCTCGGAGAGCTGCATCATAAGCAGTGTTGGAGGTTTCATTCAGGGCATAATCAAAGTTGAAGGGCTTTCTCCCCTCAGAGCTGGATCCGCTGTCTGAAAAGTAGCAATGGCAAGGAAGGCACAGTGGGATTTTCGGAAAGCTGTAAACAAGGAAGACATGAACGAACAATAAAGAAGAGACCCTTACCAGACATGGTGATTGGAGGTTGGAGGAATGAACTTGGTGTTGCCGGAAAGATGACCGGAGAAACTCTGAGATCTTTGGAATTGCAGGGCTTGAATTCGCAGAGAAGTTGTAGAGAGCTTTTGAGAATTCGGAAACGGTAAAAGTTAAACTGTGCCCATGGCTAGGGTTTTATAGGCGAAGAGGACAGTTGAAGGGACACTTCGATCCGAGTCGTCGAAGTTGAAGAGTTTTAATCTGGACCGTTGAGATGGAACGTGCAGAAGGGTAACGGGCGTAATGATGAAACGGCCTGAAAAGCACTTTTCAGAAAATACAGGCGCGAAAAATCAGGCACGAGTACAGAGGACGTCGCTTCACTAGCTGCTGCATTTAATGAACCGGGAATCGAAAAGTCCCCTCAGATTTGGCAGTTATCCACAAAGCATCGAGGAAACGTGAAGGAGAAAACTAGTATTGAGTGACTGTGCCAAGGCAAAGATCCCCGATTCCAATATCGGGAGGTCGAAAATTGAAAGACACGACGAACTAAAAGTCCCTCATGTCTTGGGGGCAAATGATGGGTTCGAGTACAGCCGTTAGGCCCTTTAACGGCGAGAAAACGGCAAATAGGCCCAGTGGGCCCTAAACGAAGGCCAAGATGGCCCAGGCAAAGGATCCCGACGAAGGGAACCCGAGGATGAGAGGTCCCGACAGAGTCGGACCTGACCAGCGAGCTAAACGCTCCCGACGAAGTGCCTCTGAGTAGGCCCCGATGATGAATCTCTGAGAACAATAGGCCCTGTCACGATGACGAGGGGCCCCGAGCGGTGACACAACGAGATAACTCTGGAGTCCCCGATGTTAGTCGGGACTCGTTATCAGAGGATAAGGCCGAGATACGCGGGGCATGGCCGGGATACGCGGAACGTGGTTAAGATACACGGAGCTTGGCCGAGATACGCGGGGCGTGGCCGAGATAAGCGAGATCATGGCCTAGATAGGCGGGATCACACCCGAGATACGCGGGATACGGGCTAACCACCCCCAACGGTTCACCAGGTAACTGAGGTATCTCTTCGCCTATAAAAGGGCAAGGGGTCACCTCAGATCACTTACGTTGATACACATTACTTGAGTTTACTGCTTTCCAGTCCGTACGAGATACTCATTTAAGCATCGGAGAGGGATTCTGGGTCACCGCCGGGTCTATCCCCTCTTGCAGGATTATGTGGAGCGAAGGAGCTAGGATCGCCGTCAAAGTCCGTACCGGAGTTCCACCGTGATCCAACAAACATATATGATCTTACTAAAATCTTTTATCCCTTTTTAGTTATGTCTCAGAATCACCGTTTATTCATAGGGTAACACTCTCGGAGCTCTGAATTGGATGAAAACAGTTGTTATCGCATTTACTCTAAACATGTGATCATACTAAGTCTTTATCCCTTTTATTTCGGTCTCAGAATTACCATTTATTCATAGGGTAACACTCTCGGAGCTCCAAATCGGATGAAATCAGTTATTATCGCAGTTATTATAAACATATATGATCATACTAAAGTCTATATCCCTTTTTAGTTCTGTCTCAGAAGCACCGTTTATTCATTGGGTAACACTCTCGGAGCTCTGAATTGGATGAAAACAGTTGCTATCGCATTTACTCTAAACATGTGATCATACTAAAGTCTTTATCCCTTTTTTGTTCGGTTTCAGAATAAATATTTATTCATAGGGTAACACTCTCGGAGCACCAAGTCGGATGAAATCAGTTATTATCGCAGTTGTTATAAACATATATGATCATACTAAAGTCTATATCCCTTTTTAGTTTTGTCTCAGAATCACCGTTTATTCATAGGGTAACACTCTCGGAGCTCTGAATTGGATGAAAACAGTTGTTATCGCATTTACTCTAAAAATGTGATCATACTAAAGTCTTTATCCCTTTTTGGTTCGGTCTCAGAATCATCATTTATTCATAGGGTAACACTCTCGGAGCTCCAAATCGGATGAAATCAGTTATTATCGCAGTTATTATAAAATATATGATCTTACTAATGTTTTTATCCCTTTTTAGTTCTGTCTCAGAATCACTGTTTATTCATTGGGTACCACTCTCGGAGCTCTTAATTGGATGAAATCAGTTGTTATCGCATTTATTCTAAACATATGATCATAATAAAGTGTTTATCCCTTTTTAGTTTGATCTCAGAATGAACTTTATTCATAGGGCAACAATCTCGGAGTTCTTAATTGGATGAAATCAGTTGCCATCGCATTTATTCTATACATGTGATCATACTAAAGTCTTTATCCCTTTTTGTTCGGTCTCAGAATCAACATTTATTCATAGGGTAACACTCTCGAAGCTCCGAATCGGATGAAATCAGTTATTATCGCAGTTATTGTAAACATATATGATCTTACTAAAGTGTTTATCCCTTTTTAGTTCTGTCTCAGAATCACCGTTTATTCATAGGGTAACACTCTCAGAGCTCTGAATTGGATGAAAACAGTTGCTACCACATTTACTCTAAACATGTGATGATACTAAACTCTTTATCCATTTTTGGTTCGGTCTCAGAATCAAAATTTATTTATAGG
The DNA here is from genome assembly GCA_036873135.1 of Clarkia xantiana subsp. parviflora. Classification (NCBI taxonomy): domain Eukaryota; kingdom Viridiplantae; phylum Streptophyta; class Magnoliopsida; order Myrtales; family Onagraceae; genus Clarkia; species Clarkia xantiana. Next base: position 61,826 of record JAPTYO010000022.1, on the reverse strand, counting down.
TTAACACTCTCGGAGCTCCAAATCGGATGAAATCAGTTATTATTGCAATTGTTATAAACATATATGATCATACTAAAGTCTATATCTCTCTTTAGTTATGTCTTAGAATCACCGTTTATTCATAGGGTAACACTCTCGGAGCTCTGAATTGGATGAAAACAGTTGCCATCGCATTTACTCTAAACAGGCGATCATACTAAAGTCTTTATCCCTTTTTGGTTCGGTCTCAGAATCATCATTTATTAATAGGGTAACACTCTCGGAGCTCCAAATCGGATGAAATCAGTTATTATCGCAGTTATTATAAACATATATGATCATACTAAAGTCTATATTCCTTTTTAGTTCTGTCTCAGAAGCACCGTTTATTCATAGGGTAACACTCTCGGAGCTCTGAAATGGATGAAAACAGTTGCTATCGCATTTACTCTAAACATGTGATCATACTAAAGTCTTTATCCCTTTTTGGTTCGGTCTCAGAATCAACATTTATTCATAGGTTAACACTCTCGGAGCTCCAAATCGGATGAAATCTGTTATTATCGCAGATATTATAAACATATATGATCATACTAAAGTCTATATCCCTTTTTAGTTCTGTCTCAGAATCACCGTTTATTCATAGGGTAACACTCTCGGAGCTCTGAATTGGATGAAAACAGTTGCTATCGCATTTACTCTAAACATGTGATCATAATAAGTCTTTATCCCTTTTATTTCGATCTCAGAATCATCATTTATTCATAGGGTAACACTCTCGGAGCTCCAAATCGGATGAAATCAGTTATTATCGCAGTTATTATAAACATATATGATCTTACTAATGTTTTTATCCCTTTTTAGTTTTATCTTAGAATCATCGTTTATTCATTGGGTACCACTCTCGGAGCTCTTAATTGGATGAAATCAGTTGTTATCGCATTTATTCTAAACATATTATCATAATAAAGTGTTTATCCCTTTTTAGTTTGATCTCAGAATGAACTTTATTCATAGGGCAACAATCTCGGAGTTCTTAATTGGATGAAATCAGTTGCCATCGCATTTATTCTATACATGTGATCATACTAAAGTCTTTATCCCTTTTTAGATCGGTCTCAGAATCAACATTTATTCATAGGGTAACACTCTGGAAGCTCCGAATCGGATGAAATCAGTTATTATCGCAGTTATTGTAAACATATATGATCTTACTAAAGTGTTTATCCCTTTTTAGTTCTGTCTCAGAATCACCGTTTATTCATAGGGTAACACTCTCAGAGCTCTGAATTGGATGAAAACAGTTGCTACCACATTTACTCTAAACATGTGATGATACTAAACTCTTTATCATTGGTTCGGTCTCAGAATCAAAATTTATTCATAGGTTAACACTCTCGGAGCTCCAAATCGGATGAAATCAGTTATTATCGCAGTTATTATAAACATATATGATCATACTAAAGTCTAAATCCCTTTTTAGTTCTGTCTCAGAATCATCGTTTATTCATAGGGTAACACTCTCGGAGCTCTTAATTGGATGAAAACAGTTGCTATCACATTTACTCTAAACATGTGATCATACTAAAGTCTTTATCCATTTTTTTTAGGTTTCAGAATAAACATTTATTCATAGGGTTGCACTCTCGGAGCTCCAAGTCGGATGAAATCAGTTATTATCGCAATTGTTATAAACATATATGATCATACTAAAGTCTATATCTCTTTTTAGTTATGTCTTAGAATCACCGTTTATTCATAGGGTAACACTCTCGGAGCTCTGAATTGGATGAAAACAGTTGCCATCGCATTTACTCTAAACATGTGATCATACTAAGTCTTTATCCCTTTTATTTCGGTCTCAGAATTACCATTTATTCATAGGGTAACACTCTCGGAGCTCCAAATCGGATGAAATCAGTTATTATCGCAGTTATTATAAACATATATGATCATACTAAAGTCTATATCCCTTTTTAGTTCTGTCTCAGAAGCACCGTTTATTCATTGGGTAACACTCTCGGAGCTCTGAATTGGATGAAAACAGTTGCTATCGCATTTACTCTAAACATGTGATCATACTAAAGTCTTTATCCCTTTTTTGTTCGGTTTCAGAATAAATATTTATTCATAGGGTAACACTCTCGGAGCACCAAGTCGGATGAAATCAGTTATTATCGCAGTTGTTATAAACATATATGATCATACTAAAGTCTATATCCCTTTTTAGTTTTGTCTCAGAATCACCGTTTATTCATAGGGTAACACTCTCGGAGCTCTGAATTGGATGAAAACAGTTGTTATCGCATTTACTCTAAAAATGTGATCATACTAAAGTCTTTATCCCTTTTTGGTTCGGTCTCAGAATCATCATTTATTCATAGGGTAACACTCTCGGAGCTCCAAATCGGATGAAATCAGTTATTATCGCAGTTATTATAAAAATATATGATCTTACTAATGTTTTTATCCCTTTTTAGTTCTGTCTCAGAATCACTGTTTATTCATTGGGTACCACTCTCGGAGCTCTTAATTGGATGAAATCAGTTGTTATCGCATTTATTCTAAACATATGATCATAATAAAGTGTTTATCCCTTTTTAGTTTGATCTCAGAATGAACTTTATTCATAGGGCAACAATCTCGGAGTTCTTAATTGGATGAAATCAGTTGCCATCGCATTTATTCTATACATGTGATCATACTAAAGTCTTTATCCCTTTTTGTTCGGTCTCAGAATCAACATTTATTCATAGGGTAACACTCTCGAAGCTCCGAATCGGATGAAATCAGTTATTATCGCAGTTATTGTAAACATATATGATCTTACTAAAGTGTTTATCCCTTTTTAGTTCTGTCTCAGAATCACCGTTTATTCATAGGGTAACACTCTCAGAGCTCTGAATTGGATGAAAACAGTTGCTACCACATTTACTCTAAACATGTGATGATACTAAACTCTTTATCCATTTTTGGTTCGGTCTCAGAATCAAAATTTATTTATAGGTTAACACTCTCGGAGCTCCAAATCGGATGAAATCAGTTATTATTGCAATTGTTATAAACATATATGATCATACTAAAGTCTATATCTCTCTTTAGTTATGTCTTAGAATCACCGTTTATTCATAGGGTAACACTCTCGGAGCTCTGAATTGGATGAAAACAGTTGCCATCGCATTTACTCTAAACAGGCGATCATACTAAAGTCTTTATCCCTTTTTGGTTCGGTCTCAGAATCATCATTTATTAATAGGGTAACACTCTCGGAGCTCCAAATCGGATGAAATCAGTTATTATCGCAGTTATTATAAACATATATGATCATACTAAAGTCTATATTCCTTTTTAGTTCTGTCTCAGAAGCACCGTTTATTCATAGGGTAACACTCTCGGAGCTCTGAATGGATGAAAACAGTTGCTATCGCATTTACTCTAAACATGTGATCATACTAAAGTCTTTATCCCTTTTTGGTTCGGTCTCAGAATCAACATTTATTCATAGGTTAACACTCTCGGAGCTCCAAATCGGATGAAATCTGTTATTATCGCAGATATTATAAACATATATGATCATACTAAAGTCTATATCCCTTTTTAGTTCTGTCTCAGAATCACCGTTTATTCATAGGGTAACACTCTCGGAGCTCTGAATTGGATGAAAACAGTTGCTATCGCATTTACTCTAAACATGTGATCATAATAAGTCTTTATCCCTTTTATTTCGATCTCAGAATCATCATTTATTCATAGGGTAACACTCTCGGAGCTCCAAATCGGATGAAATCAGTTATTATCGCAGTTATTATAAACATATATGATCTTACTAATGTTTTTATCCCTTTTTAGTTTTATCTTAGAATCATCGTTTATTCATTGGGTACCACTCTCGGAGCTCTTAATTGGATGAAATCAGTTGTTATCGCATTTATTCTAAACATATTATCATAATAAAGTGTTTATCCCTTTTTAGTTTGATCTCAGAATGAACTTTATTCATAGGGCAACAATCTCGGAGTTCTTAATTGGATGAAATCAGTTGCCATCGCATTTATTCTATACATGTGATCATACTAAAGTCTTTATCCCTTTTTAGATCGGTCTCAGAATCAACATTTATTCATAGGGTAACACTCTGGAAGCTCCGAATCGGATGAAATCAGTTATTATCGCAGTTATTGTAAACATATATGATCTTACTAAAGTGTTTATCCCTTTTTAGTTCTGTCTCAGAATCACCGTTTATTCATAGGGTAACACTCTCAGAGCTCTGAATTGGATGAAAACAGTTGCTACCACATTTACTCTAAACATGTGATGATACTAAACTCTTTATCATTGGTTCGGTCTCAGAATCAAAATTTATTCATAGGTTAACACTCTCGGAGCTCCAAATCGGATGAAATCAGTTATTATCGCAGTTATTATAAACATATATGATCATACTAAAGTCTAAATCCCTTTTTAGTTCTGTCTCAGAATCATCGTTTATTCATAGGGTAACACTCTCGGAGCTCTTAATTGGATGAAAACAGTTGCTATCACATTTACTCTAAACATGTGATCATACTAAAGTCTTTATCCATTTTTTTTAGGTTTCAGAATAAACATTTATTCATAGGGTTGCACTCTCGGAGCTCCAAGTCGGATGAAATCAGTTATTATCGCAATTGTTATAAACATATATGATCATACTAAAGTCTATATCTCTTTTTAGTTATGTCTTAGAATCACCGTTTATTCATAGGGTAACACTCTCGGAGCTCTGAATTGGATGAAAACAGTTGCCATCGCATTTACTCTAAACAGGCGATCATACTAAAGTCTTTATCCCTTTTTGGTTCGATCTCAGAATCATTATTTATTAATAGGGTAACACTCTCGGAGCTCCAAATCGGATGAAATCAGTTATTATCGCAGTTATTATAAACATATATGATCATACTAAGGTCTATATTCCTTTTTAGTTCTGTCTCAGAAGCACCGTTTATTCATAGGGTAACACTCTCGGAGCTCTGAATTGGATGAAAACAGTTGCTATCGCATTTACTCTAAAAATGTGATCATACTAAAGTCTTTATCCCTTTTTGGTTCGGTCTCAGAATCAACATTTATTCATAGGTTAACACTCTCGGAGCTCCAAATCGGATGAAATCTGTTATTATCGCAGATATTATAAACATATATGATCATACTAAAGTCTATATTCCTTTTTAGTTCTGTCTCAGAATCACCGTTTATTCATAGGGTAACACTCTCGGAGCTCTGAATTAGATGAAAACAGTTGCTATCGCATTTACTCTAAACATGTGATCATACTAAGTCTTTATCCCTTTTATTTCGGTCTCAGAATCATCATTTATTTATAGGGTAACACTCTCGGAGCTCCAAATCGGATGAAATCAGTTATTATCGCAGTTATTATAAACATATATGATCTTACTAATGTTTTTATCCCTTTATAGTTTTGTCTTAGAATCATCGTTTATTCATTGGGTACCACTCTCAGAGCTCTTAATTGGATGAAATCAGTTGTTATCGCATTTATTCTAAACATATGATCATAATAAAGTGTTTATCCCTTTTTAGTTTGATCTCAGAATGAACTTTATTCATAGGGCAACAATCTCGGAGTTCTTAATTGGATGAAATCAGTTGCCATCGCATTTATTCTATACATGTGATCATACTAAAGTCTTTATCCCTTTTTAGTTCGGTCTCAGAATCAACATTTATTCATAGGGTAACACTCTCGAAGCTCCGAATCGGATGAAATCAGTTATTATCGCAGTTATTGTAAACATATATGATCTTACTAAAGTGTTTATCCCTTTTTAGTTCTGTCTCAGAATCACCGTTTATTCATAGGGTAACACTCTCAGAGCTCTGAATTGGATGAAAACAGTTGCTACCACATTTACTCTAAACATGTGATGATACTAAACTCTTTATCCATTTTTGGTTCGGTCTCAGAATCAAAATTTATTCATAGGTTAACACTCTCGGAGCTCCAAATCGGATGAAATCAGTTATTATCGCAGATATTATAACATATATGATCATACTAAAGTCTATATCCCTTTTTAGTTCTGTCTCAGAATCACCGTTTATTCATAGGGTAACACTCTTGGAGCTCTGAATTGGATGAAAAGAGTTGCTATCGCATTTACTCTAAACATGAGATCATACTAAAGTCTTTATCCCTTTTTGGTTCGGTCTCAGAATCAACATTTATTCAGAGGTTAACACTCTCGGAGCTCCAAATCGGATGAAATCAGTAATTATCGCAGTTATTATAAACATATATGATCATATTAAAGTCTAAATCCCTTTTTAGTTCTGTCTCAGAATCACCGTTTATTCATAGGGTAACACTCTCGGAGCTTTGAATTGGATGAAAACAGTTGCTATCGCATTTACTCTAAACATGTGATCATAATAAGTCTTTATCCCTTTTATTTCGATCTCAGAATCATCATTTATTCATAGGGTAACACTCTCGGAGCTCCAAATCGGATGAAATCAGTTATTATCGCAGTTATTATAAACATATATGATCTTACTAATGTTTTTATCCCTTTTTAGTTTGATCTTAGAATGAACTTTATTCATAGGGCAACAATCTCGGAGTTCTTAATTGGATGAAATCAGTTGCCATCGCATTTATTCTATACATGTGATCATACCAAAGTCTTTATCCCTTTTTAGTTCGGTCTCAGAATCAACATTTATTCATAGGGCAACAATCTCGGAGTTCTTAATTGGATGAAATCAGTTGCCATCGCATTTATTCTATACATGTGATCATACTAAAGTCTTTATCCCTTTTTAGTTCGGTCTCAGAATCAACATTTATTCATAGGGTAACACTCTCGAAGCTCCGAATCAGATGAAATCAGTTATTATCGCTGTTATTGTAAACATATATGATCATACTAAAGTGTTTATCCCTTTTTAGTTCTGTCTCAGAATCACCGTTTATTCATAGGGTAACACTCTCAGAGCTCTGAATTGGATGAAAACAGTTGTTATCGCAGTTATTGTAAACATATATGATCTTACTAAAGTGTTTATCCCTTTTTAGTTCTGTCTCAGAATCACCGTTTATTCATAGGGTAACACTCTCAGAGCTCTGAATTGGATGAAAACAGTTGCTACCACATTTACTCTAAACATGTGATGATACTAAACTCTTTATCCATTTTTGGTTCGGTCTCAGAATCAAAATTTATTCATAGGTTAACACTCTCGGAGCTCCAAATCGGATGAAATCAGTTATTATCGCAGTTATTATAAACATATATGATCAAACTAAAGTCTAAATCCTTTTTAGTTCTGTCTCAGAATCATCGTTTATTCATAGGGTAACACTCTCGGAGCTCTTAATTGGATGAAAACAGTTGCTATCACATTTACTCTAAACATGTGATCATACTAAAGTCTTTATCCATTTTTTTTTAGGTTTCAGAATAAACATTTATTCATAGGGTAACACTCTCGGAGCTCCAAGTCGGATGAAATCAGTTATTATCGCAATTGTTATAAACATATATGATCATACTAAAGTCTATATCTCTTTTTAGTTATGTCTTAGAATCACCGTTTATTCATAGGGTAACACTCTCGGAGCTCTGAATTGGATGAAAACAGTTGCCATCGCATTTACTCTAAACAGGCGATCATACTAAAGTCTTTATCCCTTTCTGGTTCGATCTCAGAATCATCATTTATTAATAGGGTAACACTCTCGGAGCTCCAAATCGGATGAAATCAGTTATTATCGCAGTTATTATAAACATATATGATCATACTAAGGTCTATATTCCTTTTTAGTTCTGTCTCAGAAGCACCGTTTATTCATAGGGTAACACTCTCGGAGCTCTGAATTGGATGAAAACAGTTGCTATCGCATTTACTCTAAAAATGTGATCATACTAAAGTCTTTATCCCTTTTTGGTTCGGTCTCAGAATCAACATTTATTCATAGGTTAACACTCTCGGAGCTCCAAATCGGATGAAATCTGTTATTATCGCAGATATTATAAACATATATGATCATACTAAAGTCTATATCCCTTTTTAGTTCTGTCTCAGAATCACCGTTTATTCATAGGGTAACACTCTCGGAGCTCTGAATTTGATGAAAACAGTTGCTATCGCATTTACTCTAAACGTGTGATCATACTAAGTCTTTATCCCTTTTATTTCGGTCTCAGAATCATCATTTATTCATAGGGTAACACTCTCGGAGCTCCAAATCGGATGAAATCAGTTATTATCGCAGTTATTATAAACATATATGATCTTACTAATGTTTTTATCCCTTTTTAGTTTTGTCTTAGAATCATCGTTTATTCATTGGGTACCACTCTCGGAGCTCTTAATTGGATGAAATCAGTTGTTATCGCATTTATTCTAAACATATGATCATAATAAAGTGTTTATCCCTTTTTAGTTTGATCTCAAAATGAACTTTATTCATAGGGCAACAATCTCGGAGTTCTTAATTGGATGAAATCAGTTGCCATCGCATTTATTCTATACATGTGATCATACTAAAGTCTTTATCCCTTTTTAGTTCGGTCTCAGAATCAACATTTATTCATAGGGTAACACTCTCGAAGCTCCGAATCGGATGAAATCAGTTATTATCGCAGTTATTGTAAACATATATGATCTTACTAAAGTGTTTATCCCTTTTTAGTTCTGTCTCAGAATCACCGTTTATTCATAGGGTAACACTCTCAGAGCTCTGAATTGGATGAAAACAGTTGCTACCACATTTACTCTAAACATGTGATGATACTAAACTCTTTATTCATTTTTGGTTCGGTCTCAGAATCAAAATTTATTCTTAGGTTAACACTCTCGGAGCTCCAAATCGGATGAAATCAGTTATTATCGCAGATATTATAACATATATGATCATACTAAAGTCTATATCACTTTTTAGTTCTGTCTCAGAATCACCGTTTATTCATAGGGTAACACTCTTGGAGCTCTGAATTGGATGAAAACAGTTGCTATCGCATTTACTCTAAACATGAGATCATACTAAAGTCTTTATCCCTTTTTGATTCGGTCTCAGAATCAACATTTATTCAGAGGTTAACACTCTCGGAGCTCCAAATCGGATGAAATCAGTTATTATCGCAGTTATTATAAACATATATGATCATACTAAAGTCTAAATCCCTTTTTAGTTCTGTCTCAGAATCACCGTTTATTCATAGGGTAACACTCTCGGAGCTCTTAATTGGATGAAAACAGTTGCTATCATATTTACTCTAAACATGTGATCATACTAAAGTCTTTATCCATTTTTTTTTAGGTTTCAGAATAAACATTTATTCATAGGGTAGCACTCTCGGAGCTCCAAGTCGGATGAAATCAGTTATTATCGCAATTGTTATAAACATATATGATCATACTAAAGTCTATATCTCTTTTTAGTTCTGTCTCAGAATCACCGTTTATTCATAGGGTAACACTCTCGGAGCTCTTAATTGGATGAAAACAGTTGCTATCATATTTACTCTAAACATGTGATCATACTAAAGTCTTTATCCATTTTTTTTAGGTTTCAGAATAAACATTTATTCATAGGGTAGCACTCTCGGAGCTCCAAGTCGGATGAAATCAGTTATTATCGCAATTGTTATAAACATATATGATCATACTAAAGTCTATATCTCTTTTTAGTTATGTCTTAGAATCACCGTTTATTCATAGGGTAACACTCTCGGAGCTCTGAATTGGATGAAAACAGTTGCCATCGCATTTACTCTAAACAGGCGATCATACTAAAGTCTTTATCCCTTTCTGGTTCGATCTCAGAATCATCATTTATTAATAGGGTAACACTCTCGGAGCTCCAAATCGGATGAAATCAGTTATTATCGCAGTTATTATAAACATATATGATCATACTAAGGTCTATATTCCTTTTTAGTTCTGTCTCAGAAGCACCGTTTATTCATAGGGTAACACTCTCGGAGCTCTGAATTGGATGAAAACAGTTGCTATCGCATTTACTCTAAAAATGTGATCATACTAAAGTCTTTATCCCTTTTTGGTTCGGTCTCAGAATCAACATTTATTCATAGGTTAACACTCTCGGAGCTCCAAATCGGATGAAATCTGTTATTATCGCAGATATTATAAACATATATGATCATACTAAAGTCTATATCCCTTTTTAGTTCTGTCTCAGAATCACCGTTTATTCATAGGGTAACACTCTCGGAGCTCTGAATTTGATGAAAACAGTTGCTATCGCATTTACTCTAAACATGTGATCATACTAAGTCTTTATCCCTTTTATTTCGGTCTCAGAATCATCATTTATTCATAGGGTAACACTCTCGGAGCTCCAAATCGGATGAAATCAGTTATTATCGCAGTTATTATAAACATATATGATCTTACTAATGTTTTTATCCCTTTTTAGTTTTGTCTTAGAATCATCGTTTATTCATTGGGTACCACTCTCGGAGCTCTTAATTGGATGAAATCAGTTGTTATCGCATTTATTCTAAACATATGATCATAATAAAGTGTTTATCCCTTTTTAGTTTGATCTCAAAATGAACTTTATTCATAGGGCAACAATCTCGGAGTTCTTAATTGGATGAAATCAGTTGCCATCGCATTTATTCTATACATGTGATCATACTAAAGTCTTTATCCCTTTTTAGTTCGGTCTCAGAATCAACATTTATTCATAGGGTAACACTCTCGAAGCTCCGAATCGGATGAAATCAGTTATTATCGCAGTTATTGTAAACATATATGATCTTACTAAAGTGTTTATCCCTTTTTAGTTCTGTCTCAGAATCACCGTTTATTCATAGGGTAACACTCTCAGAGCTCTGAATTGGATGAAAACAGTTGCTACCACATTTACTCTAAACATGTGATGATACTAAACTCTTTATTCATTTTTGGTTCGGTCTCAGAATCAAAATTTATTCTTAGGTTAACACTCTCGGAGCTCCAAATCGGATGAAATCAGTTATTATCGCAGATATTATAACATATATGATCATACTAAAGTCTATATCACTTTTTAGTTCTGTCTCAGAATCACCGTTTATTCATAGGGTAACACTCTTGGAGCTCTGAATTGGATGAAAACAGTTGCTATCGCATTTACTCTAAACATGAGATCATACTAAAGTCTTTATCCCTTTTTGATTCGGTCTCAGAATCAACATTTATTCAGAGGTTAACACTCTCGGAGCTCCAAATCGGATGAAATCAGTTATTATCGCAGTTATTATAAACATATATGATCATACTAAAGTCTAAATCCCTTTTTAGTTCTGTCTCAGAATCACCGTTTATTCATAGGGTAACACTCTCGGAGCTCTTAATTGGATGAAAACAGTTGCTATCATATTTACTCTAAACATGTGATCATACTAAAGTCTTTATCCATTTTTTTTTAGGTTTCAGAATAAACATTTATTCATAGGGTAGCACTCTCGGAGCTCCAAGTCGGATGAAATCAGTTATTATCGCAATTGTTATAAACATATATGATCATACTAAAGTCTATATCTCTTTTTAGTTATGTCTTAGAATCACCGTTTATTCATAGGGTAACACTCTCGGAGCTCTGAATTGGATGAAAACAGTTGCCATCGCATTTACTCTAAACAGGCGATCATACTAAAGTCTTTATCCCTTTTTGGTTCGATCTCAGAATCATCATTTATTAATAGGGTAACACTCTCGGAGCTCCAAATCGGATGAAATCAGTTATTATCGCAGTTATTATAAACATATATGATCATACTAAAGTCTATATTCCTTTTTAGTTCTGTCTCAGAAGCACCGTTTATTCATAGGGTAACACTCTCGGAGCTCTGAATTGGATGAAAACAGTTGCTATCGCATTTACTCTAAACATGTGATCAAGTCTTTATCCCTTTTTGGTTCGGTCTCAGAATCAACATTTATTCATAGGTTAACACTCTCGGAGCTCCAAATCGGATGAAATCAGTTATTATCGCAGATATTATAAACATATATGATCATACTAAAGTCTATATCCCTTTTTAGTTCTGTCTCAAAATCACCGTTTATTCATAGGGTAACACTCTCGGAGCTCTGAATTGGATGAAAACAGTTGCTATTGCATTTATTCTAAACATGTGATCATACTAAGTCTTTATCCCTTTTATTTCGGTCTCAGAATCATCATTTATTCATAGGGTAACACTCTCGGAGCTCCAAATCGGATGAAATCAGTTATTATCGCAGTTATTATAAACATATATGATCTTACTAATGTTTTTATCCCTTTTTAGTTTTGTCTTAGAATCATCGTTTATTCATTGGGTACCACTCTCGGAGCTCTTAATTGGATGAAATCAGTTGTTATCGCATTTATTCTAAACATATGATCATAATAAAGTTTTTATCCCTTTTTAGTTCGATCTCAGAATGAACTTTATTCATAGGGCAACAATCTCGGAGTTCTTAATTAGATGAAATCAGTTGCCATCGCATTTATTCTATACATGTGATCATACTAAAGTCTTTATCCCTTTTTAGTTCGGTCTCAGAATCAACATTTATTCATAGGTAACACTCTCGAAGCTCCGAATCGGATGAAATCAGTTATTATCGCAGTTATTGTAAACATATATGATCATACTTAAGTCTATATCCCTTTTTAGTTTTGTCTCAGAATCACCGTTTATTCATAGGGTAACACTCTCGGAGCTCTGAATTGGATGAAAACAGTTGCTATCGCATTTACTCTAAACATGTGATCATACTAAAGTCTTTATCCCTTTTTGGTTCGGTCTGATAATCAACATTTATTCATAGGTTAACACTCTCGGAGCTCCAAATCGGATGAAATCAGTTATTATCGCAGTTATTGTAAACATATATGATCTTACTAAAGTCTTTATCCCTTTTTAGTTCTGTCTCAGAATCACCGTTTATTCATAGGGTAACACTCTCGGAGCTCTGAATTGGATGAAAAAAGTTGTTATCGCATTTACTCTAAACATGTGATGATACTAAACTCTTTATCCATTTTTGGTTCGGTCTCAGAATCAAAATTTATTCATAGGTTAACACTCTCGGAGCTCCAAATCGGATGAAATCAGTTATTATCGCAGTTATTATAAACATATATGATCATACTAAGGTCTATATCCTTTTTAGTTTTGTCTCAGAAGCACCGATTATTCATAGGGTAACACTCTCGGAGCTCTGAATTGGATGAAAACAGTTGCTATCGCATTTACTCTAAAAATGTGATCATACTAAAGTCTTTATCCCTTTTTGGTTCGGTCTCAGAATCAACATTTATTCATAGGTTAACACTCTCGGAGCTCCAAATCGGATGAAATCAGTTATTATCGCAGATATTATAAACATATATGATCATACTAAAGTCTATATCCCTTTTTAGTTCTGTCTCAGAATCACCGTTTATTCATAGGGTAACACTCTCGGAGCTCTGAATTGATGAAAACAGTTGCTATCGCATTTACTCTAAACATGTGATCATACTAAGTCTTTATCCCTTTTATTTCGGTCTCAGAATCATCATTTATTCATAAGGTAACACTCTCGGAGCTCCAAATCGGATGAAATCAGTTATTATCGCAGTTATTATAAACATATATGATCTTACTAATGTTTTTATCCCTTTTTAGTTTTGTCTTAGAATCATCGTTTATTCATTGGGTACCACTCTCGGAGCTCTTAATTGGATGAAATCAGTTGTTATCGCATTTATTCTAAACATATGATCATAATAAAGTGTTTATCCCTTTTTAGTTTGATCTCAGAATGAACTTTATTCATAGGGCAACAATCTCGGAGTTCTTAATTGGATGAAAGCAGTTGCCATCGCATTTATTCTATACATGTGATCATACTAAAGTCTTTATCCCTTTTTAGTTCGGTCTCAGAATCAACATTTATTCATAGGGTAACACTCTCGAAGCTCCGAATCGGATGAAATCAGTTATTATCGCAGTTATTGTAAACATATATGATCTTACTAAAGTGTTTATCCCTTTTTAGTTCTGTCTCAGAATCACCGTTTATTCATAGGGTAACACTCTCAGAGCTCTGAATTGGATGAAAACAGTTGCTACCACATTTACTCTAAACATGTGATGATACTAAACTCTTTATTCATTTTTGGTTCGGTCTCAGAATCAAAATTTATTCATAGGTTAACACTCTCGGAGCTCCAAATCGGATGAAATCAGTTATTATCGCAGATATTATAACATATATGATCATACTAAAGTCTATATTACTTTTTAGTTCTGTCTCAGAATCACCGTTTATTCATAGGGTAACACTCTTGGAGCTCTGAATTGGATGAAAACAGTTGCTATCGCATTTACTCTAAACATGAGATCATACTAAAGTCTTTATCCCTTTTTGATTCGGTCTCAGAATCAACATTTATTCAGAGGTTAACACTCTCGGAGCTCCAAATCGGATGAAATCAGTTATTATCGCAGTTATTATAAACATATATGATCATACTAAAGTCTAAATCCCTTTTTAGTTCTGTCTCAGAATCACCGTTTATTCATAGGGTAACACTCTCGGAGCTCTTAATTGGATGAAAACAGTTGCTATCATATTTACTCTAAACATGTGATCATACTAAAGTCTTTATCCATTTTTTTTAGGTTTCAGAATAAACATTTATTCATAGGGTAGCACTCTCGGAGCTCCAAGTCGGATGAAATCAGTTATTATCGCAATTGTTATAAACATATATGATCATACTAAAGTCTATATCTCTTTTTAGTTATGTCTTAGAATCACCGTTTATTCATAGGGTAACACTCTCGGAGCTCTGAATTGGATGAAAACAGTTGCCATCGCATTTACTCTAAACAGGCGATCATACTAAAGTCTTTATCCCTTTTTGGTTCGATCTCAGAATCATCATTTATTAATAGGGTAACACTCTCGGAGCTCCAAATCGGATGAAATCAGTTATTATCGCAGTTATTATAAACATATATGATCATACTAAAGTCTATATTCCTTTTTAGTTCTGTCTCAGAAGCACCGTTTATTCATAGGGTAACACTCTCGGAGCTCTGAATTGGATGAAAACAGTTGCTATCGCATTTACTCTAAACATGTGATCATACTAAAGTCTTTATCCCTTTTTGGTTCGGTCTCAGAATCAACATTTATTCATAGGTTAACACTCTCGGAGCTCCAAATCGGATGAAATCAGTTATTATCGCAGATATTATAAACATATATGATCATACTAAAGTCTATATCCCTTTTTAGTTCTGTCTCAAAATCACGTTTATTCATAGGGTAACACTCTCGGAGCTCTGAATTGGATGAAAACAGTTGCTATTGCATTTATTCTAAACATGTGATCATACTAAGTCTTTATCCCTTTTATTTCGGTCTCAGAATCATCATTTATTCATAGGGTAACACTCTCGGAGCTCCAAATCGGATGAAATCAGTTATTATCGCAGTTATTATAAACATATATGATCTTACTAATGTTTTTATCCCTTTTTAGTTTGTCATAGAATCATCGTTTATTCATTGGGTACCACTCTCGGAGCTCTTAATTGGATGAAATCAGTTGTTATCGCATTTATTCTAAACATATGATCATAATAAAGTTTTTATCCCTTTTTAGTTCGATCTCAGAATGAACTTTATTCATAGGGCAACAATCTCGGAGTTCTTAATTAGATGAAATCAGTTGCCATCGCATTTATTCTATACATGTGATCATACTAAAGTCTTTATCCCTTTTTAGTTCGGTCTCAGAATCAACATTTATTCATAGGTAACACTCTCGAAGCTCCGAATCGGATGAAATCAGTTATTATCGCAGTTATTGTAAACATATATGATCATACTTAAGTCTATATCCCTTTTTAGTTTTGTCTCAGAATCACCGTTTATTCATAGGGTAACACTCTCGGAGCTCTGAATTGGATGAAAACAGTTGCTATCAATACTAAAGTCTTTATCCCTTTTTGGTTCGGTCTGATAATCAACATTTATTCATAGGGTAACACTCTCGGAGCTCCAAATCGGATGAAATCAGTTATTATCGCAGTTATTGTAAACATATATGATCTTACTAAAGTCTTTATCCCTTTTTAGTTCTGTCTCAGAATCACCGTTTATTCATAGGGTAACACTCTCGGAGCTCTGAATTGGATGAAAAAGTTGTTATCGCATTTACTCTAAACATGTGATCATACTAAAGTCTTTATCCATTTTTGGTTCGGTCTCAGAATCAAAATTTATTCATAGGTTAACACTCTCGGAGCTCCAAATCGGATGAAATCAGTTATTATCGCAGATATTATAACATATATGATCATACTAAAGTCTATATCCCTTTTTAGTTCTGTCTCAGAATCACCGTTTATTCATAGGGTAACACTCTCGGAGCTCTGAATTGGATGAAAACAGTTGCTATCGCATTTACTCTAAACATGTGATCATACTAAGTCTTTATCCCTTTTATTTCGGTCTCAGAATCATCATTTATTCATAGGGTAACACTCTCGGAGCTCCAAATCGGATGAAATCAGTTATTATCGCAGTTATTATAAACATATATGATCATACTAATGTTTTTATCCCTTTTTAGTTTTATCTCAGAATCATCGTTTATTCATAGGGTACACTCTCGGAGCTCTTAATTGGATGAAATCAGTTGTTATCGCATTTATTCTAAACATATGATCATAATAAAGTGTTTATCCCTTTTTAGTTTGATCTTAGAATCAACTTTATTCATAGGGCAACAATCTCGGAGCTCTTAATTGGATGAAATCAGTTGCCATCGCATTTATTCTAAACATGTGATCATACTAAAGTCTTTATCCCTTTTTAGTTCGGTCTCAGAATCAACATTTATTCATAGGGCAACAATCTCGGAGTTCTTAATTGGATGAAATCAGTTGCCATCGCATTTACTCTATACATGTGATCATACTAAAGTCTTTATCCCTTTTTAGTTCGGTCTCAGAATCAACATTTATTCATAGGGTAACACTCTCGAAGCTCCGAATCGGATGAAATCATTTATTATCGCAGTTATTGTAAACATATATGATCTTACTAAAGTGTTTATCCCTTTTTAGTTCTGTCTCAGAATCACCGTTTATTCATAGGGTAACACTCTCAGAGCTCTGAATTGGATGAAAACAGTTGCTACCACATTTACTCTAAACATGTGATGATACTAAACTCTTTATCCATTTTTGGTTCGGTCTCAGAATCAAAATTTATTCATAGGTTAACACTCTCGGAGCTCCAAATCGGATGAAATCAGTTATTATCGCAGATATTATAACATATATGATCATACTAAAGTCTATATCCCTTTTTAGTTCTGTCTCAGAATCACCGTTTATTCATAGGGTAACACTCTTGGAGCTCTGAATTGGATGAAAACAGTTGCTATCGCATTTACTCTAAACATGAGATCATACTAAAGTCTTTATCCCTTTTTGATTCGGTCTCAGAATCAACATTTATTCATAGGTTAACACTCTCGGAGCTCCAAATCGGATGAAATCAGTTATTATCGCAGTTATTATAAACATATATGATCATACTAAAGTCTAAATCCCTTTTTAGTTCTGTCTCAGAATCACCGTTTATTCATAGGGTAACACTCTCGGAGCTCTTAATTGGATGAAAACAGTTGCTATCATATTTACTCTAAACATGTGATCATACTAAAGTCTTTATCCATTTTTTTTTAGGTTTCAGAATAAACATTTATTCATAGGGTAGCACTCTCGGAGCTCCAAGTCGGATGAAATCAGTTATTATCGCAATTGTTATAAACATATATGATCATACTAAAGTCTATATCTCTTTTTAGTTATGTCTTAGAATCACCGTTTATTCATAGGGTAACACTCTCGGAGCTCTGAATTGGATGAAAACAGTTGCTATCGCATTTACTCTAAACAGGCGATCATACTAAAGTCTTTATCCCTTTTTGGTTCGATCTCAGAATCATCATTTATTAATAGGGTAACACTCTCGGAGCTCCAAATCGGATGAAATCAGTTATTATCGCAGTTATTATAAACATATATGATCATACTAAAGTCTATATTCCTTTTTAGTTCTGTCTCAGAAGCACCGTTTATTCATAGGGTAACACTCTCGGAGCTCTGAATTGGATGAAAACAGTTGCTATCGCATTTACTCTAAACATGTGATCATACTAAAGTCTTTATCCCTTTTTGGTTCGGTCTCAGAATCAACATTTATTCATAGGTTAACACTCTCGGAGCTCCAAATCGGATGAAATCAGTTATTATCGCAGATATTATAAACATATATGATCATACTAAAGTCTATATCCCTTTTTAGTTCTGTCTCAGAATCACCGTTTATTCATAGGGTAACACTCTCGGAGCTCTGAATTGGATGAAAACAGTTGCTATCGCATTTACTCTAAACATGTGATCATACTAAGTCTTTATCCCTTTTATTTCGGTCTCAGAATCATCATTTATTCATAGGGTAACACTCTCGGAGCTCCAAATCGGATGAAATCAGTTATTATCGCAGTTATTATAAACATATATGATCTTACTAATGTTTTTATCCCTTTTTAGTTTTGTCTCAGAATCATCGTTTATTCATTGGGTACCACTCTCGGAGCTCTTAATTGGATGAAATCAGTTGTTATCGCATTTATTCTAAACATATGATCATAATAAAGTTTTTATCCCTTTTTAGTTCGATCTCAGAATGAACTTTATTCATAGGGCAACACTCTCGGAGTTCTTAATTGGATGAAATCAGTTGCCATCGCATTTATTCTATACATGTGATCATACTAAAGTCTTTATCCCTTTTTAGTTCGGTCTCAGAATCAACATTTATTCATAGGTAACACTCTCGAAGCTCCGAATCGGATGAAATCAGTTATTATCGCAGTTATTGTAAACAT
The DNA here is from genome assembly GCA_036873135.1 of Clarkia xantiana subsp. parviflora. Lineage (NCBI taxonomy): Eukaryota > Viridiplantae > Streptophyta > Magnoliopsida > Myrtales > Onagraceae > Clarkia > Clarkia xantiana. The sequence continues at coordinate 42,871 of JAPTYO010000022.1, read as the reverse complement.
ATATGATCATACTTAAGTCTATATCCCTTTTTAGTTTTGTCTCAGAATCACCGTTTATTCATAGGGTAACACTCTCGGAGCTCTGAATTGGATGAAAACAGTTGCTATCGCATTTACTCTAAACATGTGATCATACTAAAGTCTTTATCCCTTTTTGGTTCGGTCTCATAATCAACATTTATTCATAGGGTAACACTCTCGGAGCTCCAAATCGGATGAAATCAGTTATTATCGCAGTTATTGTAAACATATATGATCTTACTAAAGTCTTTATCCCTTTTTAGTTCTGTCTCAAAATCACCGTTTATTCATAGGGTAACACTCTCGGAGCTCTGAATTGGATGAAAACAGTTGTTATCGCATTTACTCTAAACATGTGATCATACTAAGTCTTTATCCCTTTTATTTCGGTCTCAGAATATCATTTATTCATAGGGTAACACTCTCGGAGCTCCAAATCAGATGAAATCAGTTATTATCGCAGTTATTATAAACATATATGATCATACTAAAGTCTATATCCCTTTTTAGTTCTGTCTCAGAATCACCGTTTATTCATAGGGTAACACTCTCGGAGCTCTGAATTGGATGAAAACAGTTGCTATCGCATTTACTCTAAACATGTGATCATACTAAAGTTTTTATCCATTTTTTGTTCGGTTTCAGAATAAACATTTATTCATAGGGTAACACTCTCGGAGCTCCAAGTCGGATGAAATCAGTTATTATCGCAGTTGTTATAAACATATATGATCATACTAAAGTCTATATCCCTTTTTAGTTTTGTCTCAGAATCACCGTTTATTCATAGGGTAACACTCTCGGAGCTCTGAATTGGATGAAAACAGTTGTTATCGCATTTACTCTAAACATGTGATCATACTAAAGTCTTTATCCCTTTTTGGTTCGGTCTCAGAATCATCATTTATTCATAGGGTAACACTCTCGGAGCTCCAAATCGGATGAAATCAGTTATTATCGCAGTTATTATAAACATATATGATCTTACTAATGTTTTTATCCCTTTTTAGTTCTGTCTTAGAATCACCGTTTATTCATTGGGTACCACTCTCGGAGCTCTTAATTGGATGAAATCAGTTGTTATCGCATTTATTCTAAACATATGATCATAATAAAGTGTTTATCCCTTTTTAGTTTGATCTCAGAATGAACTTTATTCATAGGGAAACAATCTCGGAGTTCTTAATTGGATGAAATCAGTTTCCATCGCATTTATTCTATACATGTGATCATACTAAAGTCTTTATCCCTTTTTAGTTCGGTCTCAGAATCAACATTTATTCATAGGGTAACACTCTCGAAGCTCCGAATCGGATGAAATCAGTTATTATCGCAGTTATTGTAAACATATATGATCTTACTAAAGGGTTTATCCCTTTTTAGTTCTGTCTCAGAATCACCGTTTATTCATAGGGTAACACTCTTAGAGCTCTGAATTGGATGAAAACAGTTGCTACCACATTTACTCTAAACATGTGATGATACTAAACTCTTTATCCATTTTTGGTTCGGTCTCAGAATCAAAATTTATTCATAGGTTAACACTCTCGGAGCTCCAAATCGGATGAAATCAGTTATTATCGCAGTTATTTTAACATATATGATCATACTAAAGTCTATATCTCTTTTTAGTTCTGTCTCAGAATCACCGTTTATTCATAGGGTAACACTCTCGGAGCTCTGAATTGGATGAAAACAGTTGCTATCGCATTTACTCTAAACATGAGATCATACTAAAGTCTTTATCCCTTTTTGGTTCGGTCTCAGAATCAACATTTATTCATAGGTTAACACTCTCGGAGCTCCAAATCGGATGAAATCAGTTATTATCGCAGTTATTATAAACATATATGATCATACTAAAGTCTAAATCCCTTTTTAGTTCTGTCTCAGAATCACCGTTTATTCATAGGGTAACACTCTCGGAGCTCTTAATTGGATGAAAACAGTTGCTATCACATTTACTCTAAACATGTGATCATACTAAAGTCTTTATCCATTTTTTTTTAGGTTTCAGAATAAACATTTATTCATAGGGTAACACTCTCGGAGCTCCAAGTCGGATGAAATCAGTTATTATCGCAATTGTTAAAAACATATATGATCATACTAAAGTCTATATCTCTTTTTAGTTATGTCTTAGAATCACCGTTTATTCATAGGGTAACACTCTCGGAGCTCTGAATTGGATGAAAACAGTTGCTATCGCATTTACTCTAAACAAGCGATCATACTAAAGTCTTTATCCCTTTTTGGTTCGGTCTCAGAATCATCATTTATTCATAGGGTAACACTCTCGGAGCTCCAAATCGGATGAAATCAGTTATTATCGCAGTTATTATAAACATATATGATCTTACTAAAGTCTTTATCCCTTTTTAGTTTTGTCTCAGAATCACCGTTTATTCATGGGTAACACTCTCGGAGCTCTGAATTGGATGAAAACAGTTGTTATCGCATTTACTCTAAACATGTGATCATACTAAAGTCTTTATCCCTTTTTGGTTCGGTCTCAGAATCATCATTTATTCATAGGGTAGCACTCTCGGAGCTCCAAATCGGATGAAATCAATTATTATCGCAGTTATTATAAACATATATGATCTTACTAATGTTTTTATCCCTTTTTAGTTCTGTCTCAGAATCACCGTTTATTCATTGGGTACCACTCTCGGAGCTCTTAATTGGATGAAATCAGTTGTTATCGCATTTATTCTAAACATATGATCATACTAAAGTGTTTATCCCTTTTTAGTTTGATCTCAGAATGAACTTTATTCATAGGGAAACAATCTCGGAGTTCTTAATTGGATGAAATTAGTTGCCATCGCATTTATTCTATACATGTGATCATACTAAAGTCTTTATCCCTTTTTAGTTCGGTCTCAGAATCAACATTTATTCATAGGGTAACACTCTCGAAGCTCCGAATCGGATGAAATCAGTTATTATCGCAGTTATTGTAAACATATATGATCTTACTAAAGGTTTATCCCTTTTTAGTTCTGTCTTAGAATCACCGTTTATTCATAGGGTAACACTCTTAGAGCTCTGAATTGGATGAAAACAGTTGCTACCACATTTACTCTAAACATGTGATGATACTAAACTCTTTATCCATTTTTGGTTCGGTCTCATAATCAAAATTTATTCATAGGTTAACACTCTCGGAGCTCCAAATCGGATGAAATCAGTTATTATCACAGTTATTTTAACATATATGATCATACTAAAGTCTATATCTCTTTTTAGTTCTGTCTCAGAATCACCGTTTATTCATAGGGTAACACTCTCGGAGCTCTGAATTGGATGAAAACAGTTGCTATCGCATTTACTCTAAACAAGCGATCATACTAAAGTATTTATCCCTTTTTGGTTCGGTCTCAGAATCATCATTTATTCATAGGGTAACACTCTCGGAGCTCCAAATCGGATGAAATCAGTTATTATCGCAGTTATTATAAACATATATGATCTTACTAATGTTTTTATCCCTTTTTAGTTTTGTCTCAAAATCACCGTTTATTCATTGGGTAACACTCTCGGAGCTCTGAATTGGATGAAAACAGTTGTTATCGCATTTACTCTAAACATGTGATCATACTAAAGTCTTTATCCCTTTTGGTTCGGTCTCAGAATCATCATTTATTCATAGGGTAGCACTCTCGGAGCTCCAAATCGGATGAAATCAGTTATTATCGCAGTTATTATAAACATATATGATCTTACTAATGTTTTTATCCCTTTTTAGTTCTGTCTCAGAATCACCGTTTATTCATTGGGTACCACTCTCGGAGCTCTTAATTGGATGAAATCAGTTGTTATCGCATTTATTCTAAACATATGATCATAATAAAGTGTTTATCCCTTTTTAGTTTGATCTCAGAATGAACTTTATTCATAGGGAAACAATCTCGGAGTTCTTAATTGGATGAAATTAGTTGCCATGGCATTTATTCTATACATGTGATCATACTAAAGTCTTTATCCCTTTTTAGTTCGGTCTCAGAATCAACATTTATTCATAGGGTAACACTCTCGAAGCTCCGAATCGGATGAAATCAGTTATTATCGCAGTTATTGTAAACATATATGATCTTACTAAAGGGTTTATCCCTTTTTAGTTCTGTCTTAGAATCACCGTTTATTCATAGGGTAACACTCTTAGAGCTCTGAATTGGATGAAAACAGTTGCTACCACATTTACTCTAAACATGTGATGATACTAAACTCTTTATCCATTTTTGGTTCGGTCTCATAATCAAAATTTATTCATAGGTTAACACTCTCGGAGCTCCAAATCGGATGAAATCAGTTATTATCACAGTTATTTTAACATATATGATCATACTAAAGTCTATATCTCTTTTTAGTTCTGTCTCAGAATCACCGTTTATTCATAGGGTAACACTCTCGGAGCTCTGAATTGGATGAAAACAGTTGCTATCGCATTTACTCTAAACAAGCGATCATACTAAAGTATTTATCCCTTTTGGTTCGGTCTCAGAATCATCATTTATTAATAGGGTAACACTCTCGGAGCTCCAAATCGGATGAAATCAGTTATTATCGCAGTTATTATAAACATATATGATCTTACTAATGTTTTTATCCCTTTTTAGTTTTGTCTCAGAATCACCGTTTATTCATTGGGTAACACTCTCGGAGCTCTGAATTGGATGAAAACAGTTGTTATCGCATTTACTCTAAACATGTGATCATACTAAAGTCTTTATCCCTTTTTGGTTCGGTCTCAGAATCATCATTTATTCATAGGGTAGCACTCTCGGAGCTCCAAATCGGATGAAATCAGTTATTATCGCAGTTATTATAAACATATATGATCTTACTAATGTTTTTATCCCTTTTTAGTTCTGTCTCAGAATCACCGTTTATTCATTGGGTACCACTCTCGGAGCTCTTAATTGGATGAAATCAGTTGTTATCGCATTTATTCTAAACATATGATCATAATAAAGTGTTTATCCCTTTTTAGTTTGATCTCAGAATGAACTTTATTCATAGGGAAACAATCTCGGAGTTCTTAATTGGATGAAATTAGTTGCCATGGCATTTATTCTATACATGTGATCATACTAAAGTCTTTATCCCTTTTTAGTTCGGTCTCAGAATCAACATTTATTCATAGGGTAACACTCTCGAAGCTCCAAATCGGATGAAATCAGTTATTATCGCAGTTATTGTAAACATATATGATCTTACTAAAGGGTTTATCCCTTTTTAGTTCTGTCTTAGAATCACCGTTTATTCATAGGGTAACACTCTTAGAGCTCTGAATTGGATGAAAACAGTTGCTACCACATTTACTCTAAACATGTGATGATACTAAACTCTTTATCCATTTTTGGTTCGGTCTCAGAATCAAAATTTATTCATAGGTTAACACTCTCGGAGCTCCAAATCGGATGAAATCAGTTATTATCACAGTTATTTTAACATATATGATCATACTAAAGTCTATATCTCTTTTTAGTTCTGTCTCAGAATCACCGTTTATTCATAGGGTAACACTCTCGGAGCTCTGAATTGGATGAAAACAGTTGCTATCGCATTTACTCTAAACATGAGATCACACTAAAGTCTTTATCCCTTTTTGGTTCGGTCTCAGAATCAACATTTATTCATAGGTTAACACTCTCGGAGCTCCAAATCGGATGAAATCAGTTATTATCGCAGTTATTATAAACATATATGATCATACTAAAGTCTAAATCCCTTTTTATTTCTGTCTCAGAATCACCGTTTATTCATAGGGTAACACTCTCGGAGCTCTTAATTGGATGAAAACAGTTGTTATCGCATTTATTCTAAACATATGATCATAATAAAGTGTTTATCCCTTTTTAGTTTGATCTCAGAATGAACTTTATTCATAGGGAAACAATCCGGAGTTCTTAATTGGATGAAGTTAGTTGCCATCGCATTTATTCTATACATGTGATCATACTAAAGTCTTTATCCCTTTTTAGTTCGGTCTCAGAATCAACATTTATTCATAGGGTAACACTCTCAAAGCTCCGAATCGGATGAAATCAGTTATTATCGCAGTTATTGTAAACATATATGATCTTACTAAAGGTTTATCCCTTTTTAGTTCTGTCTTAGAATCACCGTTTATTCATAGGGTAACACTCTTAGAGCTCTGAATTGGATGAAAACAGTTGCTACCACATTTACTCTAAACATGTGATGATACTAAACTCTTTATCCATTTTTGGTTCGGTCTCATAATCAAAATTTATTCATAGGTTAACACTCTCGGAGCTCCAAATCGGATGAAATCAGTTATTATCACAGTTATTTTAACATATATGATCATACTAAAGTCTATATCTCTTTTTAGTTCTGTCTCAGAATCACCGTTTATTCATAGGGTAACACTCTCGGAGCTCTGAATTGGATGAAAACAGTTGCTATCGCATTTACTCTAAACAAGCGATCATACTAAAGTATTTATCCCTTTTTGGTTCGGTCTCAGAATCATCATTTATTAATAGGGTAACACTCTCGGAGCTCCAAATCGGATGAAATCAGTTATTATCGCAGTTATTATAAACATATATGATCTTACTAATGTTTTTATCCCTTTTTAGTTTTGTCTCAAAATCACCGTTTATTCATTGGGTAACACTCTCGGAGCTCTGAATTGGATGAAAACAGTTGTTATCGCATTTACTCTAAACATGTGATCATACTAAAGTCTTTATCCCTTTTTGGTTCGGTCTCAGAATCATCATTTATTCATAGGGTAGCACTCTCGGAGCTCCAAATCGGATGAAATCAGTTATTATCGCAGTTATTATAAACATATATGATCTTACTAATGTTTTTATCCCTTTTTAGTTCTGTCTCAGAATCACCGTTTATTCATTGGGTACCACTCTCGGAGCTCTTAATTGGATGAAATCAGTTGTTATCGCATTTATTCTAAACATATGATCATAATAAAGTGTTTATCCCTTTTTAGTTTGATCTCAGAATGAACTTTATTCATAGGGAAACAATCTCGGAGTTCTTAATTGGATGAAATTAGTTGCCATCGCATTTATTCTATACATGTGATCATACTAAAGTCTTTATCCCTTTTTAGTTCGGTCTCAGAATCAACATTTATTCATAGGGTAACACTCTCGAAGCTCCGAATCGGATGAAATCAGTTATTATCGCAGTTATTGTAAACATATATGATCTTACTAAAGGGTTTATCCCTTTTTAGTTCTGTCTTAGAATCACCGTTTATTCATAGGGTAACACTCTTAGAGCTCTGAATTGGATGAAAACAGTTGCTACCACATTTACTCTAAACATGTGATGATACTAAACTCTTTATCCATTTTTGGTTCGGTCTCATAATCAAAATTTATTCATAGGTTAACACTCTCGGAGCTCCAAATCGGATGAAATCAGTTATTATCACAGTTATTTTAACATATATGATCATACTAAAGTCTATATCTCTTTTTAGTTCTGTCTCAGAATCACCGTTTATTCATAGGGTAACACTCTCGGAGCTCTGAATTGGATGAAAACAGTTGCTATCGCATTTACTCTAAACAAGCGATCATACTAAAGTATTTATCCCTTTTTGGTTCGGTCTCAGAATCATCATTTATTAATAGGGTAACACTCTCGGAGCTCCAAATCGGATGAAATCAGTTATTATCGCAGTTATTATAAACATATATGATCTTACTAATGTTTTTATCCCTTTTTAGTTTTGTCTCAGAATCACCGTTTATTCATTGGGTAACACTCTCGGAGCTCTGAATTGGATGAAAACAGTTGTTATCGCATTTACTCTAAACATGTGATCATACTAAAGTCTTTATCCCTTTTTGGTTCGGTCTCAGAATCATCATTTATTCATAGGGTAGCACTCTCGGAGCTCCAAATCGGATGAAATCAGTTATTATCGCAGTTATTATAAACATATATGATCTTACTAATGTTTTTATCCCTTTTTAGTTCTGTCTCAGAATCACCGTTTATTCATTGGGTACCACTCTCGGAGCTCTTAATTGGATGAAATCAGTTGTTATCGCATTTATTCTAAACATATGATCATAATAAAGTGTTTATCCCTTTTTAGTTTGATCTCAGAATGAACTTTATTCATAGGGAAACAATCTCGGAGTTCTTAATTGGATGAAATTAGTTGCCATGGCATTTATTCTATACATGTGATCATACTAAAGTCTTTATCCCTTTTTAGTTCGGTCTCAGAATCAACATTTATTCATAGGGTAACACTCTCGAAGCTCCGAATCGGATGAAATCAGTTATTATCGCAGTTATTGTAAACATATATGATCTTACTAAAGGGTTTATCCCTTTTTAGTTCTGTCTTAGAATCACCGTTTATTCATAGGGTAACACTCTTAGAGCTCTGAATTGGATGAAAACAGTTGCTACCACATTTACTCTAAACATGTGATGATACTAAACTCTTTATCCATTTTTGGTTCGGTCTCAGAATCAAAATTTATTCATAGGTTAACACTCTCGGAGCTCCAAATCGGATGAAATCAGTTATTATCACAGTTATTTTAACATATATGATCATACTAAAGTCTATATCTCTTTTTAGTTCTGTCTCAGAATCACCGTTTATTCATAGGGTAACACTCTCGGAGCTCTGAATTGGATGAAAACAGTTGCTATCGCATTTACTCTAAACATGAGATCACACTAAAGTCTTTATCCCTTTTTGGTTCGGTCTCAGAATCAACATTTATTCATAGGTTAACACTCTCGGAGCTCCAAATCGGATGAAATCAGTTATTATCGCAGTTATTATAAACATATATGATCATACTAAAGTCTAAATCCCTTTTTATTTCTGTCTCAGAATCACCGTTTATTCATAGGGTAACACTCTCGGAGCTCTTAATTGGATGAAAACAGTTGCTATCACATTTACTCTAAACATGTGATCATACTAAAGTCTTTATCCATTTTTTTTTAGGTTTCAGAATAAACATTTATTCATTGGGTAGCACTCTCGGAGCTCCAAGTCGGATGAAATCAGTTATTATCGCAATTGTTAAAAACATATATGATCATACTAAAGTCTATATCTCTTTTTAGTTATGTCTTAGAATCACCGTTTATTCATAGGGTAACACTCTCGGAGCTCTGAATTGGATGAAAACAGTTGCTATCGCATTTACTCTAAACAAGCGATCATACTAAAGTATTTATCCCTTTTTGGTTCGGTCTCAGAATCATCATTTATTAATAGGGTAACACTCTCGGAGCTCCAAATCGGATGAAATCAGTTATTATCGCAGTTATTATAAACATATATGATCTTACTAATGTTTTATCCCTTTTTAGTTTTGTCTCAGAATCACCGTTTATTCATTGGGTAACACTCTCGGAGCTCTGAATTGGATGAAAACAGTTGTTATCGCATTTACTCTAAACATGTGATCATACTAAAGTCTTTATCTCTTTTTGGTTCGGTCTTAGAATCATCATTTATTCATAGGGTAACACTCTCGGAGCTCCAAATCGGATGAAATCCGGTATTATCGCAGTTATTATAAACATATATGATCTTACTAATGTTTTTATCCCTTTTTAGTTCTGTCTCAGAATCACCGTTTATTCATTGGGTACCACTCTCGGAGCTCTTAATTGGATGAAATCAGTTGTTATCGCATTTATTCTATACATATGATCATAATAAAGTGTTTCTCCCTTTTTAGTTTGATCTCATAATGAACTTTATTCATAGGGCAACAATCTCGGAGTTCTTAATTGGATGAAATTAATTGCCATCGCATTTATTCTATACATGTGATTATACTAAAGTCTTTATCCCTTTTTAGTTCAGTCTCAGAATCAACATTTATTCATAGGGTAACACTCTCGAAGCTCCGAATCGGATGAAATCAGTTATTATCGCAGTTATTGTATACATATATGATCTTACTAAAGTATTTATCCCTTTTTAGTTCTATCTCAGAATCACCGTTTATTCATAGGGTAACACTCTCGGAGCTCTAAATTGGATGAAAACAGTTGCTATCGCATTTACTCTAAACATGTGATCATACTAAAGTCTTTATCCCTTTTTGGTTCGGTCTCAGAATCAACATTTATTCATAGGTTAACACTCTCGGTGCTCCAAATCGGATGAAATCAGTTATTATCGCAGTTATTATAAACATATATGATCATACTAAAGTCTATATTCCTTTTTAGTTCTGTCTCAGAAGCACCGTTTATTCATAGGGTAACACTCTCGCAGCTCTGAATTGGATGAAAATAGTTGCTATCGCATTTAATCTAAACATGTGATCATACTAAAGTCTTTATCCCTTTTTGGTTCGGTCTCAAAATCAACATTTATTCATAGGTTAACACTCTCGGAGCTCCGAATCGCATGAAATCAGTTATTATCGCAAATATTATAAACATATATGATCATACTAAAGTCCATATCCCTTTTTAGTTCTGTCTCAGAATCACCGTTTATTCATAGGGTAACACTCTCGGAGCTCTGAATTGGATGAAAACAGTTGCTATCGCATTTACTCTAAACATGTGATCATACTAAGTCTTTATCCCTTTTATTTCGGTCTCAGGATCATCATTTATTCATAGGGTAACACTCTCGGAGCTCCAAATCGGATGAAATCAGTTATTATCGCAGTTATTATAAACATATATGATCTTACTAATGTTTTTATCCCTTTTTAGTTTTGTCTTAGAATCATCGTTTATTCATTGGGTACCACTCTCGGAGCTCTTAATTGGATGAAAACAGTTGCTATCACATTTACTCTAAACATGTGATCATACTAAAGTCTTTATCCATTTTTTTTAGATTTCAGAATAAACATTTATTCATAGGGTAGCACTCTCGGAGCTCCAAGTCGGATGAAATTAGTTATTATCGCAATTGTTAAAAACATATATGATCATACTAAAGTCTATATCTCTTTTTAGTTATGTCTTAGAATCACCGTTTATTCATAGGGTAACACTCTCGGAGCTCTGAATTGGATGAAAACAGTTGCTATCGCATTTACTCGAAACAGGCGATTATACTAAAGTATTTATCCCTTTTTGGTTCGGTCTCAGAATCATCATTTATTAATAGGGTAACACTCTCGGAGCTCCAAATCGGATGAAATCAGTTATTATCGCAGTTATTATAAACATATATGATCTTACTAATGTTTTTATCCCTTTTTAGTTCTGTCTCAGAATCACCGTTTATTCATTGGGTAGCACTCTCGGAGCTCTTTATTGGATGAAATCAGTTGCTATCGCATTTATTCTATACATGTGATCATACTAAAGTCTTTATCCTTTTTAGTTCGGTCTCAGAATCAACATTTATTCATAGGGTAACACTCTCGAAGCTCCGAATCGGATGAAATCAGTTATTATCGAAGTTATAGTAAACATATATGATCTTACTAAAGACTTTATCCATTTTTAGTTTTGTCTCAGAATAACCGTTTATTCATAGGGTAACAATCTCGGAGCTCTGAATTGGATGAAAACAGTTGTTATCGCATTTACTCTAAACGTGTGATCATACTAAAATCTTTATCCCTTTTTGGTTCGGTCTCAGAATCATCATTTATTCATAGGGTAACACTCTCGGAGCTCCAAATCGGATGAATCAGTTATTATCGCAGTTATTATAAACATATATGATCTTACTAATGTTTTTATCCCTTTTTAGTTCTGTCTCAGAATCACCTTTTATTCATTGGGTACCACTCTCGGAGCTCTTAATTGGATGAAATCAGTTGTTATCGCATTTATTCTAAACATATGATCATAATAAAGTGTTTATCCCTCTTTAGTTTGATCTCAGAATGAACTTTATTCATAGGGCAAAAATCTCGGAGTTCTTAATTGGATGAAATCAGTTGCCATCTCATTTATTCTATACATGTGATCATACTAAAGTCTTTATCCCTTTTAGTTTGGTCTCAGAATCAACATTTATTCATAGGGTAACACTCTCGAAGCTCCGAATCGGATGAAATTAGTTATTATCGCAGTTATAGTAAACATATATGATCTAGCTAAAGTGTTTATCCCTTTTTAGTTCTATCTCAGAATCACCATTTATTCATAGGGTAACACTCTCGGAGCTCTAAATTGGATGAAAACAGTTGTTATCGCATTTACTCTAAACATGTGATCATACTAAAGTCTTTATCCCATTTTGGTTCGGTCTCAGAATCAACATTTATTCATAGGTTAACACTCTCGGAGCTCCAAATCGGATGAAATCAGTTATTATCGCAGTTATTATAAACATATATGATCATACTAAAGTCTATATTCCTTTTTAGTTCTGTCTCAGAAGCACCGTTTATTCATAGGGTAACACTCTCGGAGCTCTGAATTGGATGAAAACAGTTGCTATCGTATTTACTCTAAACATGTGATCAATAATAAAGTCTTTATCCCTTTTTCGTTCGGTCTGATAATTAACATTTATTCATAGGGTAACACTCTCGGAGCTCCAAATCGGATGAAATCAGTTATTATCGCAGATATTGTAAACATATATGATCTTACTAAAGTCTTTTATCCCTTTTTAGTTCTGTCTCAGAATCACCGTTTATTCATAGGGTAACACTCTCAGAGCTCTGAATTGGATGAAAATAGTTGCTATCGCATTTACTCTAAACATGTGATCATACTAAGTCTTTATCCCTTTTATTTCGGTCTCAGAATCATCATTTATTCATAGGGTAACACTCTCGGAGATCCAAATCGGATGAAATCAGTTATTATCGCAGTTATTATAAACATATATGATCTTACTAATGTTTTTATCCCTTTTTAGTTTTGTCTTAGAATCATCGTTTATTCATTGGGTACCACTCTCGGAGCTCTTAATTGGATGAAATCAGTTGTTATCGCATTTATTCTACATATGATCATAATAAAGTGTTTATCCCTTTTTAGTTCGATCTCAGAATGAACTTTATTCATAGGGCAACAATCTCGGAGTTCTTAATTGGATGAAATCAGTTGCCATCGCATTTATTCTATACATGTGATCATACTAAAGTCTTTATCCCTTTTTAGTTCGGTCTCAGAATTAACATTTATTCATAGGTAACACTCTCGAAGCTCCGAATTGGATGAAATCAGTTATTATCGCAGTTATTGTAAACATATATGATCTTACTAAAGTCTTTATCCCTTTTTAGTTCTGTCTCAGAATCATCGTTTATTCATAGGGTAAAACTCTCGGAGCTCTGAATTGGATGAAAACAGTTGCTATCACATTTACTCTAAACATGTGATCATACTAAAGTCTTTATCCCTTTTTGGTTCGGTCTGATAATTAACATTTATTCATAGGGTAACACTCTCGGAGCTCCAAATCGGATGAAATCAGTTATTATCGCAGATATTGTAAACATATATGATCTTACTAAAGTCTTTTATCCCTTTTTAGTTCTGTCTCAGAATCACCGTTTATTCATAGGGTAACACTCTCGGAGCTCTGAATTGGATGAAAACAGTTGTTATCGCATTTACTCTAAACATGTGATCATACTAAGTCTTTATCCCTTTTATTTCGGTCTCAGAATTATCATTTATTCATAGGGTAACACTTTCGGAGCTCCAAATCGGATGAAATCAGTTATTATCGCAGTTATTATAAACATATATGATCGAACTAATGTTTTTATCCCTTTTTAGTTCTGTCTCAAAATCACCATTTATTCATTGGGTAACACTATCGGAGCTCTTAATTGGATGAAATCAGTTGTTATCGCATTTATTCTAAACGTAGGATCATAATAGAGTCTTTATCCCTTTTTAGTTCGATCTAAGAATGAACTTTTATTCATAGGGCAACAATCTCGGAGTTCTTAATTGGATGAAATCAGTTGCTATCGCATTTATTCTATACATGTGATCATACTAAATACTTTGTCCCTTTTTAGTTCGGTCTCAGAATCGACATTTATTCATAGGGTTACACTCTCGAAGCTCCGAATCGGAAGAAATCAGTTATTATCGCAGTTAATGTAAACATATATGATCTTACTAAAGTGTTTATCCCTTTTTAGTTCTGTCTTAGAATCACCGTTTATTCATAGGGTAACACTCTCGGAGCTCTGAATTGGATGAAAACAGTTGCTATCGCATTTAGTCTAAACATGTGATATACTTAAATCTATATCCCTTTTTGGTTCTGTTGCGTCCTGGATGAACTGGGTCGTGGGGACGCGTATGTTCGTATGGTTGAGCGGGTTTTCGGGTTGTAACCCTTCGTCGGGAAGAGGTTGGGCCACTTGCGAGTGTTTGGTTGACTCCTGTAAAAGTCTGTGTCTCGGTATGGCTGTGTCTCAGGAGGCGGTGGTCTGTGCACAAATACGGATGTCTAGGCGACGATTCCTGCACAAAGGACCAATGCTAGCACGGAGAGGGGGGGTTGGCGCTAGCGGAGCATTCTCAGAAGCTTAAGTCACTATAGGGGTAAAAGAGTAATTTCTAGAGAGAGAATATTTCTAGAGAGAAGTCAGAGCTCAAAATACCAAAGTTGGGCAAATGAGAGGATGTGTGAAAATGGGTGGCCAATGCCTCCTATTTATAGGCTTCCGTGGGACCGGACCCGGTTTTAAAGCGGTTTGATGACGGTTCAAGAAAACAAGCGGTAACCGTCACCCATATTGGCAATGCGCGAACTTGACTTCTCTACACGTAACGGTAATCGAGGAAACGGTAATCGCACGATACCCGCAATGCAATCCGGACGTCCGGATTGCAAGCAACCCAGACGTCCGGGTTGCAAATGCAATCCGGACGCGCGTAACGCACTTCCGGACCGTTTTGACCCTTTGGGAGACGTTTTCCGTGTCGAGATGTAATTTTGGCGTGTTCACGAGGCCCGAAATATAAATACGAACTAGAATTGGGCACATATCCATCACTTGCCCCCGAGTCAAGTAACTATTAAAAACCTTTCTTGACTCTATTTTAAGTTAGGATACGTGTCCAATTTGAGCTTGACACTAACCTTCTGGTTTTGATTATTGGTTGGACATTGGAGTCTTGATTTCGTTCGTCCTTTGATTTTCCGACCGAGTGACTTTATTTCCTATCATTACGGTTAGTGCAATAGGGAATGCGCATATTGTAACGGACAAACATGATTATTGTTAGGGTCACGTCATGCGGACATGCTTCTATCAACGTACATGCATAAGTAACGATCATGGCAAGAACGTAATTACGTGACGTAGGAAATATAATCCGTATACTTCTAAAACGACTTAGCGATTATCAAAATATGAATCATGCGATATGGAATCATACGCGTATGATGACAGGTTTGATACGTGCAATGTCAAAATAATCATGTATGTAGAGATAAATACTTAGAAGAGGGCGGAGTATACCGTAAGTACTTGTAGGTGCATTACTCCTTTGATCCTTATCATCAAGGAGTCTCTTGGAAGTAGTCGTTTGTTGTTTAGAGAAATATTTCCTTAAGTGTTGTCGTATTTGCTCTTCGCGGTTCGTCATATTAGTTGCATCGCTTGCATGATAGCTTCTTAAGATGTTGGTCCTTTTTACTGCACGTACAAACTTTGCTATGTGCGTTGATTTTTGCTACGCGCGTTGACTTTTGCTATGTGCGTTGACTTTTGCTATGCGCGTTGACTTTTGCTATGCGCATTGACTTTTGCTATGCGCATTGACTTTTGTTATGCGCGTTGACTTTTGCTATGCGCATTGGCGCTAATGGTTGAGCGTCAGGTATAGACTGTTGGGCATTGCCTGCAAGTATGCTAAAATACTTAGGAAATATTTAAGCGATATCTTAAACTTGTTACCATAGATGTCGTCGTATGAGCTTTGTCGATGAGCGTTGTAGGTTTGATTAGGAGGCATAGCTACTCGCTGTACGCAATCCATCTTTGTCGACATGTACGTACGTTCATGGAAATACTTAGAAAATATTTTTCTCCTTGTCGACATGCATCCTTGTCGACATGTATGTACGTACATGGAAACACTTAGAAAATATTTTTCTTCTTGTCGATATGTATGTACGTACATGGAAACACTTAGAAAACATTTTTCTCCTTGTCGACATGCATCCTTGTCGACATGTATATACGTACATGGAAATACTTAGAAAATATTTTTCTTCTTGTCGACATGCATCCTTGTCGACATGTATGTACGTACATGGAAATACTTAAAAAATATTTTTCTTCTTGTCGACATGCATCCTTGTCGACATGTATGTGCGTACATGGAAATACTTAGAAAATATTTTTCTTCTTATCGACATGCATCCTTGTCGACATGTTTGTACGTACATGGAAATACTTAGAAAATATTTTTCTTCTTGTCGACATGCAAGGTTAATGTGTTGAAGAGGTTGCCCCCCTTGCGTGATGCTTGTTACTCGTTGCACGAAGACTAATAAGTCATGTACGTACGTGGTTGTCTCACATGGAGCGTCTGTTGCACAAGTGCTTGAATCAGTGTTGGTGCGTGTTTGCGCACTGACTGGATTGTTGATAGCATTTTCCAGAATATTAGATCTTGCTGTCCTCTTGTCAGAATTAGTCTTCCCACGGTTTTTACCATGAGTAAGTCCACTATCTCCTTCTTGATGGGAAAAAGCTTGTCTTTGCGGATAGCTGATGTGTATAGAAATCCATTTGTTGAGAGGAATGTTCATACAAGTGCCCCCGCTACTCTGGAGTTTTCGAGGACGGTCGCGGTAAAAGGCTTGTGAGTAAGACGTCTCGTTGTATCTTCTTTGAGCTTGTTAATTTTCCAAGTTATCGCCGGCTGCAACTTCTGTTTTTAGCATAATCTTCAAAAGATCCGACGCTGGGGCGCGTTCCTCGAGCGATTCTTAGTTCTTTATGCCGAGCATGACCGTGCTAATTCCTTCTTGTGATAAAGGAAATAGAGTTGAGGGTTGTATAATGGTGTCTTCTGCCCCCCCCCCCCCCCCCGGTCGAGGGACCGGCCCATGGAGGAGCGTTACTCCTACCGAGGTAAGTATTTGTTGATTGCTGATTGCCGCCCTTATGTTGAAGAGCTATGTTGTGCTGAATGTTGAAACAATCATTCTTGTCGTGTCTTCTATGTGGATGACGACATTGCATTTGATGTTGACATTATGAACTCTTTGCCATAAGTCCTTAGAGATGATGTTGACTCTTGGTTGCTGTTGGGCTGTCTGCTTCCAGCATGTTGAACCCTTTGTGAATGGGTTGATGTTGATAATTCTTTGTTCATGCTTTTGCTTGCATGATATTTCGTCACCTGGACCTGTTTTCAATAACAATTATGTGATAACTTGTTAGTAATATTTCATACCTTGAGTTATCTATGCTGTCCATATGCTTTGGACTTGAAAGATAGGATATATATCCTTAGATGATGAACATGATGTCCGTAGTTGCGACTGTACGTCGCACATTGTTAAGTGTTATGATTGCCCCTCTTGGCTAGACTCCAAGGCATGGCGAGATGGGTAGAGCATAGGATGTTGCGACTTGCACACTGTAGGTTTTGTTTGGAGAAGACAGTGGCAACTTCTGCTTGTTCCGCCGAGTCCAGTCAGAGATGATGGCATTCTTTAATCTGTGCCATCTTTTGGATATGTTGAACTTGTTTCTGAGTCTGTTTGCCCCCCGACTTCTATGTTTGGAGACTTGTTGTAGTTGTTCCTTAGCTGTTGCTTACGACTTGTTCGCTTTGAACTACATCGTTTGAACTGTGTTTATTGAATGCGGATGACTAGTAACGTAGACATAGTCCCAGCAGTCGTGACCGATAGCCACTTGTTGATTGATGAGTTGAGATGCTCTCCTGATTGCTTGCATAATGCATTATGCATATTGCCCTTCTTTCCTGAATAGCTTGCCGCTATATATGTTGCAACCTGCCAAGTATTTTTGCGTATAGCAATATTTCTCAACAAGTAGTGTATTTGAAAGGTGTTATCTTGGTTAAGCAAGATACTAGTTTATACCGTCTCTTAGTTCCACTCTAAGGCGACGTTGTACAAGATCCGACTTGTAAATTTTATGAGTTTTAAACAGGGTGCGCACCTGCCAGCGTGTATCAACCCGCGTTGGGGAAGCATACGTAGAAACATTTTAGTATTCGAAAGGTGTTATCTTGGTTAAGCAAGATACTAGTTTATACCATCTCTTAGTTCCACTCTAAGGTGACGTTGTACAAGACCCGACTTGTAAATTTTATGAGTTTTAAACAGGGTGCGCACCTGCCAGCGTGTATCAACACGCGTTGGGGAAGCATACGTAAAAACATTTTAGTTTTTGAAGAAGCATTTTGTGAACCCTAAAAAGCTTGTTGATAAAATATTTGAAAAAATATTTTGACATTGAATGTGATACACCCAAAAAAACGTGTTGATAAATTTTTTGGAAAGGTGTTTGATACATAAAATATTTGATAAAATATTTGACAAAATATTTGGTAAAATATTTGAAAAAATATTTGTGATACATGATTCCTGCGTCCAGGGACCATGGAACACTTTTTTGAAAATATGAATTGTGATGCATGCTTTCTGCGTCCAGGAACCATGCAACACGGTTTGAAAATCTGTAGTACGGAATTGTCGTCTAACCAGAGGACTTTTGCCGTATAAAACGAACCCTGACCAGGAATTCGTAATATGGGATTGTCGTTTATCAAGAGGACATTCGCCATAAAGAGTGAGTCCTTTAAACAGGAATTCACACTTGTTATAGTGTGGGGTCGTTGTCTAACCAGAGAACTTCCGCCACTTAAGGGGTGATCAGCCCCGTATGCCCATCCTGTTCTGAATCCAGGGAATGGCTATGAACATGAGGATTTGCCTCTAATCAGAGATGTCACAGCATGTCATTTTTTAGAAGTAAACATGGGGTTTGTCTTTTTTAAAAAAGAGGATACCACAACATGCTATTTTGATAGTAGGCCTTGGTGTTAATCCAAGATATTTTGATAGTAGGTCTTGGTGTTAATCCAAGATATTGCTTGTAGCTGACGCCCTGAATAGTTGTCGTTTTGATAGTAGGTCTTGGTGTTAATCCAAGATATTGCTTGTAGCTGACGCCCTGAATAGTTGTCGTTTTGATAGTAGGTCTTGGTGTTAATCCAAGATATTGCTTGTAGCTGACGGCCTGAATAGTTGTCGTTTTGATAGTAATCTGCAGGTTGTCATTGCGGTATATAAGTTGATTGTGCACATAGCTTGATGGCTTTGTGTTGCCGGCATCTTCTTGAGATAGACGCCTTTGTTATGAATGGAGAAATAAACTCCCTGTTGGTGTAGATAATAGATATGTTGGTGTTGTATACCATAAATCCCTCCTTGAATATAATGCTTAGCTTGTATTGTTGTAGTAGATTTTTGTGCAGAGGTTACTACTTAGCGTAATTCCTGAGTAGTAATCGTAGTGTAGCATGTACCTACGAGCAGAGTTACCTTTGTCAGATAATCGTCATTTTTATAAGTTTGCAAAAGTATGGAGTCATGAAACTTTCTTTTTAGTCATGCATATAATAAATAAAGTAAAGGAATTTGATACGAGGATTCCTTGTTTGTGTAGGAAACTTCCCTGAGTGAGGATACGATAGGTGTAGATCATGATAGGCATGTATATATGTTAGGTAGAATTGCCGAGCACTTGTCAGCTTGGTGCCCCCCAAGTCGCTTGGCAGTTGTATCGCTGTTTCCTGATTGTTTATATTGTTTTATCTTCTAATAGTGTATGATCTGTCCTTGTGTAAAATGCTTGAGACTTTGTGCTGTTGACGCAAGTATTATGTGCGTAGTTGTTACTTGGCGTTATTCCAAGGTAATATGCGTCATAATAATATACCTACGAAAGTAGATTTAACCTTTATTAGATATTTAGAGTTCGCACAACGGATTACAAGAAAGCGTCTACTGATCACTTCTTTTGAAAATTACTGAGGCTAATAAGCATGAGTTGTACTTAATCTTTAAAAGATTTATCATAGATATGCGAAAAAGGAGATAAGGAAGATAATGGGATTGGTGATGTGTTTGACGTCCTCATAAGGGATTTGTTGGCTAGTTGATTCTGCCACGTGCCACGTAATTTCTCAATGCATCTAGCGTGTTGAGCTCTTCAATCTCCCCTTTTGGGGATGGACAAAAGTTGATGTCATGCCCCCAAGTTTTACTTTGCTTGTGTTGTTCTTCAACATGTTTGCCAAGGAAGGTAGTCGTTGACTCAAGTGGGCGGTGAGGTTTGTTTTCTGGGAGTTTGAGATTTGCTTCTTCTGCATCCATACTCAAAAGATTGTACAAATCGTCACAATTGGTTCCATAAGTGACGTTGTTTTTCTGGCGTTTGGCGATAGGTGGATTATCATCCGCTTTTTCTTTTCCCTTGCCTTTTCCTGAAGACTTCACACGAGGCTTCCTTTGATGCTTATTGCCATAGTCGATATACTTCATCATTTTTCCTTCTAAGATCAAGCTGTTTACATGAAATCTTAAGCTGACACAGCTGTCTGTCTCATGGCCACATACTTCGTGATTCTCACACCATTTGCTTTTATCTTTTCCCAATGGGCCATTGCGGAATTTAAAGGGTTTTTTCCACAGCTTGGTCTCCTTCATTTCTTTCAGGATGACAGACAATGGTGTGTTCAAAGGAACACATATGGCGAGATTGGTATCTTTGAGCCTTTGGGCATCTGACTGGAACAGCCTCTTTTGTCGCGGTTGCCTCTTTTCCCAGGAGACGTGTATCTCTTTTTCAATTATTGCCTTCAGGGTTCTTGTTGTCAATCCCATGATTGGGACGTCGTCGTCACTAGCAGGTTTTTTTCCGTCCCTACTTGTGACAGATGTCAGCATCGTCTTGGCTTGTCATTGTGGAAGGACCTTCTTTGTGTATTTTGGATGACTCTGCTTGAGTCTTCTTTGGAGGGCTGTTGCCTTGATCAACGAATTGCTTTAATTTGCCTTTTAGGACGAAGCTGTTAATGCGGTTACGTAGGCTGACACAGCTGTCCGTTTCGTGGCCGAAGACCTCGTGGTTTTCACACCACTTGTCTTTGTCTTTCCCCAGTGGACCTTTTCTGAAATTGTTTAGCTCTTTCCACATGTTCGCATCTTTCATCTCTCTCAATATCACGGATAGCGGGGCATTCAAAGGAATGTAGTCAGTGAGGTTTACTTCTTTTGGCTTCTCGAAACCTCCTTGAAAAGGTCTTTTTGGCTGAGGCTGCCAATTTCTTCCTTGCTGACCGCTTGATGGCGGTTTTGCTTGATTCTGCTTTGGGGGTTGTTCTATCACGTACAGGTTGCATGAGCGTGTAGCTTCGTGCCTTGGTTGTTGGTACTGGAAGGTACCTTCCGTGCATTGCCCCTCTATTCTTTGGTGCAGTGTGTCTTGATGACTTGTGACTCGAGACTTTGTCCCTATCGTCTCAACTTGTTCGTTAATTGGAGGCAAAGGAGGTGACGGGTTGACACCTTTGCACTGGAAGGCTCCTTGGTTGCATTGTGCGGAGAATGCATTTCTTGTTGGAGTGAAGAAAGCATTGGATGTGGCAACAGGGATGTGGAAGGATCCAAGTTGTCTTTTTATCGGCTTCTGCGCGGTTATGGGCAAGGCGTTGTGGTATGCGATGTGCTCCTTGCCTTTTGATGAGAAATCAATGGCATCATTGGTGTCTTTTATGTCAACATACTCCAAGTTGGTGTCATCGGTCTTGTGCATTGTCTTTGCGGTGTGGTAGCTTTTTATTCGAATCACGTAGACGGCGCCAATGTTGCGTCCTGGATGAACTGGGTCGTGGGGACGCGTATGTTCGTATGGTTGAGCGGGTTTTCGGGTTGTAACCCTGCGTCGGGAAGAGGTTGGGCCACTGGCGAGTGTTCGGTTGACTCCCGTAAAAGTCTGTGTCTCGGTATGGCTGCGTCTCAGGAGGCGGTGGTCTGTGCACAAATACGGATGTCTAGGCGACGATTCCTGCACAAAGGACCAATGCTAGCACGGAGAGGGGGGGGGGGGGTGGTGCTAGCGGAGCCCTCTCCGAAGCTTAAGTCACTATAGGGGTAAAAGAGTAATTTCTAGAGAGAGAATATTTCTAGAGAGAAGTCAGAGCTCAAAATACCAAAGTTGGGCAAATGAGAGGATGTGTGAAAATGGGTGGCCAAGGCCTCCTATTTATAGGCTTTCTTGGGACCGGACCCGGTTTTAAAGCGGTTTGATGACGGTTCAAGAAAACAAGCGGTAACCGTCACCCATATTGGCAATGCGCGAACTTGACTTCTCTACACGTAACGGTAATCGCGGAAACGGTAATCGCACGATACCCGCAATGCAATCCGCGTCGGGTTGCTGCAACCCGGAAGTCTGGGTTGCAGCAATCTGGAGGTCCGGATTGCATTTGCAACCCGGACGCGCGTAACGCACTTCCGGACCGTTTTGAATCTTTGGGAGACGTTTTCCGAGTCGAGATGTAATTTTGGCGTGTTCACGAGGCCCGAAATATAAATACGAACTCGGATTGGACAGATATCCATCAGGTTCGGTCTCAGAATCAACATTTATTCATAGGTTAACACTCTCGGAGATCCAAATTGGATGAAATCAGTTATTATCGCAGTTATTATAAACATATATGATCATACTAAAGTCTATATCCCTTTTTGATTCTGTCTCAGAATCACCGTTTATTCATAGGGTAACACTCTCGGAGCTCTGAAATGGATGAAAACAGTTGCTATCGCATTTACTCTAAACATGTGATCATACTAAAGTCTTTATCCCATTTTGGTTCGGTCTCAGAATCAACATTTATTCATAGGTTAACACTCTCGGAGCTCCAAATCAGATGAAATCAGTTATATCGCAGTTATTATAAACATATATGATTATACTAAATTCTATATCCCTTTTTTAGTTCTGTCTCAGAATCACCGTTATTTCATAGGGTAACACTCTCGGAGCTCTGAATTAGATTAAAACAGTTGCTATCGCATTTACTCTAAACATGTGATCATACTAAAGTCTTTATCCATTTTTGGTTCGGTCTGAGAATCAACATTTATTCATAGGGGAACACTCTCGGAGCTCCAAATCGGATGAAATCAGTTATTATCGCAGTTATTGTAAACATATATGATCTTATTAAAGTCTTTATCCCTTTTTAGTTCTGTCTCAGAATCACCGTTTATTCATAGGGTAACACTCTCGGAGCTCTGAATTGGATGAAAACAGTTGCTATCGAATTTACTCTAAACATGTGATCATAATAAGTCTTTATCCCTTTTATTTCGGTCTCAGAATCATCATTTATTCATAGGGTAACACTCTCGGAGCTCCAAATCGGATGAAATTAGTTATTATCGCAGTTATTATAAACATATATGATCGAACTAATGTTTTAATCCCTTTTTAGTTCTGCCTCAGAATCACCGTTTATTCATTGGGTAACACTCTCGGAGCTCTTAATTGGATGAAATCAGTTGTTATCGCATTTATTCTAAACGTAGGATCATAATAAAGTCTTTATCCCTTTTTAGTTCGATCTAAGAATGAACTTTTATTCATAGGGGAACAATCTCGGAGTTCTTAATTGGATGAAATCAGTTGCTATCGCATTTATTCTATACATGTGATCATACTAAATACTTTGTCCCCTTTTAGTTCAGTCTCAGAATCAACATTTATTCATAGGGTAACACTCTCGAAGCTCCGAATCGGATGAAATCAGTTATTATCGCAGTTATTGTAAACATATATGATCTTACTAAAGTGTTTATCTCTTTTTAGTTCTGTCTCAGAATCACCGTTTATTCATAGGGTAACACTCTCGGAGCTCTGAATTGGATGAAAACAGTTGCTATCGCATTTACTCTAAACATGTGATCATACTAAAGTCTTTATCCATTTTTGGTTCGGTCTGAGAATCAACATTTATTCATAGGGGAACACTCTCGGAGCTCCAAATCGGATGAAATCAGTTATTATCGCAGTTATTGTAAACATATATGATCTTATTAAAGTCTTTATCCCTTTTTAGTTCTGTCTCAGAATCACCGTTTATTCATAGGGTAACACTCTCGGAGCTCTGAATTGGATGAAAACAGTTGCTATCGAATTTACTCTAAACATGTGATCATAATAAGTCTTTATCCCTTTTATTTCGGTCTCAGAATCATCATTTATTCATAGGGTAACACTCTCGGAGCTCCAAATCGGATGAAATTAGTTATTATCGCAGTTATTATAAACATATATGATCGAACTAATGTTTTAATCCCTTTTTAGTTCTGCCTCAGAATCACCGTTTATTCATTGGGTAACACTCTCGGAGCTCTTAATTGGATGAAATCAGTTGTTATCGCATTTATTCTAAACGTAAGATCATAATAAAGTCTTTATCCCTTTTTAGTTCGATCTAAGAATGAACTTTTATTCATAGGGGAACAATCTCGGAGTTCTTAATTGGATGAAATCAGTTGCTATCGCATTTATTCTATACATGTGATCATACTAAATACTTTGTCCCTTTTTAGTTCGGTCTCAGAATCAACATTTATTCATAGGGTAACACTCTCGAAGCTCCGAATCGGATGAAATCAGTTATTATCGCAGTTATTGTAAACATATATGATCTTACTAAAGTGTTTATCTCTTTTTAGTTCTGTCTCAGAATCACCGTTTATTCATAGGGTAACACTCTCGGAGCTCTGAATTGGATGATAACAGTTGCTATCGCATTTACTCTAAACATGTGATCATACTAAAGTCTTTATCCCTTTTTGGTTCGGTCTAAGAATCAACATTTATTCATAGGTTAACACTCTCGGAGCTCCAAATCGGATGAAATCATCTCAGTTATTATAAACATATATGATCATACTAAAGTCTATATCCCATTTTAGTTCTGTCTCAGAATCACCGTTTATTCATAGGGTAACACTCTCGGAGCTCTGAATTGGATGAAAACAGTTGCTATCGCATTTACTCTAAACATGTGATTATACTAAAGTCTTTATCCTTTTTTGGTTCGCTCTCAGAATCAACATTTATTCATAGTTTAACACTCTCAAAGCTCCAAATCGGATGAAATCAGTTATTATCGCAGTTATTATAAACATATATGATCATACTAAAGTCTATATCCCTCTTTAGTTCTGTCTCAGAATCACTGTTTATTCATAGGGTAACACTCTCGGAGCTCTGAATTGGATGAAAACAGTTGCTATCGCATTTACTCTAAACATGTGATTATACTAAAGTCTTTATCCCTTTTTGGTTCGGTCTCAGAATCAACATTTATTCATAGGTTAACACTCTTGGAGCTCCAAATCGGATGAAATCAGTTATTATCGCAGTTATTATAAACATATATGATCATACTAAAGTCTATATCCCTTTTTAGTTCTGTCTCAGAATCACCGTTTATTCATAGGGTAACACTCTCGGAGCTCTGAATTGGATGAAAACAGTTGCTATCGCATTAACTCTAAACATGTGATCATACTAAAGTCTTTATCTCTTTTTGGTTCGGTCTCAGAATCAACATTTATTCATAGGTTAACACTCTCGGAGCTCCAAATCGGATGAAATCAGTTATTATCGCAGTTATTATAAACATATATGATCATACTAAAGTCTATATCCCTTTTTAGTTCTGTCTCAGAATCACCGTTTATTCATAGGGTAACACTCTCGGAGCTCTGAATTGGATGAAAACAGTTGCTATCGCATTTACTCTAAACATGTGATCATACTAAAGTCTTTATCCCTTTTTGGTTCGGTCTCAGAATCAACATTTATTCATAGGTTAACACTCTCGGAGCTCCAAATCGGATGAAATCAGTTATTATCGCAGATATTATAAACATATATGATCATACTAAAGTCTATATCCCTTTTTAGTTCTGTCTCAGAATCACCGTTTATTCATAGGGTAACACTCTCGGAGCTCTGAATTGGATGAAAACAGTTGCTATCGCATTTACTCTAATCATGTGATCATACAAGTCTTTATCCCTTTTATTTCGGTCTCAGAATCATCATTTATTCATAGGGTAACACTCTCGGAGCTCCAAATCGGATGAAATCAGTTATTATCGCCGTTATTATAAACATATTTGATCGAACTAATGTTTTTATCCCTTTTTAGTTCTGTCTTAGAATCACCGTTTATTCATAGGGTAAACTCTCGGAGCTCTTAATTGGATGAAATCAGTTATTATCGCATTTATTCTAAACGTAGAATCATAATAAAGTCTTTATCCCTTTTTAGTTCGATCTAAGAATGAACTTTTATTCATAGAGCAACTATCTCGGAGTTCTTAATTGGATGAAATCAGTTGCTATCGCATTTATTCTATACATGTGATCATACTAAATACTTTATCCCTTTTTAGTTCGGTCTCAGAATCAACATTTATTCATAGGGTAACACTCTCTAAGCCCGAATCGGATGAAATCAGTTATTATCGCAATTATTGTAAATATATATGATCTTACTAAAGTGTTTATCCCTTTTTAGTTCTGTCTCAGAATCACCGTTTATTCATAGGGTAACACTCTCGGAGCTCTGAATTGGATGATAACAGTTGCTATCGCATTTACTCTAAACATGTGATCATACTAAAGTCTTTATCCCTTTTTGGTTCGGTCTCAGAATCAACATTTATTCATAGGTTAACACTCTTAGAGCTCCAAATCGGATGAAATCAGTTATTATCGCAGTTATTGTAAACATATATGATCATACTAAAGTCTATATCCCTTTTTAGTTCAGTCTCAGAATCACCGTTTATTCATAGGGTAACACTCTCGGAGCTCTGAATTGGATGAAAACAGTTGCTATCGCATTTACTCTAAACATGTGATCATACTATAGTCTTTATCCATTTTTTGTTCGGTTTCAGAATAAACATTTATTCATAGGGTAACACTCTCGAAGCTCCAAATCGGATGAAATAAGTTATTATCGCAGTTATTATAAACATATATGATCATACTAAAGTCTATATCCCTTTTTAGTTCTGTCTCAGAATCACCGTTTATTCATAGGGTAACACTCTCGGAGCTCTGAATTGGATGAAAACAGTTGCTATCGCATTTACTCTAAACATGTGATCATACTAAAGTCTTTATCCATTTTTTGTTCGGTTTCAGAATAAACATATTTATTCATAGTGTAACACTCTCGGAGCTCCAAGTCGGACGAAATCAGTTATTATTGCAATTGTTATAAACATATATGATCATACTAAAGTCTATATCCCTTTTTAGTTATGTCTCAGAATCACCGTTTATTCATAGGGTAACACTCTCGGAGCTCTGAATTGGATGAAAACAGTTGCTATCGCATTTACTCTAAACATGTGATCATCTAAAGTCTTTATCCCTTTTTGGTTCGGTCTCAGAATCATCATTTATTCATAGGGTAACACTCTCGGAGCTCCAAATCGGATGAAATCAGTTATTATCGCAGTTATAATAAACATATATGATCTTACTAAAGTTTTTATCCCTTTTTAGTTCTGTCTCAGAATCACCGTTTATTCATTGGGTAACACTCTCTGAGCTCTTAATTGGATGATATTAGTTGTTATCGCATTTATTCTAAACGTATGATCATAATAAAGTCTTTATCCCTTTTTAGTTCGATCTAAGAATGAACTTTTATTCATAGGTTAACAATCTCGGAGCTCTTAATTGGATGAAATCAGTTGCTATCGCATTTATTCTAAACATGTGATCATACTAAATCTTTGTCCCTTTTTAGTTCGGTCTAGAATCAACATTTATTCATAGGGTAACACTCTCGAAGCTCCGAATCGGATGAAATCAGTTATTATCGCAATTATTGTAAACATATATGATCATACTAAAGTCTTTATCCCTTTTTAGTTCTGTCTCAGAATCACCGTTTATTCATAGGGTAACACTCTCGGAGCTCTGAATTGGATGATAACAGTTGCTATCGCATTTACTCTAAACATGTGATCATACTAAAGTCTTTATCCCTTTTTGGTTCGGTCTCAGAATCAACATTTATTCATAGGTAACACTCTCGGAGCTCCAAATCGGATGAAATCAGTTATTATCGCAGTTATTATAAACATATATGATCATACTAAAGTCTATATCCCATTTTAGTTCTGTCTCAGAATCACCGTTTATTCATAGGGTAACACTCTCGGAGCTCTGAATTGGATAAAATCAGTTGCTATCGCATTTACTCTAAACATGTGATCATACTAAAGTCTTTATCCATTTTTTGTTCGGTTTCAGAATAAACATTTATTCATAGGGTAACACTCTCGAAGCTCCAAATCGGATGAAATCAGTTACTATCGCAGTTATTATAAACATATATGATCATACTAAAGTCTATATCCCTTTTTAGTTCTGTCTCAGAATCACCGTTTATTCATAGGGTAACACTCTCGGAGCTCTGAATTGGATGAAAACAGTTGCTATCGCATTAACTCTAAACATGTGATCATACTAAAGTCTTTATCCCTTTTTGGTTCGGTCTCAGAATCAACATTTATTCATAGGTTGATACTCTCGGAGCTCCAAATCGGATGAAATCAGTTATTATCGCAGTTATTATAAACATATATGATCATACTAAAGTCTATATCCCTTTTTAGTTCTGTCTCATAATCACCGTTTATTCATAGGGTAACACTCTCGGAGCTCTGGATTGGATGAAAACAGTTGCTATCGCATTTACTCTAAACATGTGATCATACTAAAGTCTTTATCCATTTTTTGTTCGGTTTCAGAATAAACATTTTATTCATAGGGTAACACTCTCGGAGCTCCAAGTCGGATGAAATCAGTTATTATTGCAATTGTTATAAACATATATGATCATACTAAAGTCTATATCCCTTTTTAGTTATGTCTCAGAATCATCGTTTATTCATAGGGTAAACACTCGGAGCTCTGAATTGGATGAAAACAGTTGCTATCACATTTACTCTAAACATGTGATCATACTAAAGTCTTTATCCCTTTTTGGTTCGGTCTCAGAATCTTCATTTATTCATAGGGTAACACTCTCGGAGCTCCAAATCGGATGAAATCAGTTATTATCGCAGTTATAATAAACATATATGATCTTACTAATATTTTTATCCCTTTTTAGTTCTGTCTCAGAATCACCGTTTATTCATAGGGTAACACTCTCGGAGCTCTGAATTGGATGAAATTAGTTGTTATCGCATTTACTCTATACATGTGATCATACTAAACTTTGTCCCTTTTTAGTTCGGTCTCAGAATCAACATTTATTCATAGGGTAACACTCTCGAAGCTCCGAATAGGATGAAATCAGTTATTATCGCAATTATTGTAAACATATATGATCTTACTAAAGTCTTTATCCCTTTTTAGTTCTGTCTCAGAATCACCGTTTATTCATAGGGTAACACTCTCGGAGCTCTGAATTGGATGATAACAGTTGCTATCGCATTTACTCTAATCATGTGATCATACTAAAGTCTTTATCCCTTTTTGTTCGGTCTAAGAATCAACATTTATTCATAGGTTGACACTCTCGGAGCTCCAAATCGGATGAAATCAGTTATTATCGCAGTTATTATAACATATATCATACTAAAGTCTATATCCCATTTTAGTTCTGTCTCAAATAGCCGTTTATTCATAGGGTAACACTCTCGGAGCTCTGAATTGGATGAAAACAGTTGCTATCGCATTTACTCTAAACATGTGATCATACTAAAGTCTTTATCCCTTTTTGGTTCGGTCTCAGAATCAACATTTATTCATAGGTTAACACTCTCAGAGCTCAAATCGGATGAAATCAGTTATTATCGCAGTTATTATAAACATATATGATCATACTAAAGTCTATATCCCTTTTTAGTTCTGTCTCAGAATCACCGTTTATTCATAGGGTAACACTCTCGGAGCTCTGAATTGGATGATAACAGTTGCTATCGCATTTACTCTAAACATGTGATCATACTAAAGTCTTTATCGCTTTTTGGTTCGGTCTAAGAATCAACATTTATTCATAGGTTGACACTCTCGGAGCTCCAAATCGGATGAAATCAGTTATTATCGCAGTTATTATAAACATATATGATCATACTAAAGTCTATATCCCATTTTAGTTCTGTCTCAGAATCACCGTTTATTCATAGGGTAACACTCTCGGAGCTCTGAATTGGATGAAAACAGTTGCTATCGCATTTACTCTAAACATGTGATCATACTAAAGTCTTTATCCCTTTTTTGTTCGGTCTCAGAATCGACATTTATTCATAGGTTAACACTCTCAGAGCTCCAAATCGGATGAAATCAGTTATTATCGCAGTTATTATAAACATATATGATCATACTAAAGTCTATATCCCTTTTAGTTCTGTCTCAGAATCACCGTTTATTCATAGGGTAACACTCTCGGAGCTCTGAATTGGATGAAAACAGTTGCTATCGCATTTACTCTAAACATGTGATCATACTAAAGTCTTTATCCATTTTTTATTCGGTTTCAGAATAAACATTTATTCATAGGGTAACACTCTCGGAGCTCCAAGTCGGATGAAATCAGTTATTATCGCAATTGTTATAAACATATATGATCATACTAAAGTCTTTATCCATTTTTGTTCGGTTTCAGAATAACATATTTATTCATAGGGTAACACTCTCGGAGCTCCAAGTCGGATGAAATCAGTTATTATTGCAATTGTTATAAACATATATGATCATACTAAAGTCTATATCCCTTTTTAGTTATGTCTCAAATCACCGTTTATTCATAGGGTAACACTCTCGGAGCTCTGAATTGGATGAAAACAGTTGCTATCACATTTACTCTAAACATGTGATCATACTAAAGTCTTTAACCCTTTTTGGTTCGGTCTCAGAATCTTCATTTATTCATAGGGTAACACTCTCAGAGCTCCAAATCGGATGAAATCAGTTATTATCGCAGTTATATTAAACATATATGATCTTACTAATGTCTTTATCCCTTTTTAGTTCTGTCTCAGAATCACCGTTTATTCATAGGGTAACACTCTCGGAGCTCTTAATTGGATGAAATCAGTTGTTATCGCATTTATTCTAAACATATATCATAATAAAGTCTTTATCCCTTTTTAGTTCGATCTAAGAATCAACTTTTATTTATAGGTTAACACTCTCGGAGTTCTTAATTGGATGAAATCAGTTGCTATCGCATTTATTCTAAACATGTGATCATACTAAAGTCTTTATCCCTTTTTAGTTCGGTCTCAGAATCAACATTTATTCATAGGGTAACACTCTCGAAACTCCGAATCGGATGAAATCAGTTATTATCGCAATTATTGTAAACATATATGATCATACTAAAGTGTTTATCCTTTTTTAGTTCTGTCTCAGAATCACCGTTTATTCATAGGGTAACACTCTCGGAGCTCTGAATTGGATGAAAACAGTTGCTATCGCATTTACTCTAAACATGTGATCATACTAAAGTCTTTATCCATTTTTTGTTCGGTTTCAGAATAAACATTTATTCATAGGGTAACACTCTCGAAGCTCCAATCGGATGAAATCAGTTATTATCGCATTTATTATAAACATATATGATCATACTAAAGTCTTTATCCATTTTTTGTTCGGTTTCAGAATAAACATTTATTCATAGGGTAACACTCTCGGAGCTCCAATCGGATGAAATCAGTTATTATTGCAATTGTTATAAACATATGATCATACTAAAGTCTTTATCCCTTTTTAGTTATGTCTCAGAATCACCGTTTATTCATAGGGTAACACTCTCGAACTCTGAATTGGATGAAACAGTTGCTATCACATTTACTCTAAACATGTGATCATACTAAAGTCTTTATCCCTTTTTGGTTCGGTCTCAGAATCAACATTTATTCATAGGGTAACACTCTCAGAGCTCCAAATCGGATGAAATCAGTTATTATCGCAGTTATATTAAACATATATGATCTTACTAATGTTTTATCCCTTTTTAGTTCTGTCTCAGAATCACCGTTTATTCATTGGGTAACACTCTCGGAGCTCTTAATTGGATGAAATTAGTTGTTATCGCATTTATTCTAAACGTATGATCATAATAAATTCTTTATCCCTTTTTAGTTCGATCTAAGAATCAACTTTATTTATAGGTTAACACTCTCGGAGCTCTTAATTGGATGAAATCAGTTGCTATCGCATTTATTCTATACATGTGATCATACTAAATACTTTATCCCTTTTTGGTTCGGTCTAAGAATCAACATTTATTCATAGGTTGACACTCTCGGAGCTCCAAATCGGATGAAATCAGTTATTATCGCATTTATTATAAACATATATGATCATACTAAAGTCTTTATCCCATTTTAGTTCTGTCTCAAAATAGCCGTTTATTCATAGGGTAACACTCTCGGAGCTCTGAATTGGATGAAAACAGTTGCTATCGCATTTACTCTAAACATGTGATCATACTAAAGTCTTTATCCCTTTTTGGTTCGGTCTCAGAATCAACATTTATTCATAGGTTAACACTCTCAGAGCTCAAAATCGAATGAAATCAGTTATTATCGCAGTTATTATAAACATATATGATCATACTAAAGTCTATATCCCTTTTTAGTTCTGTCTCAGAATCACCGTTTATTCATAGGGTAACACTCTCGGAGCTCTGAATTGGATGATAACAGTTGCTATCGCATTTACTCTAAACATGTGATCATACTAAAGTCTTTATCGCTTTTTGGTTCGGTCTAAGAATCACAGTTATTCATAGGTTGACACTCTCGAGCTCCAAATCGGATGAAATCAGTTATTATCGCAGTTATTATAAACATATATGATCATACTAAAGTCTATATCCCATTTTAGTTATGTCTCAGAATCACCGTTTATTCATAGGGTAACACTCTCGGAGCTCTGATTGGATGAAAACAGTTGCTATCGCATTTACTCTAAACATGTGATCATACTAAAGTCTTTATCCCTTTTTGGTTCGGTCTCAGAATCGACATTTATTCATAGGTTAACACTCTCAGAGCTCAAATCGGATGAAATCAGTTATTATCGCAGTTATTATAAACATATATGATCATACTAAAGTCTATATCCCTTTTTAGTTCTGTCTCAGAATCACCGTTTATTCATAGGGTAACACTCTCGGAGCTCTGAATTGGATGAAAACAGTTGCTATCGCATTTACTCTAAACATGTGATCATACTAAAGTCTTTATCCATTTTTTATTCGGTTTCAGAATAAACATTTATTCATAGGGTAACGTTCTCGAAGCTCCAAGTCGGATGAAATCAGTTATTATCGCAATTGTTATAAACATATATGATCATACTAAAGTCTTTATCCATTTTTTGTTCGGTTTCAGAATAAACATATTATTCATAGGGTAACACTCTCGGAGCTCCAATCGGATGAAATCAGTTATTATTGCAATTGTTATAAACATATGATCATACTAAAGTCTATATCCCTTTTTAGTTATGTCTCAAAATCACCGTTTATTCATACGGTAACACTCTCGGAACTCTGAATTGGATGAAAACAGTTGCTATCACATTTACTCTAAACATGTGATCATACTAAAGTCTTTATCCCTTTTTGGTTCGGTCTCAGAATCTTCATTTATTCATAGGGTAACACTCTCAGAGCTCCAAATCGGATGAAATCAGTTATTATCGCAGTTATATTAAACATATATGATCTTACTAAAGTATTTATCCATTTTTAGTTCTGTCTCAGAATCACCGTTTATTCATAGGGTAACACTCTCGGAGCTCTTATTGGATGAAATCAGTTGTTATCGCATTTATTCTAAACATATAATCATAATAAATTCTTTATCCCTTTTTAGTTCGATCTAAGAATGAACTTTTATTTATAGGTTAACACTCTCGGAGCTCTTAATTGGATGAAATCAGTTGCTTTCGCATTTATTCTAAACATGTGATCATACTAAATACTTTATCCCTTTTTAGTTCGGTCTCAGAATCAACATTTATTCATAGGGTAACACTCTCGAAACTCCGAATCGGATGAAATCAGTTATTATCGCAATTATTCTAAACATATATGATCTTACTAAAGTGTTTATCCTTTTTAGTTCGGTCTCAGAATCACCGTTTATTCATAGGGTAACACTCTCGGAGCTCTGAATTGGATGAAAACAGTTGCTATCGCATTTACTCTAAACATGTGATCATACTAAAGTCTTTATCCATTTTTTGTTCGGTTTCAGAATAAACATTTATTCATAGGGTAACACTCTCGAAGCTCCAAGTCGGATGAAATCAGTTATTATCGCAATTGTTATAAACATATATGATCATACTAAAGTCTTTATCCCTTTTTGTTCGGTTTCAGAATAAACATATTTATTCATAGGGTAACACTCTCGGAGCTCCAATTCGGATGAAATCAGTTATTATTGCAATTGTTATAAACATATATGATCATACTAAAGTCTATATCCCTTTTTAGTTATGTCTCAAAATCACCGTTTATTCATACGGTAACACTCTCGGAACTCTGAATTGGATGAAAACAGTTGCTATCACATTTACTCTAAACATGTGATCATACTAAAGTCTTTAACCCTTTTTGGTTCGGTCTCAGAATCTTCATTTATTCATAGGGTAACACTCTCAGAGCTCCAAATCGGATGAAATCAGTTATTATCGCAGTTATATAAACATATATGATCTTACTAATGTTTTTATCCCTTTTTAGTTCTGTCTCAGAATCACCGTTTATTCATTGGGTAACACTCTCGGAGCTCTTAATTGGATGAAATCAGTTGTTATCGCATTTATTCTAAACGTATGATCATAATAAAGTCTTTATCCCTTTTTAGTTCGATCTAAGAATGAACTTCTATTTATAGGTTAACAATCTCGGAGTTCTTAATTGGATGAAATCAGTTGCTATCGCATTTATTCTATACATGTGATCATACTAAATACTTTGTCCCTTTTGGTTCGGTCTCAGAATCAACATTTATTCATAGGTTGACACTCTCGGAGCTCCAAATCGAATGAAATCAGTTATTATCGCAGTTATTATAAACATATATGATCATACTAAATTCTATATCCCATTTTAGATCTGTCTCAGAATCACCGTTTATTCATAGGGTAACACTCTCGGAGCTCTGAATTGGATGAAAACAGTTGCTATCGCATTTACTCTAAACATGTGATCATACTAAAATCTTTATCCCTTTTTGGTTCGGTCTCAGAATCAACATTTATTCATAGGTTAACACTCTCAGAGCTCCAAATCGAATGAAATCAGTTATTATCGCAGTTATTATAAACATATATGATCATACTAAAGTCTATATCCTTTTTTAGTTCTGTCTCAGAATCACCGTTTATTCATAGGGTAACACTCTCGGAGCTCTAAATTGGACGATAACAGTTGCTATCGCATTTACTCTAAACATGTGATCATACTAAAGTCTTTATCCCTTTTTGGTTCGGTCTAAGAATCAACATTTATTCATAGGTTAACACTCTCGGAGCTCCAAATCGGATGAAATCAGTTATTATCGCAGTTATTATAAACATATATGATCATACTAAAGTCTATATCCCTTTTTAGTTCTGTCTCAGAATCACCGTTTATTCATAGGGTAACACTCTCGGAGCTCTGAATTGGATGAAAACAGTTGCTATCGCATTTACTCTAAACATGTGATCATACTAAAGTCTTTATCCTTTTTGGTTCGGTCTCAGAATCGACATTTATTCATAGGTTAACACTCTCAGAGCTCCAATCGGATGAAATCAGTTATTATCGCAGTTATTATAAACATATATGATCATACTAAAGTCTATATCCCTTTTTAGTTCTGTCTCAGAATCACCGTTTATTCATAGGGTAACACTCTCGGAGCTCTGAATTGGATGAAAACAGTTGCTATCGCATTTACTCTAAACATGTGATCATACTAAAGTCTTTATCCCTTTTTATTCGGTCTCAGAATAAACTTTATTCATAGGGTAACATTCTCGAAGCTCCAATTGGATGAAATCAGTTATTATCGCAATTGTTATAAACATATATGATCATACTAAAGTCTTTATCCATTTTTGTTCGGTCTCAGAATAAACATTTATTCATAGGGTAACACTCTCGGAGCTCCAAGTCGGATGAAATCGGTTATTATTGCAATTGTTATAAACATATATGATCATACTAAAGTCTTTATCCCTTTTTAGTTATGTCTCAAAATCACCGTTTATTCATAGGGTAACACTCTCGGAGCTCTGAATTGGATGAAAACAGTTGCTATCACATTTACTCTAAACATGTGATCATACTAAAGTCTTTATCCCTTTTTGGTTCGGTCTCAGAATCAACATTTATTCATAGGTAACACTCTCAGAGCTCCAATCGGATGAAATCAGTTATTATCGCAGTTATATTAAACATATATGATCTTACTAATGTCTTTATCCCTTTTTAGTTCTGTCTCAGAATCACCGTTTATTCATGGGTAACACTCTCGGAGCTCTGAATTGGATGAAATTAGTTGTTATCGCATTTATTCTAAACGTATAATCATAATAAGTCTTTATCCCTTTTTAGTTCGTCTCAGAATCAACTTTTATTCATAGGTTAACACTCTCGGAGCTCTTAATTGGATGAAATCAGTTGCTTTCGCATTTATTCTATACATGTGATCATACTAAATCTTTATCCCTTTTTAGTTCGGTCTCAGAATCAACATTTATTCATAGGGTAACACTCTCGAAGCTCCGAATTGGATGAAATCAGTTATTATCGCAATTATTCTAAACATATATGATCATACTAAAGTGTTTATCCTTTTTTAGTTCTGTCTCAGAATCACCGTTTATTCATAGGGTAACACTCTCGGAGCTCTGAATTGGATGAAACAGTTGCTATCGCATTTACTCTAAACATATGATCATACTAAAGTCTTTATCCATTTTTTGTTCGTTTCAGAATAAACATTTATTCATAGGGTAACACTCTCGAAGCTCCAATCGGATGAAATCAGTTATATCGCATTGTTATAAACATATATGATCATACTAAAGTCTTTATCCATTTTTGTTCGGTTTCAGAATAACTATTTATTCATAGGGTAACACTCTCGGAGCTCCAAGTCGGATGAAATCAGTTATTATTGCAATTGTTATAAACATATATGATCATACTAAAGTCTATATCCCTTTTTAGTTATGTCTCAAATCACCGTTTATTCATAGGGTAACACTCTCGGAACTCTGAATTGGATGAAAACAGTTGCTATCACATTTACTCTAAACATGTGATCAGACTAAAGTCTTTATCCCTTTTTGGTTCGGTCTCAGAATCTTCATTTATTCATAGGGTAACACTCTCGAGCTCCAAATCGGATGAAATCAGTTATTATCGCAGTTATATTAAACATATATGATCTTACTAATGTTTTTATCCCTTTTTAGTTCTGTCTCAGAATCACCGTTTATTCATTGGGTAACACTCTCGGAGCTCTTAATTGGATGAAATTAGTTGTTATCGCATTTATTCTAAACGTATGATCATAATAAATTCTTTATCCCTTTTTAGTTCGATCTAAGAATGAACTTTATTCATAGGTAACAATCTCGGAGTTCTTAATTGGATGAAATCAGTTGCTATCGCATTTATTCTATACATGTGATCATACTAAATACTTTGTCCCTTTTTGGTTCGGTCTAAGAATCAACATTTATTCATAGGTTGACACTCTCGTAGCTCCAAATCGATGAAATCAGTTATTATCGCAGTTATTATAAACATATATGATCATACTAAAGTCTATATCCCATTTTAGTTCTGTCTCAGAATCACCGTTTATTCATAGGGTAACACTCTCGGAGCTCTGAATTGGATGAAAACAGTTGCTATCGCATTTACTCTAAACATGTGATCATACTAAAGTCTTTATCCCTTTTTGGTTCGGTCTCAGAATCAACATTTATTCATAGGTTAACACTCTCAGAGCTCCAAATCGAATGAAATCAGTTATTATCGCAGTTATTATAAACATATATGATCATACTAAAGTCTATATCCTTTTTAGTTCTGTCTCAGAATCACCGTTTATTCATAGGGTAACACTCTCGGAGCTCTGAATTGGATGATAACAGTTGCTATCGCATTTACTCTAAACATGTGATCATACTAAAGTCTTTATCCCTTTTTTGGTTCGGTCTCAGAATCAACAGTTTATTCATAGGTTACACTCTCGGAGCTCCAAATCGGATGAAATCAGTTATTATCGCAGTTATTATAAACATATATGATCATACTAAAGTCTATATCCCATTTAGTTTGTCTCAGAATCACCGTTTATTCATAGGGTAACACTCTCGGAGCAATGAATTGGATGAAAACAGTTGCTATCGCATTTACTCTAAACATGTGATCATACTAAAGTCTTTATCCCTTTTTGGTTCGGTCTCAGAATCGACATTTATTCATAGGTTAACACTCTCAGAGCTCCAAATCGGATGAAATCAGTTATTATCGCAGTTATTATAAACATATATGATCATACTAAAGTCTATATCCCTTTTTAGTTCTGTCTCAGAATCACCGTTTATTCATAGGGTAACACTCTCGGAGCTCTGAATTGGATGAAAACAGTTGCTATCGCATTTACTCTAAACATGTGATCATACTAAAGTCTTTATCCCTTTTTGGTTCGGTCTCAGAATCTTCATTTATTCATAGGGTAACACTCTCAGAGCTCCAAATCGGATGAAATCAGTTATTATCGCAGTTATATTAACATATATGATCTTACTAAAGTTTTTATCCCTTTTTAGTTCTGTCTCAGAATCACCGTTTATTCATTGGGTAACACTCTCGGAGCTCTTAATTGGATGAAATTAGTTGTTATCGCATTTATTCTAAACGTATGATCATACTAAATTCTTTATCCCTTTTTAGTTCGATCTAAGAATGAACTTTTATTTATAGGTTAACAATCTCGGAGTTCTTAATTGGATGAAATCAGTTGCTATCGCATTTATTCTATACATGTGATCATACTTAATACTTTGTCCCTTTTTAGTTCGGTCTCAGAATCAACATTTATTCATAGGGTAACACTCTCGAAGCTCTGAATCGGATGAAATCAGTTATTATCGCAATTATTGTAAACATATTGATCATACTAAAGTGTTTATCCCTTTTTAGTTCTGTCTCAGAGTCACCGTTATTCATAGGGTAACACTCTCGAGCTCTGAATTGGATGATAACAGTTGCTATCGCATTACTCTAAACATGTGATCATACTAAAGTCTTTATCCCTTTTTGGTTCGGTCTAAGAATCAACATTTATTCATAGGTTGACACTCTCGGAGCTCCAAATTGGATGAAATCAGTTATTATCGCAGTTATTATAAACATATATGATCATACTAAAGTCTTATCCTTTTAGTTCTGTCTCAGAATCATCGTTTATTCATAGGGTAACACTCTCGGAGCTCTGAATTGGATGAAAACAGTTGCTATCATCGCATTTACTCTAAACATGTGATCATACTAAAGTCTTTATATCCCTTTTTTGTTCGGTCTCAGAATCAACATTTATTCATAGGTTAACACTCTCAGAGCTCCAATTGAATGAAATCAGTTATTATCGTAGTTATTATAAACATATATGATCATACTAAAGTCTTTATCCATTTTTTGTTCGATTCAGAATAAACATATTTATTCATAGGGTAACACTCTCTCGGAGCTCTCGGATGAAATCAGTTATTATTGCAATTGTTATAAACATATATGATCATACTAAAGTCTATATCCCTTTTTAGTTATGTCTCAAATCACCGTTTATTCATACGGTAACACTCTCGGAACTCTGAATTGGATGAAAACAGTTGCTATCACATTTACTCTAAACATGTGATCAGACTAAAGTCTTTAACCCTTTTTGGTTCGGTCTCAGAATCTTCATTTATTCATA
Source organism: Clarkia xantiana subsp. parviflora (assembly GCA_036873135.1). Taxonomy (NCBI): domain Eukaryota; kingdom Viridiplantae; phylum Streptophyta; class Magnoliopsida; order Myrtales; family Onagraceae; genus Clarkia; species Clarkia xantiana. The sequence goes on along the minus strand of JAPTYO010000022.1, from coordinate 2,820 downwards.
GGGTAACACTCTCAGAGTTCCAAATCGGATGAAATCAGTTATTATCGCAGTTATATTAAACATATATGATCTTACTAATGTTTTTATCCCTTTTTAGTTCTGTCTCAGAATCACGTTTATTCATAGGGTAACACTCTCGGAGCTCTTAATTGGATGAAATTAGTTGTTATCGCATTTATTCTAAACGTATGATCATAATAAATTCTTTATCCCTTTTTAGTTCGATCTAAGAATGAACTTTTATTTATAGGTTAACAATCTCGGAGTTCTTAATTGGATGAAATCAGTTGCTATCGCATTTATTCTATACATGTGATCATACTTAATACTTTATCCCTTTTTAGTTCGGTCTCAGAATCAACATTTATTCATAGGGTAACACTCTCGAAGCTCCGAATCGGATGAAATCAGTTATTATCGCAATTATTGTAAACATATATGATCTTACTAAAGTGTTTATCCCTTTTTAGTTCTGTCTCAGAATCACCGTTTATTCATAGGGTAACACTCTCGGAGCTCTGAATTGGATGATAACAGTTGCTATCGCATTTACTCTAAACATGTGATCATACTAAAGTCTTTATCCCTTTTTGGTTCGGTCTAAGAATCAACATTTATTCATAGGTTACACTCTCGGAGCTCCAAATCGAATGAAATCAGTTATTATCGCATTATTATAAACATATATGATCATACTAAAGTCTATATCCCATTTTAGTTCTGTCTCAGAATCACCGTTTATTCATAGGGTAACACTCTCGGAGCTCTGAATTGGATGAAAACAGTTGCTATCGCATTTACTCTAAACATGTGATCATACTAAAGTCTTTATCCCTTTTTGGTTCGGTCTCAGAATCAACATTTATTCATAGGTTAACACTCTCAGAGCTCCAAATCGAATGAAATCAGTTATTATCGCAGTTATTATAAACATATATGATCATACTAAAGTCTTTATCCCTTTTTAGTTCCGTCTCAGAATCACCGTTTATTCATAGGGAAACACTCTTGGAGCTCTGAATTGGATGATAACAGTTGCTATCGCATTTACTCTAAACATGTGATCATACTAAAGTCTTTATCCCTTTTTGGTTCGGCCTAAGAATCAACATTTATTCATAGGTTGACACTCTCGGAGCTCCAAATCGGATGAAATCAGTTATTATCGCATTATTATAAAATATATGATCATACTAAAGTCTATATCCCATTTTAGTTCTGTCTGAGAATCACCGTTTATTCATAGGTAACACTCTCGGAGCTCTGAATTGGATAAAACAGTTGCTATCGCATTTACTCTAACATGTGATCATACTAAAGTCTTTATCCCTTTGGTTCGGTCTCAGAATCAACATTTATTCATAGGTTAACACTCTCAGAGCTCCAATCGGATGAAATTAGTTATTATCGCAGTTATTATAACATATATGATCATACTAAAGTCTATATCCCTTTTTAGTTCTGTCTCAGAATCACCTTATTCATATGGTAACACTCTCGGAGCTCTGAATTGGATGAAAACAGTTGCTATCGCATTTACTCTAAACGTTGATCATACTAAAGTCTTTGTCCATTTTTTGTTCGTTTCAGAATAACATTTTATTCATAGGGTAACACTCTCGAAGCTCCAAGTCGGATGAAATCAGTTATTATCGCAATTGTTATAAACATATATGATCATACTATAGTCTTTATCCATTTTTTGTTTTCGGTTTCAGAATAAACATATTTATTCATAGGGTAACACTCTCGGAGCTCCAAGTCGGATGAAATCAGTTATTATCGCATTGTTATAAACATATATGATCATACTAAAGTCTATATCCCTTTTTATTTCGGTCTCAAAATCACCGTTTATTCATACGGTAACACTCTCGGAGCTGAATTGATGAAATCAGTTGCTATCACATTTACTCTAAACATGTGATCATACTAAAGTCTTTATCCCTTTTGGTTCGGTCTCAGAATCTTCATTTATTCATAGGGTAACACTCTCGGAGCTCCAAATCGGATGAAATCAGTTATTATCGCAGTTATTATAAACATATATGATATACTAAAGTCTATATCCCTTTTTAGTTCTGTCTCAGAATCACCGTTTTATTCATAGGGTAACACTCTCGGAGCTCTGAATTGGATGAAAACAGTTGCTATCGCATTTACTCTAAACATGTGATCATACTAAAGTCTTTATCCATTTTTTGTTCGGTTTCAGAATAAACATTTATTCATAGGTAACACTCTCGGAGCTCCAAGTCGGATGAAATCAGTTATTATCGCATTGTTATAAACATATATGATCATACTAAAGTCTATATCCCTTTTTAGTTTGTCTCAGAATCACCTTTTATTCATAGGGTAACACTCTCGGAGCTCTGAATTGAATGAAACAGTTGCTATCACATTTACTCTAAACATGTGATCATACTAAAGTCTTTATCCCTTTTTGGTTCGGTCTCAGAATCAACATTTATTCATAGGTTAACACTCTTGAAGCTCCAAATCGGATGAAATCAGTTATTATCGCAGTTATTATAAACATATGATCATACTAAAGTCTATATCCCTTTTTAGTTCTGTCTCAGAATCACCGTTTATTCATAGGGTAACACTCTCGGAGCTCTGAATTGGATGAAAACAGTTGCTATCGCATTTACTCTAAACGTGTGATCATACTAAAGTCTTTGTCCATTTTTTGTTCGGTTTCAGAATAACATTTATTCATAGGGTAACACTCTCGAAGCTCCAAGTCGGATGAATCAGTTATTATCGCAATTGTTATAAACATATATGATCATACTAAAGTCTTTATCCATTTTT
>JAPTYO010000021.1:9055404-9057478 GCA_036873135.1 Clarkia xantiana subsp. parviflora | reverse complement strand
CCTCCCCCTAAAGAGCTTTATTTAACAAAACTGGCTTGGAAGGAGTAGACCTTCCACCAAATTTCACGCAATTATCTCGAGAATTACTATTTTTTCTCAATTTTACGAGCTAAAAACCCGAAAAATTCAAATATTCGTAAAAAATCACCAAATCATCCGAACCAACTTTGGATGCCTTCTAACATGTTTTCACAACGTATTTAGTCGACCAACACATCCAAAGAATCGATGGAAACGCAACTTTTGGTAATCGCCCACCCGCCATGCCAAGGCACTGTCAAGGCGTGGGAAAATCCCAAGCCCAAGGCTGCCAGGCAGGGAAAATCCCAAACCAAGGCTGCCAGGCGTGGGAAAATCCCACAACCAAGCCTTCCATGCGTGGGCAAGTGCTTGGCAAAATTCACTCCCGGGGCAACCATCTCGGAATCGCTTCAAATTTTGTAGGGACGTCACTAGTGGTACCAAGACCACTTCCACCAAATTTCACGCAATTATCTCGAGAATTACTATTTTTTTCTCAATTTTACGAGCCAAAAACCCGAAAAATTCAAATATTCGTAAAAAATCACCAAATCATCCGAACCAAGTTTGGATGCCTTCTAACATGTTTTCACAACATATTAGTCGAAAAACATCCAAAGAATCGATTGAAACGCAACTTTTGGTAATCGCCCACCCGCCATGCCAAGGCACTGTCCATGCACGGGCAAGGCACTGTCCATGCACGGGCAAGGCACTGTCCATGCACGGGCAAGGCACTGTCCAGGCGTGGGAAAATCCCACAGCCAAGGCTGCCATGCGTGGGCAAGTGCTGGGCAAAATTCACTCCCGGGGCAACCATCTCGGAATCGCTTCAAATTTTGTAGGGACGTCACTAGTGGTACCAAGATCACTTCCACCAAATTTCACGCAATTATCTCGAGAATTACTATTTTTTCTCAATTTTACGAGCTAAAAACCCGAAAAATTCAAATATTCGTAAAAAATCACCAAATCATCCGAACCAATTTTGGATGCCTTCTAACATGTTTTCACAACGTATTAGTCGAAACACATCCAAAGAATCGATGGAAACGCAACTTTTGGGAATCGCCCACCCGCCATGCCAAGGCACTGTCAAGGCGTGGGAAAATCCACAGCCAAGGCTGCCAGGCATGGGAAAATCCCACAACCAAGGCTGCCAGGCGTGGGAAAATCCCACAACCAAGCCTTCCATGCGTGGGCAAGTGCTTGGCAAAATTCGCTCCCGGAGCAACCATCTCGGAATCGCTTCAAATTTTGTAGGGACGTCACTAGTGGTACCAAGAGCACCTCCACCAAATTTCACGCCATTATCTCGAGAATTACTATTTTTTCTCAATTTTACGAGCCAAAAACCCGAAAAATTCAAATATTCGTAAAAAATCACCAAATCATCCGAACCAAGTTTGGATGCCTTCTAACATGTTTTCACAACGTGTTAGTCGAAACACATCCAAAGAATCGATTGAAACGCAACTTTTGGTAATCGCCCACCCGCCATGCCAAGGCACTGTCCATGCACTGTCCATGCACTGTCCAGGCACGGTCCAGGCACTGTCCATGCACGGGCAAGGCACTGTCCAGGCGTGGGAAAATCCCACAGCCAGGCTGCCATGCGTGGGCAAGTGCTGGGCAAAATTCACTCCCGGGGCAACCATCTCGGAATCGCTTCAAATTTTGTAGGGACGTCACTAGTGGTACCAAGATCACTTCCACCAAATTTCACGCAATTATCTCGAGAATTACTATTTTTTCTCAATTTTACGAGCTAAAAACCCGAAAAATTCAAATATTCGTTAAAAAATCACCAAATCATCCGAACCAACTTTGGATGCCTTCTAACATGTTTTCACAACGTATTAGTCGAAACACATCCAAAGAATCGATTGAAACGCAACTTTTGGTAATCGCCCACCCGCCATGCCAAGGCACTGTCCATGCACTGTCCATGCACTGTCCAGGCACGGTCCAGGCACTGTCCATGCACGGGCAAGGCACTGTCCAGGCGTGGGAAAATCCCACAGCCAGGCTGCCATGCGTGGGCAAGTGCTGG
>JAPTYO010000021.1:9032904-9035404 GCA_036873135.1 Clarkia xantiana subsp. parviflora | reverse complement strand
CGGGGCAACCATCTCGGAATCGCTTCAAATTTTGTAGGGACGTCACTAGTGGTACCAAGATCACTTCCACCAAATTTCACGCAATTATCTCGAGAATTACTATTTTTTCTCAATTTTACGAGCTAAAAACCCGAAAAATTCAAATATTCGTAAAAAATCATCCAAATCATTCCGAACCAACTTTGGATGCACTTCTAACATGTTTTCACAATTACGTCAATTTTACGAGCTAAAAACCCGAAAAATTCAAATATTCGTAAAAAATCACCAAATCATCCGAACCAACTTTGGATGCCTTCTAACATGTTTTCACAACGTATTAGTCGAAACACATCCAAAGAATCGATTGAAACGCAACTTTTGTAATCGCCCACCCGCCATGCCAAGGCACTGTCCATGCACTGTCCATGCACTGTCCAGGCACGGTCCAGGCACTGTCCATGCACGGGCAAGGCACTGTCCAGGCGTGGGAAAATCCCACAGCCAGGCTGCCATGCGTGGGCAAGTGCTGGGCAAAATTCACTCCCGGGGCAACCATCTCGGAATCGCTTCAAATTTTGTAGGGACGTCACTAGTGGTACCAAGATCACTTCCACCAAATTTCACGCAATTATCTCGAGAATTACTATTTTTTCTCAATTTTACGAGCTAAAAACCCGAAAAATTCAAATATTCGTAAAAAATCACCAAATCATCCGAACCAACTTTGGATGCCTTCTAACATGTTTTCACAACGTATTAGTCGAAACACATCCAAAGAATCGATGGAAACGCAACTTTTGGTAATCGCCCACCCGCCATGCCAAGGCACTGTCAAGGCGTGGGAAAATCCCACAGCCAAGGCTGCCAGGCATGGGAAAATCCCACAACCAAGGCTGCCAGGCGTGGGAAAATCCCACAACCAAGCCTTCCATGCGTGGGCAAGTGCTTGGCAAAATTCACTCCCGGGGCAACCATCTCGGAATCGCTTCAAATTTTGTAGGGACGTCACTAGTGGTACCAAGACCACTTCCACCAAATTTCACGCAATTATCTCGAGAATTACTATTTTTTCTCAATTTTACGAGCCAAAAACCCGAAAAATTCAAATATTCGTAAAAAATCACCAAATCATCCGAACCAAGTTTGGATGCCTTCTAACATGTTTTCACAACATATTAGTCGAAAAACATCCAAAGAATCGATTGAAGCGCAACTTTTGGTAATCGCCCACCCGCCATGCCAAGGCACTGTCCATGCACGGGCAAGGCACTGTCCATGCACGGGCAAGGCACTGTCCATGCACGGGCAAGGCACTGTCCAGGCGTGGGAAAATCCCACAGCCAAGGCTGCCATGCGTGGGCAAGTGCTGGGCAAAATTCACTCCCGGGGCAACCATCTCGGAATCGCTTCAAATTTTGTAGGGACGTCACTAGTGGTACCAAGATCACTTCCACCAAATTTCACGCAATTATCTCGAGAATTACTATTTTTTCTCAATTTTACGAGCTAAAAACCCGAAAAATTCAAATATTCGTAAAAAATCACCAAATCATCCGAACCAATTTTGGATGCCTTCTAACATGTTTTCACAACGTATTAGTCGAAACACATCCAAAGAATCGATGGAAACGCAACTTTTGGGAATCGCCCACTCGCCATGCCAAGGCACTGTCAAGGCGTGGGAAAATCCCACAGCCAAGGCTGCCAGGCATGGGAAAATCCCACAACCAAGGCTGCCAGGCGTGGGAAAATCCCACAACCAAGCCTTCCATGCGTGGGCAAGTGCTTGGCAAAATTCGCTCCCGGAGCAACCATCTCGGAATCGCTTCAAATTTTGTAGGGACGTCACTAGTGGTACCAAGAGCACCTCCACCAAATTTCACGCCATTATCTCGAGAATTACTATTTTTTCTCAATTTTACGAGCCAAAAACCCGAAAAATTCAAATATTCGTAAAAAATCACCAAATCATCCGAACCAAGTTTGGATGCCTTCTAACATGTTTTCACAACGTGTTAGTCGAAACACATCCAAAGAATCGATTGAAACGCAACTTTTGGTAATCGCCCACCCGCCATGCCAAGGCACTGTCCATGCACTGTCCATGCACTGTCCAGGCACGGTCCAGGCACTGTCCATGCACGGGCAAGGCACTGTCCAGGCGTGGGAAAATCCCACAGCCAGGCTGCCATGCGTGGGCAAGTGCTGGGCAAAATTCACTCCCGGGGCAACCATCTCGGAATCGCTTCAAATTTTGTAGGGACGTCACTAGTGGTACCAAGATCACTTCCACCAAATTTCACGCAATTATCTCGAGAATTACTATTTTTTCTCAATTTTACGAGCTAAAAACCCGAAAAATTCAAATATTCGTTAAAAAATCACCAAATCATCCGAACCAACTTTGGATGCCTTCTAACATGTTTTCACAACGTATTAGTCGAAACACATCCAAAGAATCGATTGAAACGCAACTTTTGGTAATCGCCCACCCGCCATGCCAAGGCACTGTCCATGC
>JAPTYO010000021.1:9002904-9005404 GCA_036873135.1 Clarkia xantiana subsp. parviflora | reverse complement strand
ATGCGAGTTCGTCTGGTGTCCCGTACCATCCGTTTCACCTTCGGCAACAACACATGTTCCACAACGAAAAGATTGGCAACCGGTGGAATTTTTCGATCACAGGGGCATTTCCGTCATTTTATCCGACCCACCAAATTTTCCAACACAAAATTTTCCACCACCCCTTTGGCCAGGGCCAAGGTTACCAATGCTTTGCAGGGGCAACATGTGTAGCAACATGTGCTGGGTTGCATGCTCGCATTGGATCATCCCTTGACAGGGGGGCTGGCCCCTCCCCCCTAAAGAGCTTTATTTAACAAAACTGGCTTGGAAGGAGTAGACATTGGGGGTGCTTGAACTAGCACCAGTTTTTTTCAAATGATTTTATATCGATCAAACGAACTCGGAATCGCTTCAAATTTTGTAGGGACCTCATTAGTGGTACCAAGAACATCTCCACCAAGTTTCACGCAATTATCTCGAGAATTGCTATTTTTTCTCAATTTTCCGAGCTAAAAACCCGAAAAATTCAAATATTCGTTAAAAAATCACCAAATCAGCCGAACCAAGTTTGGATGCCTTCTAACATGTTTTCACAACATATTAGTCGAAACACATTCAAAGAATCGATTGAAACGCAAGTTTTGGTAATCGCCCACCCGCCATGCCATGGCACTGTCCATGCACTGTCCATGCACTGTCCAGGCACGGTCCAGGCACTGTCCATGCACGGGCAAGGCACTGTCCAGGCGTGGGAAAATCCCACAGCCAGGCTGCCAGGCGTGGGCAAGTGCTGGGCAAAATTCACTCCCGGGGCAACCATCTCGGAATCGCTTCAAATTTTGTAGGGACGTCACTAGTGGTACCAAGATCACTTCCACCAAATTTCACGCAATTATCTCGAGAATTACTATTTTTTCTCAATTTTACGAGCTAAAAACCCGAAAAATTCAAATATTCGTAAAAAATCACCAAATCATCCGAACCAACTTTGGATGCCTTCTAACATGTTTTCACAACGTATTAGTCGAAACACATCCAAAGAATCGATTGAAACACAACTTTTGTAATCGCCCACCCGCCATGCCAAGGCACTGTCCATGCACTGTCCATGCACTGTCCAGGCACGGTCCAGGCACTGTCCATGCACGGGCAAGGCACTGTCCAGGCGTGGGAAAATCCCACAGCCAGGCTGCCATGCGTGGGCAAGTGCTGGGCAAAATTCACTCCCGGGGCAACCATCTCGGAATCGCTTCAAATTTTGTAGGGACGTCACTAGTGGTACCAAGATCACTTCCACCAAATTTCACGCAATTATCTCGAGAATTACTATTTTTTCTCAATTTTACGAGCTAAAAACCCGAAAAATTCAAATATTCGTAAAAAATCACCAAATCATCCGAACCAACTTTGGATGCCTTCTAACATGTTTTCACAACGTATTAGTCGAAACACATCCAAAGAATCGATGGAAACGCAACTTTTGGTAATCGCCCACCCGCCATGCCAAGGCACTGTCAAGGCGTGGGAAAATCCCACAGCCAAGGCTGCCAGGCATGGGAAAATCCCACAACCAAGGCTGCCAGGCGTGGGAAAATCCCACAACCAAGCCTTCCATGCGTGGGCAAGTGCTTGGCAAAATTCACTCCCGGGGCAACCATCTCGGAATCGCTTCAAATTTTGTAGGGACGTCACTAGTGGTACCAAGACCACTTCCACCAAATTTCACGCAATTATCTCGAGAATTACTATTTTTTCTCAATTTTACGAGCCAAAAACCCGAAAAATTCAAATATTCGTAAAAAATCACCAAATCATCCGAACCAAGTTTGGATGCCTTCTAACATGTTTTCACAACATATTAGTCGAAAAACATCCAAAGAATCGATTGAAGCGCAACTTTTGGTAATCGCCCACCCGCCATGCCAAGGCACTGTCCATGCACGGGCAAGGCACTGTCCATGCACGGGCAAGGCACTGTCCATGCACGGGCAAGGCACTGTCCAGGCGTGGGAAAATCCCACAGCCAAGGCTGCCATGCGTGGGCAAGTGCTGGGCAAAATTCACTCCCGGGGCAACCATCTCGGAATCGCTTCAAATTTTGTAGGGACGTCACTAGTGGTACCAAGATCACTTCCACCAAATTTCACGCAATTATCTCGAGAATTACTATTTTTTCTCAATTTTACGAGCTAAAAACCCGAAAAATTCAAATATTCGTAAAAAATCACCAAATCATCCGAACCAATTTTGGATGCCTTCTAACATGTTTTCACAACGTATTAGTCGAAACACATCCAAAGAATCGATGGAAACGCAACTTTTGGGAATCGCCCACTCGCCATGCCAAGGCACTGTCAAGGCGTGGGAAAATCCCACAGCCAAGGCTGCCAGGCATGGGAAAATCCCACAACCAAGGCTGCCAGGCGTGGGAAAATCCCACAACCAAGCCTTCCATGCGTGGGCAAGTGCTTGGCAAAATTCGCTCCCGGAGCAACCATCTCGGAATCGCTTCAAATTT
>JAPTYO010000021.1:8962904-8965404 GCA_036873135.1 Clarkia xantiana subsp. parviflora | reverse complement strand
AGTGCCTTGGCATGGCGGGTGGGCGATTACCAAAAGTTGCGTTTCAATCGATTCTTTGGATGTGTTTCGACTAACACGTTGTGAAAACATGTTAGAAGGCATCCAAACTTGGTTCGGATGATTTGGTGATTTTTTACGAATATTTGAATTTTTCGGGTTTTTGGCTCGTAAAATTGAGAAAAAATAGTAATTCTCGAGATAATGGCGTGAAATTTGGTGGAGGTGCTCTTGGTACCACTAGTGACGTCCCTACAAAATTTGAAGCGATTCCGAGATGGTTGCTCCGGGAGCGAATTTTGCCAAGCACTTGCCCACGCATGGAAGGCTTGGTTGTGGGATTTTCCCACGCCTGGCAGCCTTGGTTGTGGGATTTTCCCATGCCTGGCAGCCTTGGCTGTGGGATTTTCCCACGCCTTGACAGTGCCTTGGCATGGCGAGTGGGCGATTCCCAAAAGTTGCGTTTCCATCGATTCTTTGGATGTGTTTCGACTAATACGTTGTGAAAACATGTTAGAAGGCATCCAAAATTGGTTCGGATGATTTGGTGATTTTTTACGAATATTTGAATTTTTCGGGTTTTTAGCTCGTAAAATTGAGAAAAAATAGTAATTCTCGAGATAATTGCGTGAAATTTGGTGGAAGTGATCTTGGTACCACTAGTGACGTCCCTACAAAATTTGAAGCGATTCCGAGATGGTTGCCCCGGGAGTGAATTTTGCCCAGCACTTGCCCACGCATGGCAGCCTTGGCTGTGGGATTTTCCCACGCCTGGACAGTGCCTTGCCCGTGCATGGACAGTGCCTTGCCCGTGCATGGACAGTGCCTTGCCCGTGCATGGACAGTGCCTTGGCATGGCGGGTGGGCGATTACCAAAAGTTGCGCTTCAATCGATTCTTTGGATGTTTTTCGACTAATATGTTGTGAAAACATGTTAGAAGGCATCCAAACTTGGTTCGGATGATTTGGTGATTTTTTACGAATATTTGAATTTTTCGGGTTTTTGGCTCGTAAAATTGAGAAAAAATAGTAATTCTCGAGATAATTGCGTGAAATTTGGTGGAAGTGGTCTTGGTACCACTAGTGACGTCCCTACAAAATTTGAAGCGATTCCGAGATGGTTGCCCCGGGAGTGAATTTTGCCAAGCACTTGCCCACGCATGGAAGGCTTGGTTGTGGGATTTTCCCACGCCTGGCAGCCTTGGTTGTGGGATTTTCCCATGCCTGGCAGCCTTGGCTGTGGGATTTTCCCACGCCTTGACAGTGCCTTGGCATGGCGGGTGGGCGATTACCAAAAGTTGCGTTTCCATCGATTCTTTGGATGTGTTTCGACTAATACGTTGTGAAAACATGTTAGAAGGCATCCAAAGTTGGTTCGGATGATTTGGTGATTTTTTACGAATATTTGAATTTTTCGGGTTTTTAGCTCGTAAAATTGAGAAAAAATAGTAATTCTCGAGATAATTGCGTGAAATTTGGTGGAAGTGATCTTGGTACCACTAGTGACGTCCCTACAAAATTTGAAGCGATTCCGAGATGGTTGCCCCGGGAGTGAATTTTGCCCAGCACTTGCCCACGCATGGCAGCCTGGCTGTGGGATTTTCCCACGCCTGGACAGTGCCTTGCCCGTGCATGGACAGTGCCTGGACCGTGCCTGGACAGTGCATGGACAGTGCATGGACAGTGCCTTGGCATGGCGGGTGGGCGATTACAAAAAGTTGTGTTTCAATCGATTCTTTGGATGTGTTTCGACTAATACGTTGTGAAAACATGTTAGAAGGCATCCAAAGTTGGTTCGGATGATTTGGTGATTTTTTACGAATATTTGAATTTTTCGGGTTTTTAGCTCGTAAAATTGAGAAAAAATAGTAATTCTCGAGATAATTGCGTGAAATTTGGTGGAAGTGATCTTGGTACCACTAGTGACGTCCCTACAAAATTTGAAGCGATTCCGAGATGGTTGCCCCGGGAGTGAATTTTGCCCAGCACTTGCCCACGCCTGGCAGCCTGGCTGTGGGATTTTCCCACGCCTGGACAGTGCCTTGCCCGTGCATGGACAGTGCCTGGACCGTGCCTGGACAGTGCATGGACAGTGCATGGACAGTGCCATGGCATGGCGGGTGGGCGATTACCAAAACTTGCGTTTCAATCGATTCTTTGAATGTGTTTCGACTAATATGTTGTGAAAACATGTTAGAAGGCATCCAAACTTGGTTCGGCTGATTTGGTGATTTTTTAACGAATATTTGAATTTTTCGGGTTTTTAGCTCGGAAAATTGAGAAAAAATAGCAATTCTCGAGATAATTGCGTGAAACTTGGTGGAGATGTTCTTGGTACCACTAATGAGGTCCCTACAAAATTTGAAGCGATTCCGAGTTCGTTTGATCGATATAAAATCATTTGAAAAAAACTGGTGCTAGTTCAAGCACCCCCAATGTCTACTCCTTCCAAGCCAGTTTTGTTAAATAAAGCTCTTTAGGGGGGAGGGGCCAGCCCCCCTGT
>JAPTYO010000021.1:8940404-8942904 GCA_036873135.1 Clarkia xantiana subsp. parviflora | reverse complement strand
ATGGACAGTGCCTTGGCATGGCGGGTGGGCGATTACCAAAAGTTGCGTTTCAATCGATTCTTTGGATGTGTTTCGACTAACACGTTGTGAAAACATGTTAGAAGGCATCCAAACTTGGTTCGGATGATTTGGTGATTTTTTACGAATATTTGAATTTTTCGGGTTTTTGGCTCGTAAAATTGAGAAAAAATAGTAATTCTCGAGATAATGGCGTGAAATTTGGTGGAGGTGCTCTTGGTACCACTAGTGACGTCCCTACAAAATTTGAAGCGATTCCGAGATGGTTGCTCCGGGAGCGAATTTTGCCAAGCACTTGCCCACGCATGGAAGGCTTGGTTGTGGGATTTTCCCACGCCTGGCAGCCTTGGTTGTGGGATTTTCCCATGCCTGGCAGCCTTGGCTGTGGGATTTTCCCACGCCTTGACAGTGCCTTGGCATGGCGAGTGGGCGATTCCCAAAAGTTGCGTTTCCATCGATTCTTTGGATGTGTTTCGACTAATACGTTGTGAAAACATGTTAGAAGGCATCCAAAATTGGTTCGGATGATTTGGTGATTTTTTACGAATATTTGAATTTTTCGGGTTTTTAGCTCGTAAAATTGAGAAAAAATAGTAATTCTCGAGATAATTGCGTGAAATTTGGTGGAAGTGATCTTGGTACCACTAGTGACGTCCCTACAAAATTTGAAGCGATTCCGAGATGGTTGCCCCGGGAGTGAATTTTGCCCAGCACTTGCCCACGCATGGCAGCCTTGGCTGTGGGATTTTCCCACGCCTGGACAGTGCCTTGCCCGTGCATGGACAGTGCCTTGCCCGTGCATGGACAGTGCCTTGCCCGTGCATGGACAGTGCCTTGGCATGGCGGGTGGGCGATTACCAAAAGTTGCGCTTCAATCGATTCTTTGGATGTTTTTCGACTAATATGTTGTGAAAACATGTTAGAAGGCATCCAAACTTGGTTCGGATGATTTGGTGATTTTTTACGAATATTTGAATTTTTCGGGTTTTTGGCTCGTAAAATTGAGAAAAAATAGTAATTCTCGAGATAATTGCGTGAAATTTGGTGGAAGTGGTCTTGGTACCACTAGTGACGTCCCTACAAAATTTGAAGCGATTCCGAGATGGTTGCCCCGGGAGTGAATTTTGCCAAGCACTTGCCCACGCATGGAAGGCTTGGTTGTGGGATTTTCCCACGCCTGGCAGCCTTGGTTGTGGGATTTTCCCATGCCTGGCAGCCTTGGCTGTGGGATTTTCCCACGCCTTGACAGTGCCTTGGCATGGCGGGTGGGCGATTACCAAAAGTTGCGTTTCCATCGATTCTTTGGATGTGTTTCGACTAATACGTTGTGAAAACATGTTAGAAGGCATCCAAAGTTGGTTCGGATGATTTGGTGATTTTTTACGAATATTTGAATTTTTCGGGTTTTTAGCTCGTAAAATTGAGAAAAAATAGTAATTCTCGAGATAATTGCGTGAAATTTGGTGGAAGTGATCTTGGTACCACTAGTGACGTCCCTACAAAATTTGAAGCGATTCCGAGATGGTTGCCCCGGGAGTGAATTTTGCCCAGCACTTGCCCACGCATGGCAGCCTGGCTGTGGGATTTTCCCACGCCTGGACAGTGCCTTGCCCGTGCATGGACAGTGCCTGGACCGTGCCTGGACAGTGCATGGACAGTGCATGGACAGTGCCTTGGCATGGCGGGTGGGCGATTACAAAAAGTTGTGTTTCAATCGATTCTTTGGATGTGTTTCGACTAATACGTTGTGAAAACATGTTAGAAGGCATCCAAAGTTGGTTCGGATGATTTGGTGATTTTTTACGAATATTTGAATTTTTCGGGTTTTTAGCTCGTAAAATTGAGAAAAAATAGTAATTCTCGAGATAATTGCGTGAAATTTGGTGGAAGTGATCTTGGTACCACTAGTGACGTCCCTACAAAATTTGAAGCGATTCCGAGATGGTTGCCCCGGGAGTGAATTTTGCCCAGCACTTGCCCACGCCTGGCAGCCTGGCTGTGGGATTTTCCCACGCCTGGACAGTGCCTTGCCCGTGCATGGACAGTGCCTGGACCGTGCCTGGACAGTGCATGGACAGTGCATGGACAGTGCCATGGCATGGCGGGTGGGCGATTACCAAAACTTGCGTTTCAATCGATTCTTTGAATGTGTTTCGACTAATATGTTGTGAAAACATGTTAGAAGGCATCCAAACTTGGTTCGGCTGATTTGGTGATTTTTTAACGAATATTTGAATTTTTCGGGTTTTTAGCTCGGAAAATTGAGAAAAAATAGCAATTCTCGAGATAATTGCGTGAAACTTGGTGGAGATGTTCTTGGTACCACTAATGAGGTCCCTACAAAATTTGAAGCGATTCCGAGTTCGTTTGATCGATATAAAATCATTTGAAAAAAACTGGTGCTAGTTCAAGCACCCCCAATGTCTACTCCTTCCAAGCCAGTTTTGTTAAATAAAGCTCTTTAGGGGGGAGGGGCCAGCCC
>JAPTYO010000021.1:8917904-8920404 GCA_036873135.1 Clarkia xantiana subsp. parviflora | reverse complement strand
CAGTGCATGGACAGTGCCTTGGCATGGCGGGTGGGCGATTACCAAAAGTTGCGTTTCAATCGATTCTTTGGATGTGTTTCGACTAACACGTTGTGAAAACATGTTAGAAGGCATCCAAACTTGGTTCGGATGATTTGGTGATTTTTTACGAATATTTGAATTTTTCGGGTTTTTGGCTCGTAAAATTGAGAAAAAATAGTAATTCTCGAGATAATGGCGTGAAATTTGGTGGAGGTGCTCTTGGTACCACTAGTGACGTCCCTACAAAATTTGAAGCGATTCCGAGATGGTTGCTCCGGGAGCGAATTTTGCCAAGCACTTGCCCACGCATGGAAGGCTTGGTTGTGGGATTTTCCCACGCCTGGCAGCCTTGGTTGTGGGATTTTCCCATGCCTGGCAGCCTTGGCTGTGGGATTTTCCCACGCCTTGACAGTGCCTTGGCATGGCGAGTGGGCGATTCCCAAAAGTTGCGTTTCCATCGATTCTTTGGATGTGTTTCGACTAATACGTTGTGAAAACATGTTAGAAGGCATCCAAAATTGGTTCGGATGATTTGGTGATTTTTTACGAATATTTGAATTTTTCGGGTTTTTAGCTCGTAAAATTGAGAAAAAATAGTAATTCTCGAGATAATTGCGTGAAATTTGGTGGAAGTGATCTTGGTACCACTAGTGACGTCCCTACAAAATTTGAAGCGATTCCGAGATGGTTGCCCCGGGAGTGAATTTTGCCCAGCACTTGCCCACGCATGGCAGCCTTGGCTGTGGGATTTTCCCACGCCTGGACAGTGCCTTGCCCGTGCATGGACAGTGCCTTGCCCGTGCATGGACAGTGCCTTGCCCGTGCATGGACAGTGCCTTGGCATGGCGGGTGGGCGATTACCAAAAGTTGCGCTTCAATCGATTCTTTGGATGTTTTTCGACTAATATGTTGTGAAAACATGTTAGAAGGCATCCAAACTTGGTTCGGATGATTTGGTGATTTTTTACGAATATTTGAATTTTTCGGGTTTTTGGCTCGTAAAATTGAGAAAAAATAGTAATTCTCGAGATAATTGCGTGAAATTTGGTGGAAGTGGTCTTGGTACCACTAGTGACGTCCCTACAAAATTTGAAGCGATTCCGAGATGGTTGCCCCGGGAGTGAATTTTGCCAAGCACTTGCCCACGCATGGAAGGCTTGGTTGTGGGATTTTCCCACGCCTGGCAGCCTTGGTTGTGGGATTTTCCCATGCCTGGCAGCCTTGGCTGTGGGATTTTCCCACGCCTTGACAGTGCCTTGGCATGGCGGGTGGGCGATTACCAAAAGTTGCGTTTCCATCGATTCTTTGGATGTGTTTCGACTAATACGTTGTGAAAACATGTTAGAAGGCATCCAAAGTTGGTTCGGATGATTTGGTGATTTTTTACGAATATTTGAATTTTTCGGGTTTTTAGCTCGTAAAATTGAGAAAAAATAGTAATTCTCGAGATAATTGCGTGAAATTTGGTGGAAGTGATCTTGGTACCACTAGTGACGTCCCTACAAAATTTGAAGCGATTCCGAGATGGTTGCCCCGGGAGTGAATTTTGCCCAGCACTTGCCCACGCATGGCAGCCTGGCTGTGGGATTTTCCCACGCCTGGACAGTGCCTTGCCCGTGCATGGACAGTGCCTGGACCGTGCCTGGACAGTGCATGGACAGTGCATGGACAGTGCCTTGGCATGGCGGGTGGGCGATTACAAAAAGTTGTGTTTCAATCGATTCTTTGGATGTGTTTCGACTAATACGTTGTGAAAACATGTTAGAAGGCATCCAAAGTTGGTTCGGATGATTTGGTGATTTTTTACGAATATTTGAATTTTTCGGGTTTTTAGCTCGTAAAATTGAGAAAAAATAGTAATTCTCGAGATAATTGCGTGAAATTTGGTGGAAGTGATCTTGGTACCACTAGTGACGTCCCTACAAAATTTGAAGCGATTCCGAGATGGTTGCCCCGGGAGTGAATTTTGCCCAGCACTTGCCCACGCCTGGCAGCCTGGCTGTGGGATTTTCCCACGCCTGGACAGTGCCTTGCCCGTGCATGGACAGTGCCTGGACCGTGCCTGGACAGTGCATGGACAGTGCATGGACAGTGCCATGGCATGGCGGGTGGGCGATTACCAAAACTTGCGTTTCAATCGATTCTTTGAATGTGTTTCGACTAATATGTTGTGAAAACATGTTAGAAGGCATCCAAACTTGGTTCGGCTGATTTGGTGATTTTTTAACGAATATTTGAATTTTTCGGGTTTTTAGCTCGGAAAATTGAGAAAAAATAGCAATTCTCGAGATAATTGCGTGAAACTTGGTGGAGATGTTCTTGGTACCACTAATGAGGTCCCTACAAAATTTGAAGCGATTCCGAGTTCGTTTGATCGATATAAAATCATTTGAAAAAAACTGGTGCTAGTTCAAGCACCCCCAATGTCTACTCCTTCCAAGCCAGTTTTGTTAAATAAAGCTCTTTAGGGGGGAGGGGC
>JAPTYO010000021.1:8337756-8360202 GCA_036873135.1 Clarkia xantiana subsp. parviflora | reverse complement strand
CGTCGTGTCTTCCAGTTCAGATCTTCTGACCTCGCTGCCAGAGGCTTTGTCTTCATACCTCCCGATTCGCCGATGGAGGCTTTTGTCTTCGTACCCTCCCGATATCGCCGTCGGGCTTTTACTTTTTACATTTCTTGATACCTCAGTCGGAGGCTTTTACCTTGCGCGTGGTTGTCATATGACAGAGTCTCTCACTCATGATTACTTCGGGCCCACCAGACCCATGGGCAGTTGCCAAATCCGAGGAAACCCCTCGGTTACTGTAGCATTAAATGCTAGGGATTATGAAACGACGCTTAAATCAGCATGACTGTTGCTTTCTGAAAAAGCATTCATTACGTCACCAATGTCTTTTCCGTACAGTCCCCCAGTTTCGACGATCAAGATTGAATCGTTTCATATTCAACGGTCTAGATTATTAAGTCCGTCCAGTTCGTCTTTTGCTAATAAAAGCTAAAACCCTGGTACTATTTTCTTCACTGTCTCCATTTCTGGAAGTGCATCCATTTTCGAACTCGAAGTTTCTTCTCCCCGTGTCTTTTGCTCTTCAAGTGATTCAAGGTTTTACCATGTCTGGTAAGGTTTTCTTCTCTATTGTTTGCCTTCATCTTTACTTAGCTTGATTGTAGTTTTCCGAATAAACCTCACATTCCCTTCAATGGCTGATTCAGATAGTGGATCTAGTTTCGAGGGAAAAAGCCTTTCAACTTCGACTATGTTCTGAACGAAATTTTCAGCACTGCTTATGATGCAGCTCTCCGGGAGGATGTATTATTTTCACCAAAGAAGTCGATGCTCAAGGCCGAAATGCATACCACAAGTTCAGAGTGAAGAGGAGCTACTTCTTCATCGGAAACTCCTCGATCCCTTGATTCCGATAGCCATTCCTCCAACGGCTGACCCTGTGGAGCCTTCTGCCACCAACTTCGTGTACCCGACTCCTGTTGATGTCGCCAATAAGGACCAAGCTTAATGCTCTGTATTTTTAGTCCTTGTAATTTTTCTCCTTGTCTTCTTTATCCTATGTATCGGAACCCTTTATATAAGCAGCTTCTTTTCATCTTTTTGGCCCCGATACTCGTTTGCACTTATCTAAAGCGGCTTTAAAATTCGTTACTCAGAACGTTTCGATGCACCATTTCAGATGACTTCATACGTCCTTCCGACGCTTTACTCGAGATTTTACCACTTAAGGTTTCTTATCCAATCGGGACCTCACCACTAAGGTTTCTCGTCCAAAATCGGGACTTTACCACTTAAGGTTTCTCGTCCTATCGGGACTTCACCACTTAAGGTTTCTCGTCCAATCGGGACTTCACCACTTAAGGTTTCTCGTCCAATCGGGACTTCACCACTTAAGGTTTCTCGTCTAATCGGGACTTCACCACTTATGTTTCTCATCCAATATCGGGACTTTACCACTTAAGGTCTCTCGTCCTATCGGGACTTCACCACTTAAGGTTTCTCTCGTCCAATCAGGACTTCACCACTTAAGGTTTCTCGTCCAATCGGGACTTCACCACTTAAGGTTTCTCATCCCTGCCTTTCAAGGCCATTTTTCCCACCCCTGAGAGCTTTCACCGCGCTGAATCAGACGACTTTAATCGTACCCTTCAAGGCTTTTTATCGCGCCTTTACCAGACGGCTTAATCGTACCCTTTAAGGCTTTTGCCGCATCATATAGACGACTTACGCGGACCTGTTAAGGCTTTTTCATACCCGTTAAGGCTTTTGGCCGCATCATATAGATGACTTACGCGAAACTGTTAAGGCTTTTTTCATACCCGTTAAGGCTTTTGGCCGCATCATATAGACGACTTACGCGGACCCGCTAAGGCTTTTTCATACCCGTTAAGGCTTTTGGCCGCATCATATAGACGACTTACGCGGACCCGCTAAGGCTTTTTCGTACCCGTTAAGGCTTTTGGCCGCATCATATAGACGACTTACGCGGACCCGCTAAGGCTTTTTCGTACCCGTTAAGGCTTTTGGCCGCATCATATAGACGTCTTACGCGGACCCATTAGGGCCTTTTCGTACCTAGGCTTTTGATTGCATCATAAAGACGACTTACACATACCCCGTAGGGCTTTTGTCCGTACCTGTTAAGGCTTTTGGCCGCATCATATAGACGACTTACGCATGCCTCGTAAGGCTTTTTATCGTACCTCGGAAGGCTTTTTGTCGCTCCATCGGATTGACAGATAACTTGCGCCATTCGCGGCGACTTAATATCAAACATGATACTTCTTCAAGTGTCCGCCACTGAAGGAATGCTTCAACGTCTTGCCATCAAGGTCCTCTAGCTTGTATGCATTGGGTGCTGGCATCCCTATGATCTTGTAGGGTCCCTCCCATTTCGGTGATAGCTTGTTGATACGATCTTTATGAACAAACTCGTTCCTCCGCCAGACAAGTTCTCCAACGAAGAATTGTTGGGACTTGACACGCCGATTGTAATATCGGGCTGTTGCTAGACGCATCCGAGCCTGGACTTCATCAGCCTTCCATCTTTTCTCCTCGAGCAAGTCTAAGTCTAGACGTCTCATTTCCTCGTTCGTCAGAGGCTCGTAATGTTTTGCGCGATGAGACGCCACCGCTATCTCCACGAGAGCGACTGCCTCCGTGCCATAGACCAGGCCAAACGGAGTTTCTCCTGTTGATTGCTTGGGTGTTGTTCTAACAGCCCACAGCACATTTTCAAGCTCATCCAGCCAATGGCCCTGCAAGGCGTAGACTCTCTTCTTTAAGCCATCCATCACGATCTTGTTGGCTGATTCTACTTGGCCATTGGTCTGAGCATGGCGGACTGAAGCGGTCCGGCGTTCGATGTTCAACTCCTCCAGGTACTCCTTCAACTGAGCCCCATTGAACGGGGGGCTGTTGTCGCTGATCAGCACTCGAGGAACCCCATACCGGGATATGATCTGAGTTTGAAGAATTTGAGGATCTGCTGTCCCGTCGTCTTGGCCAATGCTTTAGCCTCTATCCACTTTGAGAAGTAATCGATAGCCACGAGTAAATACTTGCACTGACCTTTCGCTTGGGAAGGGGTCCCACCAAATCAATGCCCCATTGCGCGAAGGCCAAGCACTCCTGATGGGCATCAAGTCCGCGGCGGGAGCCACGATGTTTGGAGCGTACCTCTGGCATGCATCACAGGATTGGACCATCGATGTCGCTTCCTTGTTCATCGATGGCCAATAGTAGCCCAAGTTCAACGCCTTCCTCACGATAGATCGGGCCCCTTCATGACAGGCCGCGACTCCTTCGTGTAGCTCTCTCAGGATCTGATTCGTGTCAGGCTCCGCCACGCATTTCAGAAAAGGCTTCACATGCCCCCTCTTGTATAACTGGTTGTCCACCATCACGTAGTCGTTCGCAATCCGACGCAGCCTGACAGCTGCCACTTCATCATCTGGGAGTGCCCCCGTAGTCAGGTATGTGACCATCGGGTCATCCAGGTGGGTTTCTCTTCTCCCTCCGATCCTGCTTCAATAGCGCAAACCTCCGTTGGATCGATGGTTGAGATAATCACTCTCTCCAGGAAGTGCACCTTCCGATTCTCCTCAGGGGCCACTCCTAGAGCAAACTTGCTTAAGGCGTCTGCCTCCGCGTTTTCTTCCCTCGGGATTGCCTCGATATCGAAGCTTTTGAAGCTTCCCTTCAAAGTTTGCACCTCGTGCAAGTACTTCCTCATTGTTGGGCTCTTGGCTTCATAGTTTCCTTGGACCTGATTCACGATCAAGCTGGCATCGCACTTTACTTTCAAATGGTCGACTCCCGTACCCTTGGCAATCTTGAGACCCGTGATGAGAGCCTCGTACTCCGCTTCATTGTTGGTGGCCTTGAACGTCAAGGCCAAGGCATATCGCAGGGGCTCGCCTCCACCGGGCGGTATCAATACGAATCCTGCCCCCGATCCTTCTACACTTGATGAACCATCAGTGTACATCTCCCAAGTGTTCTCCTCATTTGGCTGTTCTGACTGTTCTATTATCGGGGCCTGTTCTGCTATCGGGTCCTCCATGGTTGCCCCCTCTGCGGGACTCGTTACTTCCAGATCGGGTGCCGTAGACTCAGCTATAAAATCTGCCAATGCCTGGCCCTTAATAGCAGTCAGCGGAGCAAAATGTATTCGGAACTCCGTAAGCTCGATGGCCCATTTCACCAGTCTCCCCGACGCCTCTGGTCGGTTCAAAAAGTGCTTCAGGGCTGATTGGTCAACACTGTAACCTCGTGTGCGTGGAAGTAAGGTCGGAGCTTTCGAGCGGCAATAATTAACGCAAAGAGATACTTCTCAATGGCGGGGTAGTTCATTTCTGACTTGGAAAATGCCTTGCTTACATAATAGACAGGCACTTGGTTACCCTTGACAATCTTAATCAAAACAGAACTAACAGCACATCAGAAACAGCCAAATAGAGATAAAGCGGCTCGCCTGGAGCTGATTTCGCCAACGGCGGGAGGGTACGGAGATGCTGCTTGAGCGCTTGGAATGCCTCCTCGCACTTGTCGGACCATTCAAACTTCTTGTGAGCCCTTAGTACATCAAAAAATGGCATGGCTCTGTCACTCGCCTTGGATAGGAACCGATTCATCGCGGCCAACCTGCCGTTCAACACTTGAACCTCCCGATGAGTCTTCGGGGACTGCATCTCTTCGATTGCACGCAGCTTCTCAGGATTCACCTCTATTCCTCTCTGGCTCACCATGAATCCTAGGAACTTCCCCGAGTTCACCCCGAAAGCACACTTGTCTGGGTTCAACCGAACCTGATGAAACCTCATCCGCTCAAACGCCGCCGCCAAGTTTTGGACATGGTCTCCTGCCTGCCGGGACTTCACGAGCATGTCATCCACATACGCCCCCATCGTCTTTCCCAGCATGTCCCCGAACAACTTGTTCACCATCCGCTGGTAAGTTGCTCCGGCATTGATCAATCCGAAGGGCATCACGTCGTAGTGGTAGACGTCGCTGTCTGCGTAAAAAGCTGTGTGGGGGGCATCCTCCTTCGCCATCTTGATCTGGTTGTATCCGGAATAGGCATCCATGAAGCTCAACAGCTCATGTCCCGACGTGGCATCCACCAACTGGTCAATCCTCGGGAGCGGGTAGCAATCTTTCGGGCAGGCCTTGTTCAAATCGCGGAAATCGACACACATCCGCCACTTCCCGTTACTCTTTCGCACCAAGACTCGGTTAGCGACCCATGTCTGGAATCGGAGCTCCTTGATGAATCCAGCATCGAGCAGTCTGCCCACCTCCTACTGGATCGCGATTCTCTTGTCCGCGCCCATCGGACGCCTCCTCTGCGCGATAGGCTTGATTGCGGGGTCAATCTTCAGCTCGTGCACAATCACGTCGGGGCTAATTCCTGGCATATCACTCGGGGACCAGGCAAACAGCTCCTTGAACTCCTTCAGGAGCTCGATCAATTCTCGGGCTCTTTCCTCCAACAGAGAAGATCCGATCTTGACCTTCCTCCGAGGTCCGTTGATCTCTACCTCCTTCAGATCCTCCATTGGGGCGGGACGCCCAAACTCTTCTCGAGGATCGGCATCGGTATGCAGGACCGCCATGGCCTCCCTCCTTCTCCTTCGGGTGGCATTGACGTAGCACTTTCGTGACGCCACCTGGTCGCCCTTAACCTCTCCGACACCATGATCAGTCGGGAACTTCATCTTCTGGTGGACTGTCGAGGCGACTGCCATGAGAGGGTTGATGGTGGTCCTCCCGATAATAGCATTGTACGTTCCCGCGGATTCCACCACGACGAAATCCACGTTCCGTCGTTCCATTTTCCAGCCACTACCAAACTCTACTGGTAAGGTAATCATCCCCACCGGATAGGAAGTCGATCCAGAGAAGCCCACCATCGGGAAGTTCACCTGCGTCAGGTCCTTCTTTGTCTTTCCCATGGCATCCAGGGCATCCATGAAAAGAATGTCGGAGGAGCTCCCTCCATCTATCAAGATCCGCTTCATCTCGAATCCGTCTACGTCCAGGGTCACGACCAAGGCGTCATCGTGGGGGCTCTCCACGCCTATCAAATCCTCCGCCGAGAAGGAAATCACCATTTCCTCCTTTAGAGTCCACGACCGGGACCTCTTGCCTAGCACCACAGCAGCGGAGATGCGTGAAGCATAATTCTCCCGAGAAGCGGTGGTGTCACCTCCCGCTGCCATTCCTCCATGAATGACGTTAATGGTTCCCCGTCTCTCCTTACGGGTACCGGAACCAGAAGGTTCCGACTCCATCTTCTTCTTCTTCGGGGATCGGTCACGGGACTTGGAACGGGATCGCGACCGACTTTTGGAACGGGATCGGCACCTTCCCCTTACAACGAACTCCTTAAGCTTCCCCTTCTAGATCAGCTTCTCTATCTCCTTCTTCAGCTCCCGACAGTTATCTGTGTCGTGACCATTGGCTCGATGGTACCGACAATAACGATCAGAGCGACCTCCCATGAATTCTCCTTCTTTCCTCGGGGGGTATCGGGCAAGACCCTGCCGATCCATCACAGCTAGCACGGAGGTCATCGAGCTGTTGATGGGGACACTACGACCTTCGCTGTTATCCTTCTTCTTCGGAGGACGCCTGTCCTCCCTTCTTTCGGAGCGACCACGGTTCCTACTCCCTTCCGACTTGTCGCTCCCTTTGCGATCATCCGACAGCTTGGACGATGGCTTTCCTCTTCCCGATTTCGGAGGATCGAGCTCTCCGGCCGCAATCTTCGACTCCTGGACGTCGATTTGCTGTTTCACCCTCGCTTGCAGGGCCTCCATATTCCACACAGCCTTCGCGGCTAGACTGTGCATCAGGTCGGAACCATACGGAGCAGTAAGGTTCCGGAGGAAAGTGCGGATGGTCTCACCCTCCGATATTTCTTCATCGATCTCTGCGGCACTGGCAGTGAATCGTTGCTAGTAATATGCCAACGATTCGTCGGGTCTCTGCACCACCTGGGTCAAGGACCTCACACTCTTCATGAGGCGCCTACGGCCCTGATATTGCTTGATAAACCGATCGTGCATGTCCGCCCAGCACGTAATGCATCCTGGCGGGAGGCTAAAAAACCAAGTCATGGCCCTTTCTCCCTGAGTGATCGGGAACAGGGAACACACGAGGTCATCGTTCGAGGTTCTACCCATGCAAGCTTGGACATGTCTCTGAACATGGCGAACTGGGTCCCCTTCACCATCATACTCCTTGATGGTCGGAATACCAAGCCCGGGCGGGGCGACGGTATTTATCAGCCGCGGAACAAAAGGATGACTGGATCGATCCCTCAGCTCCGATGTCATCTGCTTCTGATCGCCCATGCAAATGCTAACGATCTTCACCACCTGATCGGGGGTGATGGGGCCATTCAGGGGAATGGTCCTGTTTTGCACTGGTCCTGGGCCGTCGACCACGAATTTCTCCAAGTGCTCGGGCTCCTTACCCCTGTTCCTGGGCGGAACCTCCTGAACCTCCTGTTCTTCTGGGACAACCCTTGGAGGGGGTGGAGGTAACTCTTCTCGCGGAGGCAACTCCTCCGCCCTCCTGGCGGCCTCTCTCTTGTCCAACAGAGCCTCCATGGCTGCCAAAAACATAGGCATAGCGTCTGCTACCGCCTTGGCTAACTCCGAGTTTGAAGAAGAGCCTGCTTCCCTTCGCGGGACCTCCTTCTGTGCCCCACCGGGTTCGGGGGAGCCTCGTCCTCCTCCCTTCGCGGGATATCTTGCCTGTTCATCTCCGTGTCTCGGACTGAGACCTCATAACCATATCCATGCCCCCCTGTCTGGGAAAGAGCGGGGTTCTCACCTTGTTCAGCAACACGTTCCGGCAACGGGGAATTCACAGTTCCTGCGGGACGAGAACTGCCAGCCTGAAACCTGCTTCTTCTTGCCACCACCGGCCATTGATCTGGTAGAAACTATCTTGACTTTTTGTTAGTTTCCCACAGACGGCGCCAATGTTGGATCACGGTCGAAGCTCCGTTACGTCCTTGACGGAATGCTCTGGACTCCTGGGCTCCGCGTAATCCTGCAAAAGGGGATGACCTGGGTGGCGACCCAGAATCCCTCTCCAATGCTTAAATGAGTACATGATCAATGGGGTGGCAGCAGTAATCTAAGTGCGTATTAGATAGATTAGGGTTTCTGAGATAACTTCTTCCTTTATATAGGAGGGAAAGTTACTCAGTTACCTGTGACCGTGATTGGCCGTTTTGCCCATGATTCGTGTATCTCGCCACGATTCCGTATATCTCGTTGGGGATTCCGTAGATTTCGCCCCACGCTCCGCGTATCTTACCCATACTCCGCGTATCTCAGGCACGCCCTGCGTATCTCGGGGGACTTATCTATATCTTTAACCGTCTCTCACTACTCTATCTAGTAGGCGGGTTTCTCGGCCTTTGTCCTCTGATCACAAGCCTCGACTCCTGTCGGGGGCTCCAGAGTTATCATTCTAGGTCACCATCCAGGACCCCTTGTCTCACGGGACGGGTCCAGCCCCTGCAGGGCTTTTATCATCGGGGCCTTTACTAAGGCATATCGGGGCCTACTCGGAGGCTTCTTGTCGGGAGCATTCAGCTCATATATCGGGACCGCTAAAGTCGGGACCCTTCGTACTTGGCCTCTGGGCCTTCCAGGCTTTTCACGAGGCGCACTGGACCTACTCGCCGTCCATTGGCTGTTAACGGGGCTAACGATTACATCGGAACCCATCAACTGCCTTAGAAGGAGTAGACATTGGGGGTGCATGAACTAGCACCAGTTTTTTTTCAAATGCTTTTATATCGATCAAACGAAGTCGGAATCGCTTCAAATTTTGTAGGGACCTCATTAGTGGTACCAAGAATATCTCCACCAAGTTTCACGCAATTATCTTGAGAATTGCTATTTTTTCTCAATTTTCCGACCTAAAAACCCGAAAAATTCAAATATTCGTTAAAAAATCACCAAATCAGCCGAACCAAGTTTGGATGCCTTCTAACATGTTTTCACAACATATTAGTCGAAACAAATTCAAAGAATCGATGGAACCGCAACTTTTAGTAATCGTCCACCCGTCATGCCAAGGCACTGGCAAGGCGTGGGAAAATCCCACAGCCAAGGCTGCCAGGCATGGGAAAATCCCACAACCAAGGCTGCCAGGCATGGGAAAATCCCACAACCAAGCCTGCCAGGCGTGGGCAAGTGCTTGGAAAAATTCACTCCCGAAGCAACCATCTCGGAATCGCTTCAAATTTTGTAGGGACGTCACTAGTGGTACCGAGATCACCTCCACCAAGTTTCACGCGATTATCTCGAGAATTACTATTTTTTCTCAATTTTCCGAGCTAAAAACCCGAAATATTCAAATATTCGTAAAAAATCACCAAATCAGCCGAACCAAGTTTGGATGCCTTCTAACATGTTTTCACAACGTCTTAGTCGAAACACATCCAAAGAATCAATGGAAATGAAACTTTTAGTATTCGCCCACCCGCCATGCCAAGGCACTGTCCAGGCACTGTCCATGCACTGTCCAAGCACGGTACATGCACTGTCCATGCACGGTCCAGGCACAGTCCAGGCGTGGGAAAATCCCACAGCCTAGGCTGCCAGGCGTGGGCAAGTGCTTGGCAAAATTCACTCCCGGGGCAACCATCTCGGAATAGAAATTGTTATGAATATAGTTAGTGGATGTTCAATATTACGTGTATATACCATCTTCCTTATTTAGACTTTCCTAGTATTGAATTTACTTCCTCCCCAAGTCTATGTAATCCCTATATAAGGGCTCTTATGTGTGATAATAAGATCATCTCTAAATTCTCTCTTCCATTAGCTCTATATTTTCGTAACATGTTATCAGCACAATTTGTCTCACGTAACGACGTCCGAATACCCATAAAGACGCATCGAGAAGCCATCCCCACACCGCTTCTTCACTTTACTACTTAAGTTTATATAGTTGAAGAATCTAATAATATATATGTCAAATTACCTATCTAAATTAATTATGTTTGTTTTCTCACAGCCGCAGTAGCACACAGCCACATAGAGCAGGTCGAGAATCAATATTGGAGAGTATACAACCTTGCAAATACAGATGTTTGCAGTAGCTATCCATCCCCAAGGTTGACGACGATGGAAACCTCAAGTCCATGTTTTTTTTTCTTCTAAAAAGGAACTTTATACTCAAAATAATATTAATTGTTTCAATTTAATTAGAATTTATGCAGTATTTGATATTTGATGATATTATAATCATTATTAATTTTACGTGTCGGTATTATGTTGGATGAATTTATCATATTAAATTTTATGGCAGACGAGATTGCGTAATATTGTTGGATTTGATTTTATGGTCGTTTCATACCTAAAGTATGTATTAATATATACTACTCTTGAAGTTAGTATCACATAAATTATCATGAATAGTGGGGTTTTATGACATGTTTTTAGATGTTAAAGTATAACCATGTGTAAATAGTGAACGCAAAGTTTACGCATCGCCCACTAAATATACTACACTCCTTGACGTGAATGTTGTGATTTATGAATTATAATAGTGAACATATTTTATGATTAAGTGATACTATTATATTCCGCTCCCTGAAGTGAGCGTTGCAATTTACGATTATAAAGATGATATACTCCACTCCTTGAAGTGAGTGTTGTAGTTTATATTATATTATACTCCCTGAAGTGAGTATTACAGTGTATGATTACAATAAATATATTTGTCACTCCCCGAAGTGAGTGCGGAAATTTATGACTGATTTTGAAGGAATACGATTTTGCTATGGTTATCATGGTCATGGTTGATTTTGAAAAAGATAAAATAATTAGAATCATCATATCGATAAAGAACGATGATGCCTCTTACAAATAAATAATGTATGAAAAGAATGCAAAGTTCAATTTATTTGGAAGAATGATAATTTTGAGAAGCGCGATGACGCTATCAGAAAATTAACGATATTATGCAGCGCGAAATTGATCATGTGAAGCGCGATGACACAAGGCAAAGTGTCCTATTTGAAAAGCAAAATTCATTGCATGTATTATGATTAATTATGAGATATTATGACTACAAAAAAAATTGCATTCTTAATGAATATCGTATACTGAAGATCTGATATTACGATCTGAAGATCGATAATTATGAATTTATATTTCACTTAATTTTTATATTTATATTTACATTTCTTGCACTATATTTACATATACATTTTTTTTATTGCATTACCTTTACATTTATCTTTTTATTTCTTGCACTGCATTATCTTTAAATATACAAAATATGATGATTTTATGAAGCCTAATGAAATATTATGTAGCACAAAATATGATGATTTTATGAAGCCTAATTGATGGATATACGCCCAATTTGAACCCGTTGACTTCCAAACCTTTGTATTTTTATCATCCCATTAACGATTGTAAATCGAAACTTCAACCCGAACACTTTGCGAACACATCAACGGCTCGGACGAGGCCGGAGCGCTCGTCCGACCGGGGCAAACTCACCTAGGTGAGGTTGGGTGGCCACACCCGACCTCCCCTAGGAGAGATCGGGTCAGCCAACCCGATCTCCCCTAGGGGAGATCGGGTGGACCAACCCGATCTCTCCTAGGAGAGATCGGGTGGGCCAACCCGATCTCTCCTAGGAGAGATCGGGTCGGCCAACCCGATCTCTCCTAGGAGGGATGGGGTTGGCCAACCCCATCCCCCCTAGGAGGGGTTGGGTGCCCTCACCCAACCCCTACCCTTGGGGGTCGGATTTCTTCCCCCCCAAGGGCCCCTGCGCTATTTTCGGACACCCACACTCGGTTCACGCCGCCTACCTTCTCCGTATCCTAAGGTCTTAATTACGTGCTTAAAGGTTAATTAAATGTGTTTAAGGGCTAACGATGTCATTAAGCCACCTTAATGACATCGTTGCCTATAAATACCCCACCTTCACAACTCATTTGATCATCTTGGCCATTTGGACAATTTAGCTCTGACATCTCTCTAGCTTTATCTCTCTAAGAAGAATACTGACTTAGGCATCGGAGAGGGTTCACCAGGCACCACCCCCCCCTCCGTGTCTGGTACTGCCCCTTCTGCAGGGTAGAAGGAGAGAAGAAGCAAAGGAAGGAAGGAAGGAAGGAAGGAAGGAAGGAAGGAAGGAAAGACATAGGCTAAGACAGGGCAACTCAGGAATACCGGATCACACACATCCCCAGTAAGGAGTGAGATCAAAGCCGACCACCCGTTGACCTAGATCTCATAACCTAACACTTGGCGCCGTCAGTGGGCTTCGAACAGAAAGCCTGGCTATTACACGAGCTATGACGAACAGTAGGGTGTCCAGGCACCAACGCCCACCCGGGGGCAATGGGCGGAGAAGAGAACCCATACCCCCAGGGAGGCAGCCTAACCCTGGGAAGCAACCAATGCATCCAGAGCCCCAAGAAATACCACAGCCTCCTCAACAACAGAACAACCAGGAGGGAGAACCTTCACGCCCAGCTGGGGCTGAGTCTTCCACAGCCTCCACCCCCCGGGCAAGAAGGCCACAGAGAGAAAGAGAACAACAGGGAGTGCCTTCCCACAACACGGCACCCCCTGAGGGATATTATTATGAGGAGCAACCCCAAAGGTACCCGTATGGGATGCCGGCACAAAGAGATGATAACCGCGCCCACACAGCATATGCAAGGCCGGCATACACCCAAGGGACTTACACTGAAGCTCATGAAGAGGAGCAGATCCCAACAGAAGAGCACTACTCGCACCCTCGAGCAGGGCAGCGAGAGGAACAAAGAAGATATTACCAGGAGCCAACCCAGAGGGAAGGCAACAATTCGTGCCTCCTAGACAACAGCAGAGCAACAGGGCTTACACCCCGCTTGGGGAGGAAAGACAAGCAAGACCTCCAAGGAGGCAAGACTTCTATGAAGCACCCCAGCAGGCGTACCAAGGGTACACCTACAGTCCATACCAGCATGGACAAGGGAACCCAGTAAACCCAGTCTACAACTACAATGGGTATCAGAGGGATTATACTCCGGCGCAGGTGATGATCACCCCGGAGGAGATAGAAGCCATGATAACCCGGAAATTGAATGAGTCAAAGAAACCCAGCCTGCATTGTCTAAGTGACAAGACAAACCACCCTTTCACAAAGGAGCTGGAGATGAACAGGGTGCCAGACTCCCTGCACACAGTGCAAATTGCAAAGTACAATGGGAAGGGAGACCCCCTAGAGCATATCCAACAGCATGAGGCCTCCCTATTTGGGAGGACCACTGATGAAAGGTACAAGGCACTCTTATTCCCAAACACCCTAAGAGGGGTGGCCTCACATTGGTTCTTCAGCCTGCCCTCTGAGAGCATCCACTCATGGGAGCAGCTAAAAGCTAAGTTTCTGCAGAGATACCTAGGGGAGAGGAAACTCCTCAAGGGAACAGGCTCCATTGATGATGTGAAACAAGAATACGATGAATCCCTGGCCAGCTACTATACTAGGTTCAACCAGAAAATTGCAGACATCCAGGGAGACATCACCGAAGGGGAGATTATACGAGCCTTCATCAGAAACTTAGGTCGCTTTGGGTCAACATTGGCTGAAAAGATGGCCAAAAAGCCAGCAAGCACCTTGGAGGAGCTCGCAGGAAGAGTTAAAACGCATATTGACCTTGAAAGGCACAGGGCAAGCAAGAAGGCCAAAATCCAGGCAGCCAAGGAAGATAATCAAAAGCCAAACAAAGGCAAGCCGCCCCAGGCACCGCAGCAAGCAAGGCAGCAGGAATGGCGTCCGCCACAGCAAAGAAACCAAATGGGTGAACCCTTAAAGGCTAGAGAAATAAACGTCATTAAGTTCATCCCATTGAACGCCACTCCAGCCACCGTACTTAGAGAGATGCGGAACCAAAAGCTTTGGTCACCCCCTGCAAGGTGGAGAGCCCCAATGGTGGGAAATCACAAGGACAGATGGTGTGACAACCATGAGGCTTATGGTCACGACACAAATGAATGCTTTAGCCTAAAGCTAAGCATAAACAACATCGTCCAGAGGGGAGAACTGAAGCAATTCATAGACCATGGGGGCAACGGTATGCAACTAGGGCCACCTCAGAAAGACAAGGGCAAGGGAAAGATAGACTACAACCCTCCACCCAACAAAAAAGGAGTCATAAATATGATACATGGAGGAGTAGCATCGGGTGGCCCAACTGCTAATGCAAGAGAGGTCTATGCATCCAAGCTAAGCTCAGTGCCAAGGTGGAGAAAAAGGCCAAGAGAAGGAGAAGAAGTGAAGATCGAGTTCTCGGAGAAGGACAAGAGCCACATCGTCTTTCCACATGACGATGCTCTAGTTATTACTTTAGATATTGACAATTTTGATGTAAAGAGAATTTTGGTGGATGGGGGCAGCTCAGCTGACCTCCTAAGCCTGAGAGTGTTGGAAGAGATAGGGAAAACCAAAGCAGACATCAAGCCAGTCAACTTCCCTCTAGTTGGCTTCTCAGGGGCAACAAGTTACCCCCTGGGGATGATAACCCTGCCAGTGACCTTGGGCCAAGGATGGACCCAGCTGAAGGTAAATGTCAATTTCTTGGTGGTTGAAAGCCTGGGAGCCTACAATGGGATCCTAGGAAGGACAACCATAAACCCATATGAAATAGTGCCATCCACTGTTCACCAGAAGCTGAAGTACATCACGGAGAACGGGGTTGGAGAGGTCCTGGGTGATCAACGCACCGCAAGGCAGTGCTACGTCAACTCAATGAGACGTGGATCACACGGGACAGACACAGTGGCTGTAGTCATGGTAGGGGCCAACCAGGACAGAAGAAGGAGGGGAAGGAGACAAAGGCAAGGAAGGAGGAGGAGTGGAGTGACACTCCGTTTGAGCAGGCAGTTTTTTCAAACAGTGCCTACAAGGAGACACAGGAGCAAGGCTGTGAAGGTGACATCCATACCTTGGCAGCCAGACACCATAATAGGGAACAGAACAAGGAACTCCATCCTAAGAGGCTTCCGTTACATAGATGATATCAAGCAAATGCCGCAGGAGTCTATATCAAGCTATTTCCAGAGATTCTTCAAGTATGGTGTCAACATGGACATCACAAGGGGAGAAGCAGTCAGAGCATTCATTAGAAACATGCATCCAAACTCATTCAGGGCATATGGAGGGCTCTATGAGATGGTCATGACGAGCACAATGATAGAGCTCAAAGATAAGCTGGACAGGGCATTTGCACAGGAAGCGGAGCAGTTGGATGAAGTTCCGGAGAAAGGAAGAGACACTGACATATTGGGAGGATGTGTCAATTTCACATTCACACCCCTCATAATCAGCATAGAAGAAATTTTCCACAAACACCTGAAGGAAGAGCTACCAACATGCAGGGAGGAAGGCAAGGCCTTCCTAGGAAGAGATGCACAGGGTTGGTGTGAGTACCATGGGACCTGGGGACATCAAACCAACAACTGCATGGTGTTGAAGGTGGAAGTGGAAGAAATAATTTACAATGGAGGCTTCAAGGAATACGTGGCAACAGACACAGTGACCACCCCATATCCTTAGTTTCATATTTAGTATTTTGCATGTTTCAGCTTTACAAGCTTTTCAAAAAACAACCTTTGGAGAAGGAGAACTCACGAAGTTACTCCAACTCTACACCTATCTTTGATTCCTACAAAGGATGTCTTGGTGCACCAAGGCATCCCAAGTGTACAAAAACATGAATGCTCCTAAGGGAGTAGAGGTTACTCAAAAATATTTTCCAGTGAATGTAGTGGTATAATCACAAAGTTATCCTTACACAGATACGACTTCAAGTCAATGACAGGTTCGACGCCCCCAAGAGCGTATCTTGAGAGTAGTTATTACACTACGTCATTCGACGCCCCCAAGAGCGTATCTTGAGAGTAGTGTTCATACTACGACATTCGACGCCCCCAAGAGCGTATCTTGAGAGTAGTGTTCATACTACGACCTTCGACGCCCCCAAGAGCGTATCTTGAGAGTAGTTATTACACTACGAATTCGACGCACCAAGAGCGTATCTTGAGAGTGGTTTCCAAAAACTACGAACTTCGACGCCCCCAGGAGCGTATCTTGAGAGTAGTGTTCATACTACGACATTCGACGCCCCCAAGAGCGTATCTTGAGAGTAGTTATTACACTACGAATTCGACGCACCAAGAGCGTATCTTGAGAGTGGTTTCCAAAAACTACGAATTCGACGCCCCCAGGAGCGTATCTTGAGGTAGATTTGCAACCTACCAGATTCGACGCCCCCAAGAGCGTATCTTGAGGTAGAAAAAACACTACCAGTTCGACGCCCCCAAGAGCGTATCTTGAGGTAGATTTCAAACTACCAGTTCGACGCCCACCAGGAGCGTATCTTTGGTCTAACTTGAGCCCTCCGGGAGCCTATCCTGTGAAACGTTAAGTGCCGTCCGAGAGCCTGTCTCGTGAACAGATTTCGACGCCCACCAAGAGCGTATCTTTGGTCTAACAGTACAACGTATACCGTGTAAGGGGTATCAGAAGAGATCATCACACCATGCTTAGAAGGATACCATTCTTAGAAGGATACCATACTCAGAAGGATACCATGAGAAAAAAATTTCTAAGTAAAGTAATGTGAAGAACAAGTAATGTTTTTTCTTTATGAAATGGCAGGTATGACATGAAGGAAAACACGAAAGAAAGACAAGTAAAGGAAACACACCAAGAGAAGAGCCCATAACCAAAGGGATATATACAAAATCATGAGAAGCACTAGTGTAAAGGCAAGCGAAGCACGTAGTCAACAACAAAATACGGCAAAGGAAAGTAACAACAAACAACACCACAATCTCAAAAGACACTCAACCCATTAAAGGGTAGAGGGAGTGTAGTTATATATACAAGGATAGCATGGGATAAACACGTCAGTCAGAACCTTCGGGGGAGTCACCCTCACCCCCTGAAGCTGAACCGCCAGCGGAAATGGATGAAGAGGAGGAATCTGAGGTACCAATCTCCACTGGTGTAGCATCCACCTGGGCAGGGGCAGGCTCGTCTGCAACAGCAGCCTGACCCCTCAGAACAGCCATGTAACCACTGGCATATGGCCCGAAGTCACCAAGGTCACCAACTGGGAACTGAGGATCAATACGGAAAATGTGATCAACCAGATACTCACCGAACTGGTTCATCTCCTGAGTGAGACGCGCGCTATAATCGGCAGTGAAGGCAGAGGAGGCCTTGTACTCAGAAACCGCGACAGTCCTCTCCTCCGCACGACACTTAGCCTCCAACTTCCGTAACTCCTCAGAGTGGAGCGACGCTGCAACCTCAGCTTCCCGACGCAAACTGCCCACAGTGGTCTCAAGCAAGGACACCTGGTCCCGGAGCTCCTGCATCCTCAAATCAGATAATCGCGCCTTTTCAGCAGCAATGGCGACCTCCGCCTTGAGAGAGACCTGGCTGTCCTCAAGGGTCTTCCTCTCGTCAGATAACTCGAGCACGAGCGAGGACATGTTCACCATGTCAGACATACCCTAACAATTCAAACAAGGGATGAGTAACCGAAAGATAGCCATTATGAAAGTAATAAGAGGAAAGCAAGGAACAACTCACAGGTGCATAACGAGAAAGTACCCCCTGAACAAAGCGCCGAGTCTCCCCAGGAGACTTGGGCGGAGCAACACGATTGCCAGGGGGGATAGCGCCGCGGAGTACGCGGACGCCAACCTCAGGAGTCCGCAAGGAGGAGGTGCTATCAAGGTGGAACTCCTTCAGACCAGCGAAAGGAGTCCACTCAGACCCAATAACATCTTCATCAGTAAGACGTGCGAAATCCTTCCGACTTAAAGTCGGAGGCCCACCTACACAAGCAAAGCAAGTCAAAGGAGAGTATAAGCATACAAGGATCAGTAACAAGGTAGAGATCATACCTGAGGACCGTGCCCTCGGCTGGGGGGCAGGGGAACCACCACCAGCAGGTCGCTTCCCTTTGTCAGCCAGGGAAGGCACCTCTTCGACCACCATCTCCTTATCACGAGATAGGGTCGGAGGACGAGCAGTAGGCGAAGCAGGATCCACAACCTTTTTTCTCTTAGCAGCCGAGGCACCGGCCTCAGAATCAGATCTCCGCGGCTTGGACTTGGAAGGTCCAGAATCTCTGCCAACGGAGACGACCCTCTCAGTCACCAAGAGGGAGCGCCCTAGCAATATAAGAAAAGCAAGATAAGGAAAACACAGATTATACCATAAAGAAGCAAATAGGAGAAAGCATACCAGAGGCCCCAGCCTTCTTCCCAGGCAGGGGGGATTTCTTCAGAGCAGAACCAGAAGGAGCCTTCCTCTTGCTCAGATCAACAGGGGCTCCCTGCACGTTATAGGTTTTTCCATGAAACCAACCTACAAAGGAAGAGCAGAAGGTAAATAAAGATGGAAAGACCAAGTGACATACCGAACCCCCGGAGTCAGGAGTCAAACTGATCCCGGCCTCGTAAAGATCCGTCTCAGTCACTAAGGACACGGGGCAGTATGACCGGGTCCTGTTGCTCTCGTGAATGATCTTCATAGTCTCTAGATCAACTGAAGAGAACTCTCCGAAAGCAGGCCAACCATCGGACCGATCCTCATTCAAGACCGACCAAGTGACGTATCGATCCGTAATGAAGAAGTAATGCTTAGCCCAGTGACTGGCCGAATTGTCACTCCGGGCCACGAAACGGAGGGAGGTATCCCACTCGATCCCACTCAACCCGAAATCAGTAAATCGGGGATCCTTGAAGGTCGGATGGCGAGTTACGAAACTCGCAAACCCCACCTTCGTCTGGTACTGGAACCGGTAGAAGCATCGGAATAGAACGAGGGAGTACTTCCAAGAGTACCAATGGCACAATACCCGGAAGCCCACCCAGACACGAAGGGCACTGGGGGCAAGGTTCACAGGAGAAATCCTGAAGAACCTGCTCAACTCTATAAGCTCGTCACAGTAAGGCAACCTCAGCCCAAATCGGATCTGGGAGGGGTACACGGCGACCTTCCCTATAGGAGGCTCCGTCACCGTCTCGCGAGTATTCCCCAAGGAGGGGAGAAAAGGATACAGAGGCTCATCTAGGGGACAGATATCTCCTAGGGTAACATGCTCATTGTAATCGGACCTAGTGAGGTGGTTCTCCGACAAGATAGCGAAACCTAAGGCAAAGGTAGCAGGAAATCCCAAAGTACGGATCAAATTTCGACTAACACCCCAACGAAGGTCACGACACTAAGCTAGCAATAGGAAAGGAAATAATGCGACCAAAAAGGAAGAGAAAAGGAACTCACTCATCCTTCGAAGGATACGACGCCTCTGAAGAGTCTGTGTGCGCGGACACCACCAGGAGTATAGTACCTGCCACGACACGACGAATATCAAGATAAGAAAAATTTCCGAAGAACCGGAAATACTCCGACGCCCGACCAACGACAACAATCAAGGATCCAAAGACACCCGGCAAAGATAGTCAACATGAGTCAAAGACACCACGACAACCAAGTTGAATAATTTATCCGAGCCTAAGATCGGGTTTTGGAGAAAATTACCGTTATACCCCCCAACAAAGATTAACACACCAACGGCGGTACGATATCAAATTCAAGACCGGGATAGCCCAATCGGACAAAAAACCATATCCGGACGACCGGCAAACATTTTTCCCAAAATCCACAACTACCAACGCCTATCTATGGCTATCCCACATTCAATTAAATTTCGGCAATCAAGCATCGACAATCAAGCATCGGCAATCAAGCATCGGCAATCAAATATCAACGATTCAAAAATCGACGTTTTACGCGGTAACGGAAAGGAAAGGAGCGGACCTTCGGAAAACCCGACCCGATGTGATAAACGGGTCCGGAATTCGAATTTCGAAGTCGGTCGGAATCAGCCCCTCGCCGGAGCCCCAATCCCGTCGTCGCCGGAGTCGTTCCCAGCCGTCTCTCCGTCGCCGGAATCCGTCCCAGACCTCGCCGGAGCTGCCTGGTCCCTCTATCGACGATCCCGGCCGGACCTGACGCTGCCACCACCGGAGACGAGTTCGCCGTCGAAAGCTCCGGACGCCGCCGCTCGCCTGGTCGTCGCTCCTCACCGGCCAAGAACCTGCCGCGTCGCCGTCCGTCAGTCGCCGGGAACCGAGCCGCCGTCTGGAGATGCTGGTCCACCGGTGGCCTTCGTCTGCACTGGTGACCACTTCTCGCCGGAGTTGCTGGTCGGATTTCTGCCTCTTGGTGGAAATTCCGGCCGGCCCTAACCTTGGGGGTGCTCTCCAACCTTTCTTGCTCTCTAAGGGTGAGTGAAGAGGGAAGATGGTGGCTATGGTGACTCTTGGAGGTATTTTTCTAACTCTCCTTTTTTATGTTAAAAGGATGATAGGGTTTTTTAGAGGGTTTTAATCACCACCATCCATCTATCCTTAAATAAAATCTAAGGGCCAAGGAAAAGCCATCATTTTTATCCCTTTCAACTATAGCTAGGTATATCTCCATACTTAGAAAAATTATCAAGATAGTTTTATTTTTGAGCATTCCACACTTAGGAAAATTTTTAGCCAAAACTAAATTTTTCCTCACCTAGATAGAATCCCGGCACGAATTTGAAGCATAAGTCATCTAGTTGCATTCGTATCACACCCTTGTGCAAGTGTGTATTTTTTGAGTATGCATCTATAGCAAGGATAAGTTTATTACTCCCACCTCAGACGGACGCGTGCCTAGGCACACGTCCGCGCTACTCTGACGTTTACAATTCCTCTATCTCATAAGGCAGGGGGCAAAGTCAGAGGCACGCATCCATGGGTAAGTAGGCATTCAGACAAGAAGGTAAAATCCCGGTTTCAAATTGCGCGTGTCATACCATCCTGAAATAGAGTCAATCAAGGGTTAAGCCATTGGTTGACTCGGGGGCATGTGATGGATATACGCCCAATTTGAACCCGTTGACTTCCAAACCTTTGTATTTTTATCATCCCATTAACGATTGTAAATCGAAACTTCAACCCGAACACTTTGCGAACACATCAACGGCTCGGACGAGGCCGGAGCGCTCGTTCGACCGGGGCAAACTCACCTAGGTGAGGTTGGGTGGCCACACCCGACCTCCCCTAGGAGAGATCGGGTCAGCCAACCCGATCTCTCCTAGGGGAGATCGGGTGGACCAACCCGGAGAGATCGGGTTGGCCAACCCGATCTCTCCTAGGAGAGATCGGGTCGGCCAACCCGATCTCTCCTAGGAGGGATGGGGTTGGCCAACCCCATCCCCCCTAGGAGGGGTTGGGTGCCCTCACCCAACCCCTACCCTTGGGGGTCGGATTTCTTCCCCCCCAAGGGCCCCTGCGCTATTTTCGGACACCCACACTCGGTTCACGCCGCCTACCTTCTCCGTATCCTAAGGTCTTAATTACGTGCTTAAAGGTTAATTAATTGTGTTTAAGGGCTAACGATGTCATTAAGCCACCTTAATGACACCGTTGCCTATAAATACCCCACCTTCACAACTCATTTGATCATCTTGGCCATTTGGACAATTTAGCTCTGACATCTCTCTAGCTTTATCTCTCTAAGAAGAATACTGACTTAGGCATCGGAGAGGGTTCACCAGGCACCACCCCCCCCTCCGTGTCTGGTACTGCCCCTTCTGCAGGGTAGAAGGAGAGAAGAAGCAAAGGAAGGAAGGAAGGAAGGAAGGAAGGAAAGACATAGGCTAAGACAGGGCAACTCAGGAATACCGGATCACACACATCCCCAGTAAGGAGTGAGATCAAAGCCGACCACCCGTTGACCTAGATCTCATAACCTAACACTAATGAAACTGGGCAAAATTTGGCGTCAGTAAAACGAAAAGTGAATATCTTTGCATATAAGATTCGTAAATATTAGAATATTACAATTAAGAAAATACATTCTTTATGAATATTCGTATTTGCTTTATTTTAAATTCCACAGTTACATTTATGTTTTATATTTCTCGCACTATATTTACATTTGAAGTTTCTCTTTTATACTTCATATTTATTTCTTTTTATTATAAAGAATGTGATTACTCCGCAATCATCAATATGATGACGATGAATAAAATAACAATATACGGATTATGTTACAAGAGATACATGACATATCTCCTACGGAAATACGAAAGATATACATATCAGTTAAACCTGAAGTTTACTGATGCATTGAGGTAAACCAGAAGTTTTACCCATATAATACAATATTTGGCGTGACCGGTTACAGACCATTCCGGATCATTTAAGACGTGCAAATTATTATTTGGAAGAACCTGAAAATTCTCCAGAAATCATTACAATGCTTGCTCTCAAGAAAAATTATGTGATCATCATCAACTAAATTCGGGATAAAATTCCATTATTTATGGAAATAATAAAAGGTGAATATGGGCCCGTTCACCTGCCATGTGGACCA